>WEKY01015652.1:0-42890 GCA_013390045.1 Picathartes gymnocephalus
CTGGCTTCTCACCCCCATGGTGCGGGACCATTCACCTAGGCTCCATCCCCTCAGACCCTCCTTGCAATGAAACCAGCCTGGATTAACTGAGGATTGGAGTCCCCCTTGTTTTTTCCTCCACTGACAGCATCTACCAACTCTCTCCACACCTGGCTTTGGCTAGTTTGCCACTGCCTTGGGGGTCCACTCAGAGGAGAATCCACCCGAACGGACCCAAAGAAAGGCAACCCCCGCAGGTCGTGGCCAGTGACTGCCGAGGAGCAGGAGTCCATCAACAGCATTGTGCTGTGTGCTTAGGGACCTTATGGTTACATCTATGCTAGTAGATGGACTTGGCCAGAGACCATTCCTGGACAGCAGGACTCAGAGCTTAAATCCATACAGCCAAGCCCTCTTGTCCCTAGAAGAAGGTGACTATGTCCAAATGACCTATTTGAAATGGTGTCTTACCATGGCATTAAGTGGAAGAGAGATGGTTAGCTGAGCCCAGAAACAATTCCAAGATCTGTGTTAGCAGTTTAATTGTATGGACCATCATGTCTCAGTAATTGATCCCACTGAATAGATGTAGGCTGGGGATCACGGTTTATCCCTGTAGAGAATGGGCTTAGTGACACAGTATCGCATGCATTGCAGCCTGGTTGTGAAGTTTAACTGATATTTATAAAATATGCCAAATCCTCGCATACAAAATGCTACATAAGTAATAAGTATTAATAAACGTGATTATATTAAACCAGGTCTGTTTTCAGTCATGTTTTATAAGACCACAGTTGTAGCAGTAAGTGAGCTTTCATATGAAAGATCAAACATTTTGCCTTCCATTGTAAGCCATTCTTTGCAAGCTTTTCCAATAAAAACAGCAGAATATCTCATACATATTGAAATTCAATGACATTCTTAAAGACTAAGTGTTCATTTGTAAATGGCAAGCAATAATACTGAATTTCTCTTTCCCAGATGTTTTTGAGCATGCATTTCATGCTGAATGTTATCAAAAAGTAACAAATTAGTAAGCTTAAAATTTATATTAAAACTAATATTATTTGTTATAATATACAACAACACATCAGGTGCATTTTAGCTTTAACCTAAACATAAGCAAGCAAGGTCTCTTGCTGTGTCAAATAGTTTTTCAAATTGAAGTCTGTCACATCTTCAAGCCTTCTTAGCACTTAAAAAATGTTTTTCCGAAATTATGTTCACCGAGAAGAGAGACACCCCTGTTTAAGTGAAAGCTGGTTTTAAACCTCTGCAGCAGAATTTTTAGTTTCCAGTTCTTTATTAAGTGCAACAAATGAGAGGCTTTCAAGGGTGGGGTACCAGCACTGACAATTCTCATACTCTGACACAGGGCTTCGCTTCTTTCGGTGCCAATCTAAACATAAAAGTGCTACTGACCCAACTCTGACAGAGCGTGAAAAAAATATAGTTTCCCTAACTGATACAGCTATCATGTTTTCTTTGCAATATTACCTCATATTCCTTTTGGAAACTGGTATAGAAGTAACTATTAAAAAGGAATCTTTTGATTATATAAAGTATCTCTCAATTCAAAGAATTTTCTAGTGCAATTCAAATAACAACCTCTTTTTGGTGTAGACCAGGCCTGGGGCTCTGTCTTTGTGTTATGGACAAATCTTCACAGGTAATACACCAGATTTTAACTCGAATACAGGAGTTGGAGCTTACAGTGTGTAAAGTGGATTTCTAACTCATCTTCTGTTCATTTCAAAACTCACTCCCTAAATGACCAGTACTTCAGTGCTATCTCCTCTTTTTCTCAAAACACAGGGAAAAGCCTCATGACCCTGCACTGAATATGAGAGTCTGCGTGAGGCACTCTTTGAAGAGCTTGTCACAGCTGCAATGTCAGAGGAAACCAAATCTGTCTGCTAAGGAGAGGGCAACAGGTTCTGTTTTACAGTTATAACTCTGTATTTGGGCAGGAGCACTCTGACAGAAAGACAGTGGACCTTCATGGCTAAGAGCCTTATAACTACACATTACATGCTGTGACTCATGTAGGAACAGATACACAGATCGTGCTTGTGTTGAGGGGTCCTTCCCACTCACTGGCATCAGCTCACACCTGACTGCATCCCCCGACTTTGTGACTTTTTTTTCACTTTTGTGTATATGTTTGAACTTTCAGAACTCCAGTGGGTTCCCAGGCCAGCCATATGGCCTGTTTGGCAACTTACTTTCTTCTTCCTCATGTAAACTGTACACTGTAGGGCTGTTTACCGTCTGTGTTCCTGTATGCTATCTCATATATCCCAAACACAACTATGTAGATTTTTAGAGTTTTTCTTCCTTTCCAGACCTGTTTCATCTCAGCTGTCCCTCAAAAATACTTTCTGTGAACCAAAAAGGACTGAGGGACGATTATTTTCAACAATTTCCTGGGTTTTCTATTGCATTTTTTCCCCTCAAAACACTTTTGGAACAGCCTTTTTTTTTTTTTTTTCCTCAGCCATTGAAATCAAACTGTGTAAAGAGAGTTGCACCATTTCTACACATTCCAGTAAAGGAACCCTGAATCACACACAGCAAATGCATGCACGTAAGGACCCAGAGCTTATTCCTTTGAGCAACTTCAAAACTAGAATGAACTCAGTATTTGCATGAAAAATTTCCAAAAAATATCAGAGTATAAATCCATCTGAGATCCCTTTGGTGACTGTTATGTTCTCTTAGCAAGGGAGGAAATACTTCTCATATCCAGAGGGACATACATAGCTGATAACTGAAACAACTGGCAATTGAGCAGTAAGGTACCACAGGCCTTACTGGTGCCCATTTAAACCATATTTTGAGGTATGAGGCGAGGGGGCTGAGTGCCCTCAGTCATCCAAGGCTTGTGTAGCCAAGCAAATGCATTCAGTGTAGCTAATTGCTGCTGGAACATATTTCAATCATTGAACGTTTAATTATTTGAGCCTCTAAGGTCCTGTGCTCAACTCAGAGACATTTGTGCTTTGTCTGTACCTGTGCAAAATGGTTTTAATTTTGGAATACCATACCTCATTAATTTTAAGGAACATTCAATATATCAGTCAACTAATTTAATGAAAGACTGTAAGCCCAGAAATAGAAAAAAAATCGAGGTGGCAGAGGGTGCTTATCTGTTGACCATAATAGTTTCAAGTATCTTTGCAGCTGAGGGTAGAACAGGTAAGCATCTGCTTTTCTGGTTGTCTTTGTATCTTCCAAACAGACTTTAACAGGCTGGCACATGGGTAGCCTGAATGGCCTGCTTCCCAGGCCAATAATGGTAACTGCTAGAGAAGGTGTTGTATAGGTGTTCTGGCACCACAAGGGAGTGTGAGCAAAGAGAGGTCTTTTTCAGGGGAAGGTGCACACACTAAAGTTGTCAGAGAACTTTAGGCATGGCAGTAGGTAGTGGAATGACAAGGAGCTCCAATACAGAGTGAAGCTGGGAAGGATGTCAAGAATCTGTAGAAAAGGCATATGATGTGGGCTGGAGGATGAGACGGAAGGAAAAAAAGAAAGCAATTGCCTTCTCGTGAGAGGACAGCATGGAGCACTGCAGTGGTGGCAGTGGAGATGAATAAAACTGTGTGAAGTGTGAGCCCAGGGCTGATGGGGATAAACTAGTTTTGAGTTGCACAGGAGTATGAAATTTCCTTCAAAAAAGGGATATCATTAGGAAATATGGAAATTTTAGGTTTCAGTGTAAGAAAACAAATCACATGTGAACTTGTATTAAATCTGTAATAATTAGTCATCCTCAAAGTTTCAAAGACTATTCAAAATAATTTCAGAATTTTTTTATAGATCATCTTTTCCTATGGGGACTAACTGTGTGTAGGTTTTGTAAAGCCTATATATCTTCCTTCTCTGCTCCCTACCGTATTAACAGTGTGTATAAACTCTAAATAAGCGTCTAAATCTTCTCTTTCTGATAATGTTTTAGGAGACCAAGGTTATCTTCTTAGATTCCAGAAGCATTAGATTTCAGCAGCCCCATAAACACCCGCCTGGATGGTGAGGCTATATCTAAGCAATGCACATAAAAGAGATCTCCAAGCTCTCCAAGGCTGAGCCTGTAGCATACAGCATCCTCCTCAGGGCCTGAACATCCTGTAGAAGAATACTGTGCACCCATGCCAGCTGTAAGTTACAACCTTCAACAGAAGTCCTTGCTCTGGACAATCAGGAGAAGAGCAATGGCAAATGTGATCCTGCTCTGTCAGAGCATAATCAAAGTACTATCTGACGTCTTTTTTTAATACATATAGGGCAAAACTGGAAAGAACACATTGTATCAGAAACCACCCTATTTTATAGCATGAGAACTATAGGAGTAATGGTGTTAATTTCACCCTTCAGCCTCTAATGCATCTTAAGACAGAGACTTGATGCCCTTTCATGAGTCTTTCCCCAGGTCACAGCGTGCCGAAAGACTCCCCTGCGCTTCCAATCCCCCTCCTCACAGGTGACCTGTCTAGGCTGATGAAAGCCTTGAAGGGATTTTGCACCTGATCATGCCTTCTTGACTAATTCCCAGATGCTAAGGAGAAACCTGTTTGTTTGCTCTTTCTTTTTCTTTGCTTTGACACTGTTATGTAGAGAGCTGTATGTCCCTACCACACAAACCACACCATCTCTCTCAGTGCTGTCTCTCTGACTATAGCTAAACATCAACACTAGCATGAAGAGTTTATATCTCCAGAATTGTGAGTGAAGGAACCTAAATAAAGTAGTTTATGTCAAAAACAATCACCAACCCTCACCAAAGAAACACTCATGAAATGTACCATTATGCTTCTATGTGCTATTAACACAATTTTCAATTTTAATGTTTAAGAGTCTTGATGGATTTTTGTTTTAAGCTTGGGCTTGGAAATGATAATGATTATATTTATATATATATATTTTTTTTTTATATTTCAGGCATTTAAGATGCAAAATGCACAAATAATGTATGCCAGATCATCAGTTATCTTTTGTTCTACGATGTAGCACTTGCTGAAATTTATTTTGATCAATATGTAACAAGTGATGATCTTAGCCTCATCCCAGACCATAAACATTCTTTTGACACTTCCCTTCTCCTAATATCTCTTGGGAATTAGTCAGAAAGGAGTATTTCTTAACTGTGGTTAGCATATAACTAATGAAGTGAAAAATAGGTACTGCTTCACTAATCTAACTCAAATATTGCTATTAAATTATGCAATCTGATTTATTTTTGAAACAAGACAGATGCTAGATGTAGGTATTTTTCCTGTGTGCAGTATGTTCTATGCAGCTCTGCCATTCCCTTGCTGGACTCCTGGGCTGTGCAAGCAGAAAGTGCCCTCCTGCTGAGGCCACTTTGCTGCTTTCTGAGGAGCACATGTACCAAGAGGCACAAGGGCTCCAGTCCAAGTCCCTGCTGGAGTAATGTGCCACTGAGAACCTGTATCTCCTGGAAGCAGCTATCTTGGTAGCAGTTTCAAAAATATACACGTGTGTATCACCTGCTTTTGTCTTGTGGAATAAAAGTTAGGCTAATGGGTGAACTGCTTTAAAACTCAATGCAGACTTCACTGGTTTGAGATTACACACATCTTAAGTTTTTACAATTTTTAATTTGCTAAATAATGGGGTATTCATAGTGGTCTGAAATACCTACTCTATCATTTATGTTCTCTGCTTGATAATTTTCATGTCGTTAATGTCTTTCTGTTCACCATCACTACCTTAGATTGAAGATAGTCTTTGAAACACAGTTTTTCATTTTTAACTTGTTGTTTGACAAGTAGTGATTGGAAAAAATAGTTTCTAACCAAGAAAGCAATTTTAAATTAGATATTGCTTTTCTCCAAGCTGAACCAAGGCCCTATAGACATTATGACAGGTTGAGTTTTGAACACTTTTTGTACAAAAACCAAGTTCTTGAATGATTAATTACTAGACTATGGAGTCATAGAATCATAGAATGGTTTGGGTTGGAAGGGACCTTAAAGATCATTGTTCCAGCCTCCCTGTCATGGCCAGGGGCGACTTCCATTAGGTCAGGTTGCTCAAAGCCCCATCCAGCCTGGCCTTGAACACTCCCAGGGACTGGACATCCACAGCTTCTCTGGGCAACTTGCTCCGGTGCCTCACCACTCTCACAGGAAACACATCTTCCTAATATATAATTTAAATCTACCCTATTTCAGTTTAAAATCACAATCCATAACCCCTTTTTCCTTACACTACATGCCCTTGCCAAAGTCCCTCTCCATCTTTCTTGCAGGTTCCCATTAGGTACTGGAAGACTGCTATAAAGTCTTCCTGGAGTCTTCTCTTCTCCAGGCTGAACAATGCCAACTCCCTCAGACTCTCTTCATAGAGGTGCTCCAAGCCCTCTGAGCATCTTCATGGCTACACTCTGGAATTGCTTCAACAGGTCCATGTCCCTTTTATGCTGAGGACACCAGAGCTGGTTGCAGTGCTCCAGGTGGAGTCTTACAATGTCAGAATAAAGGGGCAGAATCACCTCCCTCACTTCCTCACTGCTTCTTTTTCAGCTTCCTGGAGGAGGAAAGCTCTGAATAGTTATCAGGTTTCTTGGGTCCCTCTTCACTCCACAGCTTTGTCCCATGGTACTCTACCAAGCAGAACCCTGAAATTCTGCTCTTCTGGAATTCAGGTTAAAGAGATTACTGCGTACCCTCCTCACTGCCCTGAGGATCTTGAGCTCTGCTACTTTATGGCTACTGCAGCCAAGGCTGCGCTTGAGCTTCACATTCCCTACCAGCCCCTCCCTGTTGGCAAGAACAAGGACCAGCACAACACATCTCCTTGTTGGCTTCTCTATCGCTTGGAGAAGGAGGTTACTGCCAACGCATTTCTGGAACCTCCTGGATTACCCAGCTCTGCTGCCCCTCAAGCAGGGATGAGGCTGGTTGAAGTTCCCATGAGGACTAGGGCTTGTGAATATGAGGCCCCTCCTATCTGTCTGTAGAGGGCTTCATCAGCTCAGTCTTCTGGTGGCTGGCCTGCCCCAGACCCCCCCTCTAACGTCACCTGTCCCTGCCCTCCCTTTAATCCTGACCCATAAACTCTCTGCTGCTCATCCATCCTCAGGTAGAGCTCCATGCATTCCAGCTGGTCACTGACAGAGAGGTCAACACCACCTCTTTTTCTCCTCTGCCTTTCCCTCCTAAACACTCTGTATCCTTCTGTTACAAGACTGGAGTCATAGGAGCCATCCCACGACATCTCTGTGATGCCAATAAGATCACAGCACTACTCCAGGTACATGCACATCTTGTTTATTCCTTGAACTATGTGTACTTTGCATAGAGTCATTTAAACTGGGCCCATCACTTCCTGTCTGGAGGGGCTGGAATTCCTTTGTGCAGGTTTTCCACTCTGGAATTTTAGTTCATGCCCAGGTTATGCTGCACACCTAGAGACTCAAATAAATGATCAAATTACTGAACATCAGCTGAAGTTCAATGCTTGTTCAACCATACACTCCTCCTTGGCACACAAGTGAGGTAATGTAACTCAAAGCTTATAGCCTAAAAGAGTAAGCAAGGTTGAACTGGCAGCATGCTAAGAATGAATGTGTGAGCTAATGTACTTCTTGAGCCCCAGAAACATGTTCTGGGCCATAAATCACACACATTGTGTGTAATTTCAGTGTCAATTCAAGGTGAGAGGAACCCATGCCCAATCACTAACCCCCAGTTTCCTGGCATCATTTGAAGGACTTCCGACATAACAATGCATGCTGGTCTGGTTCATTATGTTTGTGCTCTTACTGTGACAAAAAGGGAGGAGCAAGTAGCTTTCTCTCCCTACTAACACTCCCTTAACATGAGAGCCTCTAATGTTCACATGTGTGGTTTTATGGTGTCCTGTATCATACTTCTCTCAAACAGTAGAAAAATAGGACATTCAAAAAGGGGATGCAATGCTGAGCTAGCACTCTTTTTTTTTTTTAACATCGACACAGCTTTTTTTTGAAACATATGCTATGAAAGCCAACCAAAAAAAAAAAAAAAATTATTAAGCTGGAGAATGTAGGGTTTTGAGCTCTTTATCAGAATGTAGACTATTCTGTGAATTTCAGAATTTTTTCTATACATAGATTGAGCAAATAAACCACAAAGAACAAACACGTTTTAAGTGAGGTTTCATTCCAGAACTCCGCAAAGAGCTATCACAGAAAACAGTGAAAATTATTTTGTGGTTATGCAAAATATATGACTCATATGTGGGTAGAAGGAGAAGCATGTAATCAAAAAAGAAAATCACAAAATAACCATATTCGTCTCATTTTCTTTGGTTTCACACACTGTTTATACTGCAAATATGTTGAAAGTTGTTTATTGTGGTGCATTCGTAAAAAAATATGTTTGTTTGAACAGTGTAGTTTTGAGGCTAAGAAGTTGCAGTCAATGACTAACGAAATTAAAAACTCTATATAGAATTGCAACAAAATCACCTAGGGGACATCTTAATTTCGAAGGAGTTGGAATCCCTGTCTCTGGCCTTCTCATCTCTGATACTGGTCTGCAGAAGGTCCACCCCTGGTGATACAAGTCAATACTGTAATCTGCTTCTTCACATGGCACTTAGATCATCTTTTAATGCAATAATATTATTTGACACATGATTTTTTGGAATCTGAAGGAGGTATAGAGAATAAATTTATTTTCTGCAGTTATGTTCAGGTTAATTTAATTTACGCTCAGCAGTTACTGCATTGTTTTATCCAACCCAGAATATCCAGTGCTTAAACCGATATTGTCTCATGAACATACAGGGTCAGACAAGGTTTATGGGAGTTATGCTTAAAATTAGAACCCCCTGACTATTTTCTCACTTGTGTAGTTTATGTATTAATCAAGTGAGGAACATGGAGCTTGCTAAAAAAACCCCATAAATGTGTA
Source organism: Picathartes gymnocephalus (assembly GCA_013390045.1). Lineage (NCBI taxonomy): Eukaryota > Metazoa > Chordata > Aves > Passeriformes > Picathartidae > Picathartes > Picathartes gymnocephalus. Next base: position 8,904 of record WEKY01015652.1, read on the forward strand.
GAAAAAGGATCGTTCTTATCCCTCCATTTTCTTCAAAGTTAATACAATTATTATATCTTGCAATGCACTTCATGCTGGTTATTGTTGCCATGGCCTTCCAGTCTGTACTCTCCAGTAAATTCAAGTAATCAAAACTATTTCCCCATATACCTCCCAGGACATAAACCCAAGTGTTTTTACTATTGACTGCAATGACATAATTAATGCTACTGCTGTGACTGAGAACACAGGACCATTACCAACATGAATGCAAACAAGGCCAGCTTACACTGCCTTATCTTGCGTTTGCCATGGGTAGGGACACAGTCTCTCTGCCAACATGGTAGCTTCTCAGGCCACTGTAATTTAGCTGAAAGCCTAAATCTAATGTTTCAGGCAACCCTAATAATAATACAGCTCAGTCCCTCTAAGCAAATATCTGAGCTGTTAAAATGTCATAATCAGTAAAAATATAGCTCTTTAAGTAGCGTTATATTTCCATCTCTAGTCCCCTTGCTTTACAAAGAGAACAACTGTGTCCTTGCAGTAATGCTCTAAGGTTTCCTTCATTAATGCATATATGGCACCTTGAAATGAATGAATAATGAGTTTTGGACTTTAATGAGAAAAAAATAAACATTTATTTAAAAATCCTTGATCTTATCCTAAAAAGATGCTATCAACATCGACAAATTTGAGACTTCTTACTTTTTTAGATGGAAAAGTTGTTCTGTTGCTTGTTTGTTTCTTCAACTGAATTTAAAGTTTTATCATAGTATTTCCATAGTAATTGGTCTTTATCATGCAATAATAGTTTGAGAAAACTCTCAAAAAATGGAGTAAAACTTGGAGGGAGGATAACTACTTTCATATTATAAATTATATGTAAAATGGATGGTTTTCATAATGATACAAAATGCACTGCTTTAACTGTCCACATTGTATTGTACAATGCTTTGTCTGTGTGGAATTGCACCAGCTGTACCTGCTGTGCCTTTGTAGAGGCCTATTCAGCACTCCTTATTCACTCCCTCCTTTGGCAAAGCCCCCTCTGAAGTCAGTGTGTGATATTCTACAGTAAGAAGTGCTGAATAGAACCCTTAAATGATAACTCCTTCGAGGATGAAACTGCCACTTTTCTCACACTTCTCTTACAGTATAATGCAATTTGGACTGGAGATGCTATGAAAATACTAATAATAATCAATTGAGCAACTGCATCAGGCAAATCATGGTGGCTCTCAAGAAGCGCCATCCTTTTTTCAGCATAAAAGGATCAAAGGCTTCAGAATACCAGCATTGGTGTTAGATTTAGATATGATGAGTGGTAGCTTTTTTAATTTTACAAAGTCCACAAATATTATGTGAAATAATAATATGTCACAAATTAATATTTTTCACAAAGGTATTATATATTCCCAAGATTTATTACCAATTGGCACATTTTCAGCCTCTGGGCCATAACATCTTAGACCTAAATCTTGTACAAGTGAAAGCTATTTCACTTTTGAGGTTAATCTAGGTGCTATATTAATCTATGTTTAGGCTTTTCAAAAAGTGAAGTTCCACAGAATCTTTGTCTCTTCGAACATTCAAGATTTCTTGGCCTTCTACAATTTTACTCATTCACTTTGATAAACTCTCTGTGCCAACAAACCCTAGCCAATTTTATATCTTAAAAAAAGAACACTTTAAACAATTTGACTAAACGCCTTTACAGCTTTGGTTTTAATTAGATGTTTTGCTTCTTCAGCTTACTGGAAAGAGCTAGATAGCTTCTAACCATGTCAGTCTATATAACAGCAGGTGTCATCTTTAACTGCCTCTGAAAATTTTAAATGTATTCAATTAAAAGCATCCCTTAGAGAATGATACTTTTATGTTCATTTGTTTTATGTGAGGTTTGCAACATGTTTTGTTTCTACACACTATGTTCTTATTGATTCTGTGACCCAATTATGGCTAAAATTTTTAATGTCAGAACACATTCAGTTAGTGCTTTCATTTTAATATAATCCATCAGAAAAATAGATTGTTCCACAAGTGTCATTTGGGAAGGTAAGTCTCTCTCTTTCTCTCTCTCTCTTTTATCAGGAAACCAGAGTAATTTTGACACCAGAACAGTAAGTGGTTATCTGAGCAATGATAGGTGAGAAAATTGATAGCTTGGAGATCTGAAATGGATGGTTTCTCTACTGATCTACTGATCTCAATACACAAACATACATGTGTAGATAGATATCTATGTAGACCCTCCTGGAATAGGAGTAAAAGAACTGCAGAAGAGGGAAGTCACCATAAAACAGGACGGACAGATACATAAGCTGTACATGCTACACACACACATATGCTTAAGTGCAATTAAAATAAGCATGCTTGTTCTTCAGCTACCAGCAGGCAGTTAGATTTTCCTATTTATGTTAACTCTGTTATTCTGCTACCTGAGTTATCATATTAAAAACTCTCTCCTAAAACACATTACAGCTCCAAGCATTTTTCTCATGGCAAAAATGAAATCAGTTATGAAGCTATATCATGAGGGTTACTCAGTAAAGGATAATTACTTTGAAAAAAAAATTGTTAAGATTTAATGACTTGACCATTTTCCTTGAAAATTGATGCATGTCAGGATAAAAGTTGCATAAAACATTGTCCTATTTACTACTAGTTACTCTAAATTTCATTGCATCAGGCATGATATGGTAACCAAACTCTGCCTCTGATTGGATTCTAGCCAGAGTTCCCAGGGAGTCAATGTCTAACTTTAACAAAATTAAAAGGTGTTTTTGCATTGTTACAGAATCAGTCAAGCACTGACTGGCAAACTATGATTAAACCAGGTGCTTACCATAGGTGAACCCATCACATTTTCATGAGTGCCAAGTCTTAAGAAGTCAGATTGACCTGAAACCCTTGCAGATAAATTAATGATGATACGGTCTATTAACAGGATAGTTAGTAATGTGATATTTAAAAAGATATTCTAAAGTAGGTTTGAAACATATTCTGAACACACTGATACTCCAGACAACAACATTAAAACTCAATCTAGCTGAAAAATTTCATTTGCAATGTACAATGGTGTTGGATAGCCAAAATTTTAAAAATCCCATGTGGGCAGATCGTGGCTGCAGGAAATGAGGTTTTAAAGTCAGAGGACACTGATCACATGACCTGCTTGAATTGAAGACAGCTTTCACCATCTCAAAACTGTTTTGCTCAAAAGCAGATCAGGAAGAGACAGGTGTTTCTGTGAAAATGTATCAGGAACACTGCATACATGAAAGAAGAAGGAAAAAATAGGGATGTTATGGAAAGGAAATTAAAAAAATTGAAGAAGCTGGAAGAGACTGCAACAAAGCAAAAATATTTTTACTCTGTTTCTCATTGAAAAAGGTTTACTTCAAAGAATAACTCAACAAAACAGCAGGGGAAAGGAAAGAAAAGAAAAATAAAAAAAGGAAAAACAACAACAAAAAAAGTCATGGATCTATAAAAGAAAAGAATACAGAGAAAAGGCAGGACTGAGCTTTCTTCAGTTTCTGGGTCATAAGGAGACACCTACAAATGCAACAAGCAAGTTTTTTGCAGAAGAAAATGTTTACAGAAACTAAAAATCGAAGAAGTCTCTTATCATGTGACAGTGGTAAAGAATTACAGAAAAAATATTTCTTCTCAGGATAATGAGAATAAATTTTTATATTCAAATAAGGGGGATATAGTTGCAGCTTTGACAGCTTCCTCTGACTGCTTTCAGTAGATCTCTCTTGCTCCCTGATATGGATTTAAAGGAAACAACATACATGCTGTCAGATATACCACACCCATTTTTTATAAAGAGAAAATTTAAAAATTATTACAAATGTTTAATAAGTCCAGATGAGTCTATAACTTTACCACTTGTTCAGAGGTGAGCAGTTTGAGGTCATAAGAACTTACATCATTACCAAGTTGTTGGATTCAATGAACTTGACTTCATTTTATATTAACATCTTATGTAGCTAAATGTATTGATACAAGCATGAATGTAAAGGAGAACTGAGTACCCTAGTTGAATAAAAAATAATTATTTGTGGTGAATGAATTACCTTCCTATTAGAGTTATAAAATAATTTACAATACAATGAACACATTTAAATCTGAATTATTTTGTTTTCGCTTATGTTCTTCATGCTCTTAAGCCAGTGTTCTCTTCCAACATTTTGAATTTTAGATTCCTACGAAATTCTCTCTTTGGTCTCATTAGTCTTGTTTTAAGAATTACTTTTAGTCTTATAGTATCTGGGTGTGGCGCTTGATAAAGTCATACCTCTCTCTGAAATTATTTAATGAGGTCCTTGGTTATCTTCAGCAATAGCTTCTATGTCTAAAGTCCTTACTTATCTCCTAATGACAATAGCCGTATTAGCCTAGACTGATAATCTAGGGGACTGTCCTGGTTAAAAGGGTGTGAGTTGTTGCTGATCTTTGGAAACCCAGAGAATGGTAGCTACATGAGTTATTGACCCAAAGACATAGTGGAAAAGAAAGAGAGATGTTAAATTTATTAAAAAAGTAAATTATGCTAAACTACATTTGAATAATTTTTTTCCATTTTATATGTATTTTCCACAGTTCCACATTTTGAGTCATAACCTGTTTCAAAAAAGCATTCTTTTTCTTGCTACCTCAATTGCCATCTAATGTTCAATGTCAGTGACACTTTGTTGACTGTTTTGTTTTGGTTTTTTGCACAGTGGCAAGAAACAAAAAAATAAGAAAAACTTAAAAAAATTGAATATCTAGTCTTAATCACAAATAGAAATCAGATTGTTACTTGTCTGAAATACACAAACAAGCTATTCATAATAAGGTTAATATCATAAGCCAAATTAGGAAGGAAAGTTATTGTTTACATGTAGGGATAAGAAAAGCATATTTATACCATAAAATAGGATTTCAACTATATATGTACTGTTACAGCATTTTACAATTTTTACTCATTGCCTCTTTATATGTGTGTGCTGTGTGTATACTTCAGCTGTTTTTGCAGTCATTAGTTGTGAAGAGTTTAGCTATTTTTGAGTGTGTAAAAGTGTACAGATAAATCAACCGCATTGTTCTGAACTGCTCTAGTCTTGTTTAACCCACAAGCAACACATGTAAGTTCTCATTTCAGCATTTTAAACTTATTAAGATAATTGAATAAAATGTGTCTGTACCAGGAAATTCTCAAAGTAGCTCAAATGGAATTTTTATTTCACAATACAAAACAATGTACAAAACAAGTGTAACACAGTTGTGACTGCTGAAAGCTATTTTTTCCCCATGAGCACTTTGAGAGAAACAATGAAGATTTCTAGTAGAAACTAAAAATGCCTTTCTCTCTGCTGTCTCTCCAGAGATTTGAGTGTTCAATACGCTAACCACTGTACCTTGTATTTTTTCTTGTTATCTCACTTGCAGTGGGTGATAGTTACTGGTCTGGGGAATAAATATCAGATTATATTTTAGCAGCTAGCCATCAGTCAGGGCTTTCCATGTGGCAAAGTACGTGTTAGACAAAGTCTAAACTGTTATGGAGTATTTAGGTTTTGCTCTTTATACTGACATTTCTGAAACCAATGTCTGATGTGCTTGTAAGAAGTCATGTTTGATCTGGGGGAAATGATCAACTACACAGGATAGGGTAGGATAAGATAGGATAGGATTAGGATAGGATAGGATAGGATAGGATAGGATAGCATAGCATAGCATAGCATAGGATAGGGCAGGATAGGGTAGGATAGGATAGAACATCCTGAGTTGTGCAGGACCCACAAGGATCATTGAACTGAACTCTTCAGACATCCTGGTTGAGTGGTTTCTGGTTTACCAGCCCAGAAGAAGTATGTACATGGTTGGAAAGAGAGGGAAAGGAAGCCACTATGACTCTTGTGCTGAACTTGATTCTTCCAGAACAGAAATTCTATATCACACTGTCTCTCTCTTGGGAAGACATTATTAATTATGATTATTATTATAGTCTTGTAGTAACATATGAATACTAATTTTTTTTTTCTTTGAGGTAGGTTGACTTCTCTCTTCATTTCTTTTCCTAAATTATAACTCTCCAGTAGGTCGTGGTACTAATTAGCTGAATTGGAAGTTGCATAGAAAAAATTCTAGACATTATGATGTGAATATACCATTTAATGAGGTCTATGAAACTAAAAATGACATTTTCCCTACAATTAAAAGTAAATTTTATTCAGTCATATTTCTTACTTTTGAAAGACCTTCAAACAGTCTGACTTACTAAATATATTTGAAATATTTGGGGTTTGTACTTAAAATTCATCTGTAATTAAAACAATTTTTCTGCAATAGTCAAAAATAGTCAAAAACTTCCGCATCCCTTGTATCTACTAGTAGATTCAAAACAGTTCATATATAATATAATATGGGTATGCATGTAAAGTGGCTAAATCCCTGATAATTGCAACTTTTTCTAGACAGTGGTAGGGGGAAATGGTTTATTTTGCCCTGCCTCTGATGAATCCTCAATTATTTTACCTTTGCTAATACAATATGTATTAAATATAATGTCAAACATCTGTGTGTATTGCTTATAAGACAATGTGAGGCTGTACCAAATTAAAAAATCATGCTGTGAAAGAAATGGAAGCTGTTGTGAAGTCTTGAGGTATAGCGCCTAGTGCACTTCATATTTGTCTTTGTCATAAGCCTTTGCCAGTTGAAGTACATCAGGTTCATACATGAAGTATCATTACCTTTGTTTCTATTTCTGTCTTTGAATAGTTGAGGTCTTATGTGTATGGGTTTGTTTGTGGTTTTTTTGGTTTGGTGTCATGCTTCTCTCCCCTCAGAAAATGTTTGTTATTTCTCTGCAATTTGTCAATAATATTACAGCTCACGAGTTATACAATCCATAGTGAAAAGTGAATGGACCTGAACTGGAAAAAAAAAACTAAGGTTATTTTTAAAACTGCTTCCTTATGTGTTGATTCATATTATTTGTAAACACAAAAATGGTCCATTTGTCTCAAAATGAAGCAAAGAAACAGGAGAATAAATAATAAGCATTCAAATAATTAGAAGATAAAATATTTTTGAGGCTATGTATCCATTTTCTAGAAATATTGCACTAGTTCTGATGGGGTTTAGTACCCGAGTGACAACATTTTATTTTTAATTTTGACCCTTTTGACCCTGCTTTTGTTGCTATAAGTTAAATGTTGCTTGCTTAGAGTAAGCTTCCTTGTTAAAAACTTAAGGCTGAGCTTTCTCCTAAGAGAGCAGTGGTGGGTACCCAGATGCCAGTGCCACGGTGCTGCAGGGTGCACTGCAGCTGTACAGGCACTGGGGTCAGCTCTGTCATGGTGCACTGGAAGGGCACTGATGCATCCCGTTCCCTTACCTTAGCTGTGAAACACTATCAGCTGCTGGGAGCAACGGGGATGGGGATGGGCAGCAGGTTCACCCATGGGAGATGCTCCTTTCTTGCCTCGGGGGCTGCCACAGCATCACCCTGCCTACTCATGTCCCGCTTTGCCTGGGACAGGCACTCCTGGTCTGCTCCCTGAAGGGGCTGGTTCCAGCCCTCAAGGCCAGGTAGCCACACGGTGGGTGGGCACAGGAACTGTGACTGCCTGGCAGTTTGCTCCCACCAGTGCTGTGCATGGTTGTTGCCTCCTGACCCCCTCCTAAAGCAGCTCCAGTGCAACTCCACCTGACCAGGATGTGGCACAGGTGCTGCTGTGCTGTGCCCCCAACAGCGGGGCCCTGCTGACAAAATGTGCATTTGTTTTGTACTCTCTTAAAGCATGAACCTCCATTGTAAAGGTTACTGATTTGAATGTGTCTTATGGAATGTTTTAAAATACTTGAAACCTAAGGAAACTGTGAGTTTTGTTCCAAATGTCTTTGTATCTCAGTGACTTGGCCCTCACTTGTTAACTCCTACTGTTTCACTAAGTGTTAGACAATGACCTCAGCATGCTGCCTTCCCAGGGGACAAAGCAATGTCTGGGAGGAAGGATGGGAGAAGTATCTGCAGATTTAACTTTGAGTCTTTACTCCCATATCTTGGCTAAAGTTTATAAAAATAATCTAAGGGGGTTTCATGGCTACATATGGAAGTAGACCATGGCTATTTTCTTCTGACGTGCATATTAGTCACATGCCAAAAACAGAGGCCCTGGTTCTGCAAATTTCAAAGTTCAGGTATCCTCTTCTCCTAACATGAGTTTCTTGAAATACAGAACCACCTTCTTGGTTCAAAATGTAGGAGAAGGGCCCCAGTTGTTAAATTCTGTGATTTAAATATTCATTTACTCTTGAAGGGTTTTCCTGGCAACTTTAACATTAAGCAGAACATTTTAAAGAGATTTTCTGCTGGTTTCACTTTGAAATCCTAAGGAACAGCGCATTTTCAGTGGCATTTGTGAGATATGCTAAAAATAATAATATGTATTTCAAGACTTAGAAACTAAATTTCAATAAAACTGAATGTTGGCATTGAGATCCTTTAAAAAAAGAACAAACAAAAATCACAAAACCAACAAAAAACCACACCCCTCTGTTTGGGACTAGTATAAGGGGAAATTGCCATTAATGTCCCTGTCAAATACAACATACACAGTCAAACCTGTGAAGTTTCCCTGAATTCAGACTGGTTATCTCACAAATCTGTGCAAAGCTCTGGTGAATAATTTATACCAGTCTTGAGGTGACAAGTTAAACACACCCATTTTGTCTAAAATGCTATGAAGGCATCAAGATGGAGCCAAGCTGCAGGGTGAGTAGAGCTCAGTTGATGGGAATCTGAGCATGTCGAGAAAGGGGGATGCACTGTAAAGAAAATGAAATGTAATGAGATACTTTTTCATGCATAATTCATGGGTGAAAACATGACTGCATAAAAAGCCACGGATTTTAACAAGGCAGGGCTGCAATCATACACATTATCTTCCCAGAGGAACTTTATATAATATTGGTGAAAAAGAGAGGATTCTGAATACTGGTACAAAATAAAGCTGACGTTTTCAAATGCAGTAGAATTTACTTTAATGTACGATGGCTGTAAAGGAAACAATTTATATTTACACCTCAAAATCGTTCCTAGAAAAAAAATCACTTTAAAACATATGCCTGCATTTTCCAGCTTAAAGAAAAAAATAAGATGAGGAATGAGAAAAGTACATCTGGATAAAAAAAATTTAAAATGCATAAGCAGTATTTTGTTGAATGTGTTGTTAGGACTGTGCTTTGAAATCTTTTGCAAGCATTTTCACTTTTTAGAAGCAAAACTTTTGATAGGAATGACTGCTGTGAACAGGCTTTAAAAAAGATAAAATGTTAGCTATTGTCACCATAAAATTTAATTTGGTTGCATTTGCAAAAGCAAATACTGTAATTCAGCTTTCAAGAACAGTTTAGTGGCTAGCACATGACTGTTTGAAATGGTGTTTAACGCTTGGGGTATTTAGTTGAAGGGATTAAAAATGGAATGTTGATTAAAGCTTGGGATGTCTTAAATTTATCACCACAAAATCCTAATGACAGACTTAGCTGGAAGGAACAAGGGTGCCTCCTTTAGCTGTTCACTTAGTAGGAGCAGATCACATACAGAAAAGGTACCAGAACAAGTCATAGAGAGCTTCAGAATCACATAAGCTGAAGGACTCTGTGAAGTTATTTGTTTAGTTTACACTGCACAATTTCAATATTTTTGAGGAAAGTAAAATAGCTGTTTTGCATCCAGTTATGGTTTTATAGTCCTGACAGTTGGGTGAAGAAAGCATTAAGGATTCAAAATGATTGATATTTCAAAGTGTTCACCTTCTATGGGATTTTTTTTCCCATCTCAGTTGTATAGTGTGAGAAGCAGAGAAACACTACAAAGGGAAGCAGGTTATAGTCACTAAACAATCTAAGCCATTTAAATAAAATTATGTTATTAACCCCTGTTAACAAGAAATAGAGATACCTTCAGGTTTTGACAGTAAAAAAATAAATATGGTCTCTTGTTTGACCTTGGCAATAATTTAATTTCTCATATAGAATTTTATCAGTTCACAGCTTTTATAGTAATACAAGCAAAAAGAAACATATAGCTGGCCTTTGCTTAGACCAGCAGTGTAATAGTGTTTTCATCTATGACCTCTGACTATGCCTGTTCACAAAAGGCTTTCCTTCTTATCTATTGTCTACATTTTTAATTTTTCTTAATGTTGTCTCAATAGAAAACATTGCTCCTCTGCAGTTTTTCCAGACATTGCTTAGCCTTTAAAGAGCATGATGATGATCTGTCTCGCAGCCTGCCTTAGTGAAAACTGATTATCTATTAGTTTAGTCCAGGACTGATTTGTCATACTTGCTCATCCCCCATGTAGAAGACTTTAGAACTTGAGCTCATCCTGGTCTTTGAACAGTTAATTTTCTGTAATGGTTTCCTTGCTTTTAGTTAAGGGGGACAAGAAAAGGAGAAAGAGGACATGAGGATCCCTCAGTTACAGCACAGACAATCTCACAGCTCCTGCTGTAGAATTTAAAAAGGACTTATTTCCATCTGCTCCCCTCTACTTCTTAGAAGTTGTGCCATTCCTCCATACCTTCACAGTGGCTTTGACTGAGTATTTAGCATCACTGATACAGACATTTCCAAGTATGGAGACCAAAAACCAGAAAAAAATGTTTGTTGGCTTAGGTACCTTTATCCACGTGATGAAGTTTTCTCCTGTCTTCCACCAGGCTGAATGGCTAGCTGAATACTTGGAAAAGCATCTGAAATGGGAATCAAATGACAATATTATTAAAATCTCCCTCAAGGCACCATCTGACACAGGCTGTGCAGTTAGGAGGATGTAGCTATGCTGAGCTTGCATAACTGGGGTTTGTTTTCTGTTTATTTTCTTCTTCACTTTGAAGAGAGCCCCTCAAAGGTTATGTGATAGGGTTCTGCCAGATGTGTGCAGGGACTCCATGGTTTTGTATCAATGAACTCTGCATTCAGCCTTAGTCATTTGAGCCTCTCTGTGTCTTGATATAAAGGGAAGTATTACTTGTTTGGTTTCCTAAGGCACTGGAATATATTATAAAAACACCCCAAATTCTGACCAGTATTCTCAGAAAAAGAAGTCAAAAAAATCTTTAGAATAAAACAGCTAGAAAAATATTGGTATGGACCCCAATACTACAGCACAGTTATGTGAAAAAGCCTGACATCAAATGACTGTCAATATGTATAAAATTTTAGACCAGGGTCATTGATCAATGATCTCTGAAGCAGTTCAAATATTCCAGTCGGTTGGACACGATGTGGAAAAAGCTGTAACTTGGGATACAAAAATCCTTAATTCTGATACTTGTTCTAAAACTGATTGCTCTGTGGGTTTTGGCAAAGTACTTAATTTCTTCACTTCTATCTCAAAAATAGTAGTGACAGAGATAGTGGGAATGGTAATAATATTCTAAATAAGGTTGAATATTAACTTGTTGCTAAAATATTCTACATATGCTATAAATTTTAAAGCTTATGGTACAGATATTTAGGTGCATCTAGTCCTTGGTGTTAGATCTTGCCAGGAATTCATGCTCAGCATTGTGTCCTCTGAAATAAATGTTATTCAAGCTTAGCCATTGACATTATACAACCAGAAAAATTGTACATTCAACAGCAGGAAGGTATGCTTGTCAGAAGGCTGGAGGCAGTCAGAAGAAAAGAGAGTTTCTCTTCACACAAATCATCACCAAGGTTACTAAGAATATCCACATCATACATATTCTACACCCTTGATTTTTAAGATGTGAAAATGAGACATATGCAGTGGTGCTTTAATTTAGATAATAATTTTCCAGCTTTGGCAGCAAAATAATAGAACTGGAGAAAAAGACTTCTATCAATGCATTTTCCTGCAAAAATGGCACTAAAAATGAAGAGATAAGGGTAAACTATACTATATTTACCCATACCAACAGTTTTGTATGGTCACAGGTAAAGTGCCTTGAACACTAGGAAAGAAAAGGAATGGTGAAAAAAAGCGTAAGTGAGAATTTTCATATCTTATGTGCTAGTCAGAGTTCAAAACAGCTGGTATGTGAGACTGGTCTGTCCTGCTTTCTTGTTCTTTGGACTCCAGAAACCTAACTGGGAAACTACCTTATTACAGGGCAGTACCCTCACAGATATGCAGTAGTTTTTTCCTTGCTGTCTTTCCTCCAACCTCAAAAACCCCCAAATTTTCAGACTAATCTTATCAATTCATTTCAATATGTTTTAAATTTTTTTTTTTGGAAAGGCAGTAACTTCATGTCTCCTTGTACACTGCAAGTGAGGTTTCCCTCCTGGAGAAGATGTTGTCAGGGCCCTACCCCTCCAATATTTTTCTGAATTTCATTCTATTTCTTTTTTGGACATAGTGACAGAAACAAAAGCAATGACAATAGAATTAATCAATTTATTTGGTACAAGACTCTACCTTATTGTTTGATATTAGCAAAGGCTGTCATTTTATCTATCGAATCAAGTGGTGGAATGCTGCTGCAGCCCAAATGACACGGATGTTGTGATTCCATGTCAAGAGTGCAAGACTGGTCAACTGATCCTTCAATGTTGCTTCCAGGCATATTTGCTTAATTCTGTGTGATCCAGGCCTCTGAAATACATATGAGACACATTTAAAATGTCTAATTCATGTACTGGCATATGTGGCTATAAGACAAAAAGGCTGTTTGTGTTCTTCTGCAGTGTAAGACAACAGTTTTGATGAGCCTAGTGCTGTGACAGTGATTGTGCTATTAGCTACAGTAGCAGGTATGAATTTAGATAAGGCAATTGCCTGTTCAATGGGCAATTACGTTCATGGTTTATGGTACAGATGTGATTCAGCAGGTCTAGAGTAGTGTTTTAGGAATATTCTCTGTGGGACCCCATCATTCTCATTTAGCATCAGTCTCCAAAAGAATGAATCCAAGTCACATGAAGCAACCCTACCAATCCCCTAAAATAAATGTAGACAATGGTGAGAGGCAAGATACTCTGAAGACCTTAAGATAGCAGTTGAGTCTGTCTGATTTCAGTACTCCCATTCTGCACTGGCCTTCAAGGTAATATAGATACTTTCTTGAGAGAGAGAGAGTTTACTAAGAACCTTAACTTTTTCTTTGGTAAAAAAATTAATCTATATACATAGCAAATATTAGATCCTCCCAGGATCCATTCTGCTTGGAGTCATTACAGGATGGATATGAAATGGCCCACTTACAGAATGTATCTGGTACAGCAAAAAAAAAGGGAAAGACCACAATTTCATTTGCTGTGATCTGCCATAGTTCCAGGATTGCACCCCTAAAGAAACCTATATCACTCCTAGCAAATACCTCATCTTTATCAACTTTGCTCATTGTATATTCATGAAACTGTTCAATCTTTCAACCTCAAGACACAGCAAAACAGTTTATTTACCAAAGGCTTTTTTTTTTTTTTTCTAATGCTCCATGTAGTCCATAAAGAGATTTTGTGACAAAGTGTTGACTCCACAACAAAATAAATGAATCTCGGTGTTCAGATCTCCTTGAGTTCATCTAAATTAACTGAAACATACAAAATTGTAGTGGGCAACCATATGATTGCAGATGAGCAGAACAGGTGATTTCATCTTCGCTGCATCTCTTGGACATGAAGATCTTGTTGCATAAGCCTATTCAGGAATATCATATGCATAATGACCTACAGTGTAGGCTGTATACACTGGTGTGCAGTAGTGACTTCAGTAAAGTCAGATCTTATTCTTTTGACAGATCATCTCTCTGACATAGGTCCTTGAGCTACTATCTTTTATTTTTGAACCACATTTCTCCTATCAGATTGGAATTTCAATTTTGAACACAGAACTGAGTATTACCACTTGTTGTAGGCTGAGAAGTGATTTTTCTCTGCAAGGAACTTGATTGCTTCCTTCAGGCCTGAGAGAACCAATTAGCTGGCTAGTTCTAAGATGGACACTCTGTTTAGCCACTTAAGAAGCTGAGTACGCCTCTGTGATTCACATTTAAGAAAGGAGAAGCCCGGGAATCTCTCTTTGCTTACGGCTTTTGAACAGGTAACAGGGGGCCCGTGGGTCCAGGCTGGGCTGGGCCGAGCAAGGCTTACTCGGCCGGGCCAGGCACGGCTGAGATCCTGCTGCAGCTGAATCCTGCCCTGGCTGCTGAGACCCTGCAGCCCCTGCCCCTCCTCTCTCCGGGAAAAGTGTGCAGCAACTTCGGCCACTGCCCAGCAGAGATCATGTGACCAACAGAGCCCGGGAGAAATGCTGAAAAGGGCACAGGTTAAACTTACAAACATCAATCATCTCTTGAGTAAGAAAAAAGGAAAGAGTGAAGATACGTGAGGAAACCAACATGGAGACCCTGAGGTCAGTGAAGAAGGAGCTGGAGCACAGAGGGAGGAGAAAGAAGAGATGCTTTAAACTGAAATTCTTTTGTAAGGCCATGGTGATGGGTGTGATATATCAGACTATTCCTTGTAATTCATGAATGCAGTTGGGGGGATGTAGCATTCTAACTGCAGCCTGAGCAAAAGCACCTGTGCTGAAGCAAGCAGATGTGGAAGTAGCTGTGGTCTAATGAGAAACTTGAACAGAGAGAGATGGGGAACCATGCCACAGACATGAGACAGAAGAAAACCCTTGCCCCAGGGATAGAAGAGAACTCTTGCTCCAGGGATAGGAGAAACCTTGCTTCCAGAGAGAGAGAAGACCCTTTGCTTTCCTACTAGAACAGCTCATCCTTAAAGTAGTACCCTATTAGACAGAGATGAGCCCTCAAAAGCAGTTGCAGGAAGAACTGTTTGTCGAGGGAAGGGACTTTCACATTGCAAACAAATTTCCTTTTCCGGGCGGCTGATATTCACTGTGATATTGGAGCCACGAAAGAACTGTTTTCTTGTGGAAAAATCTCCATGGCATGGCAGGAGAGACTCCTCTCCCTAAGGGAAATGAAGAAAGACTATTTTAAATGTCGTAAACTGACTAAAAGTCTCAAGTTTTGTCTCTTTATGTTGTTGGTGAGGAGGAAAAAGATGAGTTGGGGGGAGGAGAAGTGTCTGAAGGTTTTATTCTGGTTCTTACTATTTTCCTTTTAGTTCTGTTAATAAAACTGTCTTTATACCTTTTAAAGTTTTGGGCCTGCTTTGCATTTTCTCCTAATCCTTAGCTCACAACAAAAAAATGAGTAAATAAGTTTAGTGGGTACACTGGTGTTTGGCCAGTGCTCAACCCACTACATTAAATTGGTGTCATGTGAGGATGGTGAATTAAAATGACTACACCATTGTAAGCTAAAGCTGATAGGCATTTTCCCATCTGGTTAGAATGAGAATGCAGAACCCTGAACCTGTGCCACTTCTAAAAAAGCTATAACTCAATTTGGAATTCAAATTTCCTTACCATTTGCAGAAAATCATCACATTTATGTAATAAGAATGAATTGTGAACAGATGGACACCAACACACTCTACAGTTGTCACAATATATAGCATGTCCATTATTGATTTTTAAGGTATGGAGCAACAAGAATTTTCTGGATAATCAAGAGAGTCTTCAGGGCCTTGGGATAAGTTTTCAAGGGATCAGGAGCCCAAGTAGTATTCTCCTCTGTCCTTCAAGCTGTAGAGGATGATGATGGAAGAAACAGTAAAAGCCATTATATCAATACATGGCTCAAAGCCTGATGTCACCATCGAATTTAGTGGTTTCAATCGTGGATCAGTTTATATGACACAGATCTGTTGGCAACAGACAGGGTACACTTGTCTCAAAGGGGGAATGGATCTCTGCAAAGGAGTTAGCAGGGTGTCATCCTTTAACCCCAGCCAGTAGTCAAGTACCACACAGCCAGTCATTCACTCCCCTATCAGCAGGACTGGGGACAGAATCAAAAGGGTAAAGGGTAGAAAAACTCATGTGTTGAGATGAAGACAGTTTAATGGGGAAAGCAAAAAGCCACCCACACAAACAAAGCAAAACAAGGAATTAATTCATTGCTTCCCATGGGCAAGCTGCTGTTCAGCCATCTCCAGGAGACCAGGGCACCATCATGCATAACAGTTACTTGGAAAGACAAATGACATCACTACAAATGTCTTCCCCTTCTTTCTTATCTCCCTGGGTTTATATACTGAGAATCAAGTCATATTGTATTGAATATCCCTTGGGTCAGATTGGGTCATCTGTCCTGGCTGTGTCTCCTCCCAACATCTCAAACAAATCCACCCTCCTTGCCAGCATGACAGTATGAAAAGCAGAAAAGGCCTTGGATCTGTGTAAGCCCTGCTCATCTAAAGAAAAAATCTCTCTATATTATAATCACTGTGTTTAGCACAAATGCTGTGATTTGTATTTGGAGGTCTATGCAGCAGCAAAGCTGCAAAATGTTATTGATATGTTGGAAACCACAGAAGTGTCTGAGAAGGATCTCAAAGGAATTAGGACCTCAGCCCCCCCAAGAAGTGGTGGGATTAAGAACCTAACTGAAGTGCAATGACACCAATGCATGCAGCATGGGAAAAAACCAAGAGCTCTAAGCCATAGTGCATCAGGAAAACTAACATAGTTGACATCATTGAAACCAGGTGAGATATCACAGAAACAGGAGAACTGCAATGAATGGCAAACAACCCTTCAGTAGGTATAGACAAGGAAGGAGAGGCGGTGGGGTAGTCCTATATGTTAGGGAGAGTTTCAGTTTTCTAGAACTTAATGATGGCAACAGTAGGGTTGAATGTTTATGGATGAGACATGGGGGAAGGTCAACAAAGTAGACGTCATGGTGGGAGCTTTTTATAGAGCAACTTGCCATGATAAAGAGGCAGACAATATATTCAGTAAGCAGTTGAGAGAAGTCTCAAAATTGGTAGCACTTTTTCTCATGGGGAACTTCAATTTACCAGATGTCTGCTGGAAATAGAGTACACCAGAGAGGAAGACTTCTAGAAGGATCCTAGAGTATGTTCAAGATAAATTCCTGACAATGCTGGTAAGTTAGACAATGAGGAAATGTGCACTGCTGGACCTGCTGCTTGTGAACAGAGAAGGACATGTGGATAATGTGATGGATGGAGGCCACCCTGGGTACAGCAATCATGGAATGACATAGTTTCCAGTGCTGGGAGAATTAAGGAGGGCAGTCATCAGAACTGCTACTTTGGACAATCAAAGGGCAGATTCTAGCCTTTTAAGAGACTGGTTGAGAGGCTGTCTTGGCAGGCAGTCCTTAGTGGCTGTAAAGCTGTCCGACAGAAAAGGACCTGGGGGTACAGGTCTACAGCCAGCTGAACATGAGCCAGCAGTTTGCTCAGGTGGCCAAGAAGGCCAAAGACATCCTGGCTTGGATCAAAAATAGTGTGGCCAGCAGGACCAGGGCTGTGATCATCCTCCCACCCCCCTCCTCCCCCATACTTGGCACTGGGGAGGCCGCACCTTGAATCCTGTGTTCACTTTTGGGCCCCTCACTATAACAGGAGCATGTCCAGAGAAGAGCAGCAAAGCTGGGGAAGAGTCTGGAAAATAAATCATATGAGGAGCAACAGAGGGAGATGGGGTTGTTTAGCCTGGATAAAAGGAAGATATGAGGAGACCTCATTTCTCTCTACCTGAAAGGAGATTCTAATGGGGTGGGGGTTGTTCTCTCCCAAGTCGCAATCAAGACAAAGGGGAAATGGCCTCAAATTGCACCAGGGGAGATTTAGATTGAATATTAGAAAATATTTATTCACTGAAAGGGTGCCAGAGACTGAAAATAATTCACGCCTCAACATTGAAGTTTTGTTCATTATAAAAAGCAACAACCGAAGAAGCCTCCCTGAAGATACCTGACTGGGACTTTGGACTGAAAGTCAAACTGCTGATTAGATAAAGGGAAACCCATTGTTCAGTCATCTCAGACTGAGGGAAAGGTGTGCATCCACAAAAGGCTAAAGCCACCAGCTGTGCTGGGAGAAGCATCCCTGGCTGAGTTTAGGGTGGGGGAGAGCACAGCTCACAGCAGCCAGGTTTACACAGACTGTCCCCCCAACCAAGGGGGCAGGAGGAGGTTTCGGGTGCGTGGCAGAACCTCTGGTCAGAGGCAATGAACACCCATCCTCCATTACACAAACCGGCCCAGCTGTGAAACCCCCCAGCCCCACAGGCCCCATCCATGGGACTTTGACGTGAGAGGCAGCTGAGGGGGAGTCACAACCCATCAAAGACCCCCCAAAGTGTTCCCCAGAGGCCCTGAACCACAGGACTGCACGAGATGCAACAGATCCAAAGTCTGCTACAAAAGACAATGACAAACTCCAGGGACAGGCATGGACATCACCCCCTGGCTTGAGGGTACATTAACCCAGGGTATTCTACGTTTTGCTAGGGGGCCTTCACCACCAAGAAGACTGGCAGGAAAGGATCATCAGGACACCACTGGGACCCATGGAGTGGTGATACTCTTTTTATTTTGCCTCTGTCACTTCTCTGTCCCCCCCCTCCCTTCCCCCTATTTCTCCTTTACTCTTCTTTCTCTCTCTTTCTCTCATATTTACTATCAAATAAAACCCATACTATTGACTGGTATATGGTCTCGTTTGCACCTTAATTCAGGCAGAGGTATTTCTAAGGACCTTAATAACAACCGGATCATAACAAAGGGTCATGAAGCATTGGAATAGGCTGCCCAGGAAAGTGATTGATGGTTTAAATACCATCACTGGAGGTATTTAAAAGGTGTGTAGATGTGGCACTTAGAGACAAGGTTTAGGGGTGAGTTTGGCAGTGTTTGGTTTACGATTGGAGTTGATAAGCTGAAAGGTCTTTTTCAATCTAAACTATTCTGATTCTACTCTATGATTCATTTTGTATATGCAAAGTGACCATTGCCAAATATAATCCTAATCAATACAACAATTATTACATACAAATAGACAAGTCCTATATCAAACTGCAGTGTTACCCATCTTGGATTTGATTGTGCCCTCAAGCTACCAGCAGAACTCTGGGTGATGTCTGAAAATTTTCATGCAGATTTAAGGTGCAGCATAGTCTTAAAAATTTAGGAAAAAAAGTAGTTTACTGACTAGATGTCTTCCAGTATAAGGTAATCAAGACTTTGGACAACAGATGATTTATAATTTTGATTAAGACATGATGATCATCAAAGTGTAAGGGAAAGCAGAGTTAAGGAGTTTCATTAGGGGTGCTCACTCTTAAGATATTATAAACTCTAGACTCTGTAGAGGAAAAGAATGATTTCTAATCAATAGCTGATATACTATATTATTACTATGGTGATGTCCATGATATAGGCATAGAGAATGCTACAATATGGCCTTCATAGGATTTCTTCTTGCTATATCTGTGTAATATAGATAGTGACAGTAACCAGCTGACAATTTTAAGTAGCAAAGTATTTATATCCACCAACATGATTTTACAAAAAACATCTAATCAACCTAATTTTTCTAAAATAATAAACTTTTCTGACGAAGTAAACTATATTTATATAAATTTATAAAATGTTTTCAAAAGCATTCTGCATTACTGAAAAAAAGTCAGTTTGCATTGATACTGGATGGACAAAAGTGGGTAGCTTACAAATGGAAATTTTTTAGAAGAGATTAAATAATGGCTTAGCAGAATCTTATATCGGTACACTTTTAGAACAATCTGTTAAACATAGTTACCAGAAGGGGAATACAAAATTAGTAATGACAAAATATGCAGATGTTTCAAAAAAGGTTTGAATGAAAGCTAGTGAGAGTCAGATCCATAAGAAGTGTTGATTTGTAAGGTGGGGTCCTTTTAACAATATATTTTAGCAAACATGACACCCAGGAACAAGGCATGTAAGTCACACTTACAAGGTGACATTCTGAAAGTCATTGACTTGTAGTTCATCCTGATCTTCCTTCTGTGATGGGGAATGTGGTCCTTGAATCCATAAACTGAAGGACACAACATGAAGAAAAAGATAGCATTACATTTTCAAAGGGAATTAACAACATATTTAGGTTATTGATCTATGCTAATTTCAGAAAAGTTGAGTAAAAGTTATTGAACTGATTCAACTTGAACAGAAAAAGATCTTAGTCAATTTACACTTCCAGAAGAAGGTAAAGCCCAGTCTTGATTATAATGTCCTAGCAAAGTAGAATTTTTTTTTAATTATACTAAATTTAATTTAGAAGAAAAACGTTTTTTGTTGTTCTTGTTTCTCTCAGTGGCAGTAGTTTAAAGTTAGGCAAATTTAGCTGAGAAGTAAAGTCCATACTTTTAGTGCTGAGAGTAATGAAGCATTAGAACAATTTACCTGTGAAAGTAATGGATTTTCTATCACCTCGAATCTCTAAATTAAGACTGTATGTCTTTTTGGAAGATGTACTATATCTCAAACCAAAGTTATGGGTTTGATTTTGAAATTACAGACTGACTTTTTTGCCCTTCGCTATAGTAAGAGGTCAGGCTAGATGATAGTAATGGCCTCTTCTGGCCCTGAAATCTATGAATCTAAGTTGTGGCTTAGCTTAATGAATATCACAGCAGAAAACAGTACCTGTAATTCCTCACATCATTGTCACCCTGCCTTCACTGCCTAAAAGCACAGATGACCTAAACGGTATAAACTTTTGCAACTTTAAGAAGTCTAATATAAACATTTCCTGCTGTAAATGCAAGAACTCTATGATTTTAAGGTAACTGCTGTAATAAAACTTGGTAAAAGGAAGGCAAAGAAGCTCAAAAACTGTTGTTTTGTAGGTTTAGAGCAAATGTAGTTGACCATTAAGTCTGTCCCTTTTTCTTTTTTTACAATCTCTCTGATGTCTCAAACCCAAAGAAACAACTATTGATGCAGTGAATTAGGTGCTGTTTCCTTATAGCATTAATGAAATATTTTTAATAGTAGTATTGACAGCATTTTTAATAGTGTTAATGTAAATAATGTCAGGACACTCACTGGAAACCTGTTTTTTAACAGGCTGCACTTAGGTTGTTTTTGTCACCTTGTTGACTGTTCCCTTGTGTTATGGTACTGTGCTTTCCACTTACATGCTTGCTTGAACAAGCACCTTTCTAGGTATTTTCATAATACCTTTCTTTCTTAGATAATAATAAACTTGAGCACAGAAATGGAAGGCATCCAGGAATGTTTTGGTGCTGCTGCCTGAAAACTGTAGCTGAGTTTTCATTCATTTATTTTACTACACTTCTTTTAACTTTGGTTTAAAATCTTGTACCTTTTGTATTTCTTTTTATTACTAGTATATTATAAAGTGGATTTTCATATTATAATTGGTATGAATATAGATCTTCAGTTATAACAAGGTAATGGTGTTCTTCTTTAATCCTACCATTGCTGAAATTGTGATGATTACCATGGTCATGGTCTGTGCTTCAGATACATGGACATATTGCTATCTCTTTTCAGAAGAGTCACATGTTCAGATATAGACATGTTAATTTGCTCCAGACATGAAATAATGATAAGACTTCACTAAAAATACAGCTATGATGTCACAAGCTTGTGGGGAAATGAAACTCCTCTACACACTCTTTTTATAGCCTTCTTTAGTCTTTTTATAGCTTCTTTAGTCTTTGCTACTTGACCGATCTATTGGCATCTACAAATGGAAGGATTACATCCTAGAGCAAAAGAGATTTTTTTTTTTCTCTTAATCGTTTCTTGGGCTTAAGGTCTACTGTACTAACCACACAGGGAAATTAGAATAAGCTATTAGAAAATGAAGGCTTTAATTCATACATAAAGACCGAACACATCATTTCCAGCATATTCTTGCATATTTCATTTTAATCTGCTGAGTGCATTTTTTTTTCTCCTTTATGCAGTATTGGATACTGGATGAGATTCATTATCCTTTTTCTCTCCTGAGTGCATGCAGTCCTTTCTTTGTGACCCAGATAAAAGAAATCTAAATCCAAAACATGGGGTGATACTTAGACAATTAGAAGGGGTATAGACATTTTTAACTTTCTCAGTATCTGTGTATTCATTGAGTACAACAGATATGAGAAAAAATATTCCCTTGAACAGAAAAAGGAATGTATCTTGGAGTTTAAAGAGCTATTTTTACATGCTCATTCAATTAAAGAATGTCTTCATTGTAACAAGAAATAAGTATATTCCTTCAGCTCTCTTGAAAAGTGTTGATGTGAGTCCCTGAGGGAAAGAGAAAAGAAAAAATCCACTGGTCAGGAGAAGTTTGTCTCAGCAACTGTCTTGTGACATTTCAGTATGGTGGTAAAACAGACATATTGTGGGGAGGCTAGGAGCTCAATTTTATGGTGTGAATTTTAAGAACCAAAGCAGTTCAGAGCAGAACTCAGACTTTTCTTCATCAGAGTATTAATACTGGACATAAGCAGAGTATTGATGAATTTCAGCATGCATTAGCATGTACCATGTATTGATTTTTTTAGTCAAAGTCAACACGTGTGAACAGCAAATCTAGGAACAAAGTGGTAAAGGTTTTATCATTATTACTTTTCTATTACTTATTTTTTTATAAGAAGGAATGGAAAGATTGTTTTTTCTGGAAGATGAATTCAAACAATTTGAAACATAAATGGAAAGAATCCTTATATAACATTCAGCTAAAGACCAGTCACCATTCTTATTACCAGTTTATATAATGAGGCAAGCAAGAAGTAGAAGCTAAGAGAAAGTTGCATAAATGCAATCAAAGGCTGGCAAATCAGGAAAAAATGAGACAACCTGAAGATCAGTTTCCCCATATTATTCACTTATCCTGCATAAAAAGGGAAAAAAAGAAAAGAAAAAAAAGAAAGGAAAGTTTTACATTAGGCCAAGTATTGATAACATATATCTGGCAACTTTTTACCTTAGACTGTAGAAAATGGCACTTTTTTTAAACCTATTTTGACTGTCTTCTTGTGACCTGTGAGGTATTTCTATAAATATCTAAAAGTTGCCAAGTTGTTGAAATTAACCGCCTTGCAAATGCATGAAGGACTTTGGGTCATTATTTGCCTTGGGTGTTAATACTTAGTGTTGTCATATAATATTTTGTTACAATATATCCAGAAATAAAATACAGAGGCAAGACGTCATTTGTAGATACCTGTAACACTAAAGTAGCACTAACAGCAGTAACCACAAATGGCCAGAACTGGTGAAATAGCAGATAATATTGAAAAAAATGAAGCAGAACTGCAGCACTGCCTGCTAGCCCGGCACAGCAGGAGTGGCAGCAATAGGGAGGTCTGTGGGGAGCCTTCCTAGAGGTAACCACACTGTGCCTGCGGCAGCTGAAGGCGTTGGTAGATGTGCATGGGAAAGTAAAAGAGACGAGGAGAGATCACAAGCTGATATACCAGTCCAAGTTTATTGGCTGATGGGCTCAGCTGTGATCTAGACCATAAGGCACTTATCCCCTAGGAGATCAGCACCAAATGCCACTGAGAGCACCAGGGACACAGGCTTTAAAGGAGAGGGAAACAGGGGAGGAGACTAGGAGACAACCAGTCAGGGAGTTCTTAGGGAGGTACATATCCAAGAGGGATATTTCAAAAAACCAATCACAGAGGCAAAGGGAGGGGATACAACAACAGTAACCAATAAACATCCAAGTAACATAGAATTTTCCAGTGAGAGGGGTAGGGTTTCTGGAGATCGACACAGGAGAGAGAGAAGGGAAGCAGCAAACAGGGGAGGGGCTTAACATCAATCAAAACTGACAAGCATGGGGAAAACCAGCAACAAATAGTGGGTATCTGGACTCAACCATTTAACTTAAAGAACCCGCCGCAACACAGAACCTTTTCTAATTCTTTAAGGACTAGTAGTTCTTTTACTTCTGTTGCCAATACCTTACTTCTTGGTGCCATGAAGAAGTAGAAGCAAAATGATAAATCATAATAAGAAATTATTTTTTAATTCTGGGAACAAAAATCTCCACATAAAAATATTTAATATTTTCCTCTTTCTTTGAAAATAAGAAAAAAATCTGAAAAATTAAGGAATTACTTATCACTAACCTTTGAGTTAGTTATGGTATCATTATCAAAAAGAAAAGGGAAGAGAATAACATGGATAATACCAAAAGCAAGAACTCTAAGAGGCTTGATAAGAAACTGAAGAAAATATTTCCTTGTCTGAAGTACCACTCTTGTGTTTTGAAGAATTTTCCAGTGAGCCTAGAAATACACATGATGCTGGAGTTGAGACTTTTAAAGGTTCATTAGTTAATACATAGGTCTACATGGTCTCCATGTGGTTTAAATCAGACTGTAAGCTTGCAGCTAAACCTAAGAACATTTTTCAACTCACCCATCGTAGGTTTTACAAAGCTTCATCACCAGCTTGGCAGAACACTTTTTTACTACTTTGGGAGCCTTCAGACAGGCAAGAGATAACAGCAGCACTGAAGTCCTGCCAGGTGTTTCTAAGACTGCATATGGTATGGTAACTTGTTCCTGACAAAACCTGAATTGCTGTAATATCTACCTGTGAAAAAATGCCAGGTCTTTTGCTCCTGGTGTGCGTATCTAAGTCAGTTCAATATATTGCCATCTGATTTCTTTTCCAGCATTATGTTTAGTTCTAGTTACAGTAGGTGCTTCAGCATGCTATCGCATGGGAGTATGTACTAGAAGGTGCCTTCAGCATTTCTACATAGTTTATTTCTGAGTCCCAGACCACCTTAGCAAAAAGTTGAGGAGGGCACTTAGATCTTGACTTTTAAGGGCTTACTTTTAGAGGATTCATGGTTCTCTGTTGAATAGAAACCATTGATGGTTTTCTTGCTGACTTTATCAGGAATACATGAGCAGCTTTCAACAGTGTTGCTGCTGGCACTGATATACCTTCGGTCAGTTAATATTGCATCTGAAGTCCTTTAAAAAGTCTTCACTATGTCATATGCCAAGATAACAAGAGTGAGGCATTACCCTTGTCTCATCAATCTGGAACACAATGTAAAGAGCAGGGGCCAGTTTTAGAGGTGTCGGCAAGATGCACTGCAACATTTTGCACAGGTTAAAGCACCTAAAGGCACATGGCTTCATGTCAAGCAGTATTACAGAATCACAGAATATGCTGAGTTGTAAGGGACCCACAAGGATCAAGTCCAACCCATGGCCTGGCACAGGACCACCCCCAAGAATCACATCATGTGACTGAGACTGTTGTCCAAACACTTCTTGAACTCTGCCAGACTTGGTGTTGTGACTACTTTCCTGGGGAGCCTGTTCTAGTGCCCAACAACTCTCTGGGCGAAGAACTTTTTCCAATATCCAACCTAAACATCCCCTGACACGACTTCAGACTATTCCCTTGGGTCCTGGGAATGGTCACCAGAGAGAAGTGATCAGTCCTTGCTCCTCGTCTTGTCCTCACAAGGAAGCTGTAACTGTAATGAGGTCTCACCTCAGTCTCCTCTCCTCCAGACTGAATAAACCCAGTGGCCTTAACTGCTCCTCATATGGCTTCCCCTCAAGGCCTTTCACCATCTTTATTGCCTTTGGATGCTCTCTAACTGCACTTTACATTTTGTATTGCGGCGCCCAAAACTGCCCCCGAGGTGAGGCTGCCCCAGTGCAGAGCAGAGCGGGACAATCCCCTCCCTTGCCCGGCTGGCCATGCTGGGTCTGATGCACCCCAGGACACGGCTGGCCCTCCTGGCTCCAGGGCACTGCTGACTCAGATTCAACATTCACCAGCATCCAGTCAGTGGGGACCTCTCTGGATTCCCAAGACTGCTCAAAAATCAGCAAGAGTTATTTTGCTATGACATCAGCCAGGTCTTTGAGGATTCTTGGATGAATCCCATCAGGCCCCATAGATTTGTAGGGATCCAGCTGGAGCAGCAGAGCCTGTACAGTTTCAGGGTCGACTTGGAATTGACTGTTCTCGCAGTCATGGTCTTTCTGCTCAGGACACTGAGACTCCTTTTGTCCATCATTCACACTGAAGACAAAGGCAAACAATGAGTTAAATACGTCTGCCTTGTCTCTCTCCCTGTTTGTGAGGTGACCATCCTCACTCTGTAATGGGCCAATGTTACTTTTACACCGTCTATTGCCATTAATATATTTGAAAAAAACCTCTTTTTATTGTCACCCACATTTCTGGCCCACTTCAACTCCAGCTGAGCTTTGGCTGCATGAATTTTCTGAGTACAGTGGCGAGCAACATCTCTATATTCTTCCCATGTCATCTGACCTAGCTTTCACTGGGCATACACTGTTCTTTCTTGCCCTGTTTCCAAGAGAACATTCCTGTTCTGACAAGTTGGCCTTCTGCCTTACCTGCTTGACTTTGCAGTTTGGGAATTGCCTGCTCCTGTGCCCTTAGGAGGTGATGTTTAAAAAGTGATCAGCACTGATGGACCCCAGCATCTGCAAAAACATTTTCTCAAGGGAACTTACTTACTAATTTCCTGAGCAGTTTGAAGTCAGCTTTCCTCATGTCCAGCGCTGAGGTCTGGCAGGCCCTTTTCCTTCTAAGTCCTAAAACAGGGATTTAAAACTCAATCACTTCAGTGTTGCTGTGGCCAAGTCGGTTGCCAATCTCCACTTTGCTCATGAGATCCACTCTGTTGAGAAGCTGGAGGTCAAGGAGGGCATCTTTCCAAGTTGGCTCCTTTATGACCTGTTCTATGAAGCTGCCATCCAGGTTATTTAGGAATCTTCTAGCCCAGGTTTTACTTGCTGTGTGATGCTCCCAGTTAATTCCTGGTGAGTTGAAGTCCTCCATAAGGACAAGGGCAGTTGACTCCAAAGTATCCTTTAGTTCCTCAAAGGACTGGAATCATCTTCCTGGGTGGAAGGTCTATGGTAGACTCCCACAATGACATCCACATTATTTGTTTGCCACTTGATTCTTAACCAGAGGATCTCAACTGGGCCATTGCTATCTGTGAACTCCATACATTCTAGCCCTTTTATTACATACAATCTTGTCCCCTGCTTCTGCCTTGCCTATCCCTCCTGAAGAGCCTGTAACTGTCCAACAGAGAACTCCAGATTTCCAGGTTGAGACTGTAGCATCTTTGAAAATGACCCGTTAATCTCTTGCTCATTTGCTTTTATACTCTTTAGCCTGTTCACTTCTTCCTGTAGCTCCTTCATCTGGCAACACAGCTCTTCAACAACAGCACACCTGCAAAACAACTGTCTGTTGACCCAGCCTTGCAAAGAGGCATCAGGCACTCCTGGCAGCCTGTGACCTGAAGAGATACATCTACCAACAGCAGGTCTGTCTGGCTGGAGGCCTCTGACTTGGCTGGTTCAGTGACTCCCTCAGCGACAGGGGATTGAGCTTGGCTGCATGTCAACACCATAACTAAGGAAGCTTAAACTAGTACGCTAATAAGACTGGGGCTAAAAAGATCTCTGCCCTTTCTTACCAGCTACCAAATCTTTTTGTTGCTTTTGCGCCATTGGCTCCTTCTGGGTGGGCAAAGCAGAGCCCTTCTTGCACACCCTGTTACGTGCACTGCTGTGCAAACTGAGGTGCCACACCCTCAGTGACATGCCACACCCTCAGTGACATGCCATCCTCTGGAGCCCTTGTGGTCCCCGGAGACATTTAAACCTCCTTCAGTCTGTCCCAGCAGCACCTGGTTGGCTCCAGGGGCTTTCCGGTCATGATGAGGCTTTGGGCTGCTACACACGTTCCTGAATGAAGGCCCGATATCATGTTTTGTTTTTTGTTTTCTTTTCTTTTGTTTTGTTTTCCCAATGGCATGAAGCCCCTTCTATCAGAAAGAGTAGAAATGCTTAATAATACATGCTGCTACTGAGATTTAAATATTAATGTTTCTATACATGCATATTCTCAGACTGTTTTATATAAAAATGTTGTCCTTTATTAACTCACTGAGCTTTTGTAGGAAGTAAGTTCTCTTATGGTGAAGTAAGATGTTTATGGATCCCTGTTACTTTTTATCCTTTTTTATGCCAATAATTTTATCCATCCTTACTCAGGTTATTCCTCTGTCATTAGGAACCATTTTTATTTTAGAATTAAAAAAGAAAAACCTGTTAATTTTTTTTTTATGAGACAAATATATGTAAGAAAATTTTAAAATAGGTTTATCTTGTCAGACAACCTAATTTTCTCCAAATTATTATTTTTTACAACAAAAGAGTGTTGTTATGTTTGGTTGTTGTGCTCAGCATATCTTCAGACTTGGAATCTCAGATTTTCTACAAAACTAAATGTTGTAAAGTGCTTTGACTAATGTAATTGTTAGATGTTCCCTGACTAGCTAATGACTACATACTCATATTGATATTATGGGATGGTCCCTTCGGGGAAAGCCTCATATTGTTTCCTGTCAGCGTGAGTCAGTTTGCCTGCAGAAATGAAGTGCTACAGGCAATTCAGAGTGTTCAAGAATAAAGTCTGATTAGTTGATGCTAAGGTGTACATGGCAAATAAAACACTAAGTGTGAGCTAATAATCCAAATGGTTCCCTAAAAAGAAGCATTAAGACACCATAAAGTCATTTTTCATAAATAACAGTTAAGTGGGTGATTTTTTGCACATTTCCATGTGGGATCTTAAAATTCACATAGATAAAATTTTCTTTGCTTTCTAGTTGCAAAGGTCTAGTTGTAAGAGAAGAAAATGTCGTGCAGAATGAGGAAGAAATTTCCTGGTTTATTCCAGTTTGAAGTTTTGCAGAAATAGAATTTCTCCTCATATATTTTTCATATTCCTTGCATCACCAAGGAGAACAAGTTTATTTTTTCTGATTATATTATCTACTTGAAGAACAATATCTAACAATTTCTTTGAGATGCAGATTGAGAAAGTGATGTTTCTAAAACTGAAAGTCTTAGTGAACTTCAACAGATGTAGAAATCAATCTGAAACATTATGATGGGTTTCACTGACTTGGTCTCTGGTCAAAGTCATATATATGCCCAGAGCCTAAGTCAGATACTTAGACTTGATAGTGTATGAAAAAATATACATAGCATCCTGTCCCAGTTTAAAAATGAGGTGTCTGCCAAAGAAGGTGGGAACCTTTCTGAAACAGAAAAAATTACCTCCTCCCTCCAAACTATTATCACTTTGAAATTACGGGGCTTTCAGGCAAAAATATGGGGAAAAAAAAAATATATATATATGTGTGTGTGTGTATAAAACAAGACAGATAAACAACAAAAAGAAAAACAACAACAACAACAACAACAACACAAACCAAAAAACAGAAAAAAGCAATAACAGCCTTTTCTCACCCATCAAGAAATTTTCCATTTGGTGTAGTTACAAGCACAACTGGCAGAGGTGCTGGTGGCTCTTGTGGAGGCAGAGGGGGTGCAGTGACTCCCTCGTGGCTGCAGGGATGCTATTGGCTCAGGCATATATTTTTTTAACCCAATTACCTCCTCCTCATCCTCCCCAGACATCACGCCCTTTTTCTCCCAGCATCTTTTGCAGATAACAGACAGGAAGAAATTCCCCCGAAAAACCCAACCCAGAACATATACCCTGCTTTACTGATGTCTGCTTGGGGAATTAAATCCTACAAGTGAAGAGGTGGTGGCTGGTGGCTACTGCTTCCCCTACATAAATTTCCAGTTAAATATCAGAGAGTTATCAAAAGCTTATCCAGTCCGTGTCTCAGGTCCAAGCTCAGCAGCAATACTGAAAATATCCCAGCCTTGATAATACAGCACAACATCACCTTTTAGCCTAGCAATCACCCACAAACACACAAAGAGGAAGAAAAAGCTCAGAGGTAGGAAACAGTAGCAGTTATCCTGCTAGTCTCAAGGAGGCAAAAGAAGACAAACCCATTATTTATTTTCTCTGTGAGGTAGCCAGATGCATTCAGAATGCAAACATACATAACAACCACAGTGGAATCCTACAGTGGATTAAGACTCTATTCCACATATTAGAAAAAGTTTCATTGTATAAGGACTGAGAGAGTAAAGCAAGAATGTTCAAGGTGCTTTAATGAATAAAAGAAAATGGCTTTAGATGTGATAATTCCTGTAATATCATTGTTGATCTTTTCTGTGCTTTAATTTGAGTTGTTTAATCCATTGAGATGCAGATTAAATGTTATTAAATTGTTTAACTGCTGGTGCAGTTGTCACAAGGCTATTTTTCAGTTTGAGCCTCTTCCAAGAGAGGGGATGAACACACTCCATCAAAACACCTGCCCCCAGGACCTCAGCTGAGGGGAAGGACAACCAAAACCTTCAAGAGGGGGAGAGAAAACAACATGCAATAAAACATCTTGTTGAGGCTCAGGCCAGTCTGCAGTCATTGATAAAAAGCCTCTTTCTACTACAGGCACAGGAAAAGTGGTCTGACATGTAGAGCATGGTTGGAATAGACAGAAGAGGTAGTACACGATCTGTCAAACTGATAGTAAAGAAAAACTCCTATTAAAGGCTGCAATTTTCACTTAGATAGAACTTTGCCACACTAAGTCTGCAGGATAATTTTTTTTAATTACAAATATAATCTTTGCTTTCAAGTTATATTAAACATCCAGCACAATCTATTTGATTAATGTTCAGAATAAAAGTGGACAAAACATGTTATATTCATATATAAAAAGCTGCAATTTTTCCACTGAGGATATCCACAATATATATGTAGTACCTTTATTTCTGAGAAAAGAATTTAAATTTAGCACAGGAGAATTTGCTGTCCATAATACATCTTTTCTGAAGCCATGTAAAGCTCACTTCACACATGGTCAGCAGGACTCGTTAGACCTTACCTGCAAAATTCACAGAAAATATGGTTTATGATGGTCAGACTCTACCTTGTGATTGCAAGATGGAATAAATGTCCTAGCAACTTGTTCCACAGTGTTGCAAGCTGCCATGTCACTGAGATTCAGAAGTGAGTAAATGCAACATCTCTTCTATATCTACCTTTCTAGCTTTCCAGAGATCTGGAAAAGAAGAGATTCTCACTAAGAAATAGAAAGAAAAACATAAAAAAAACACCATTTGTTGAAGAATAAGGAAAAAAAAAGAAATGAGGTAAGGGGATTTTAGGAGAGAGTGAACATAACACAAGACAAAGGTTGGAACAACACAAGGCTGGAAGAGCCAAGAGAGGAAAACAGTCCTGGGAAGAGAAGACAGTGGAGTAGGGGCATTAGTGTTAGGGATAACAAGCTGATATCCCTGCTGAAGCCAGGAACCTGCTATAGTAACTGAACCAGAAATGGGCACTGGCTGGCGAGGTGATGGTCAAGACCAGAAAGTGGATAGGCTGGAAAGAAACAAGGAGCTACTGAGTCAGCTCTGAGCTGAAAAATGGAAGGATAGGAATTGCTCATTGAACCAAAAATTGCAATCCCCACATTGTGAAACATGACAAAGTAAATACCAGTTCCCTATGTGAATTGCTTTATGAAGTAGAAGCTGATAATATATTGCTGCTGGTGGTTATGTGCCTTAGGTCAAATGACAGATAACAGTGCTCATGTCATCTGAAAACTCCCTGTGCTGATGAACTCTGTGCACATTAACATAGCATAAATTTCTGTTTGGAAATGTAGCAGGAAATTACATTTCTTTACTTAAAGTTATGAATAGGTTTTTTACACTCACAGCATTAACAGGAATGCCAGAGTTAAGTTACCCTATGAAATGGCATTTCCAATATTTCCAGTCTTTTGTGTGTTTCCATTTACAACCTCAAAGTTTGTTAACAGAGGGAAATGCTTTATGAGAGCTTGTAGGTATTTGCAGACAATGTAGACTGCAGAAGAAGAAACACATTCCGTGCTTCTCTAGCCTTCCCACTGCTGACAGTGGAATCTAATTATCCAGGAGCAACATTCAGTTGCCTTCACCAAAGACTATTAACCTCCTTCCATGGATCTGCCAGTTTCCTAAATACTTGCATACAACATAATCTTGATTCATTCCTAAAGCCTGGTCAATCCTGATCTCTCACTGAGGCACTGACTGTTTGTGAAAAGAAAGTATGTGATTGTGAGGCTAATTAACGTCTTTAACTTTGGTATTGGATAGCTGTTTGTTCTGTGACTGTACTATTTCCTTAATATAGGGGTTTTGTAATGGTTATCTTAGAGGGCTCTTTTAGGAAGGAAAATGTGTGAGTGTTGCTTGGTGATCCATATTTTTATAACAAACTCCTTAACTTTGGGTTAACATAGCCTTTTTTTAAAATTACAATGCAGACTGATTTTATGAAGACAGAAACACTGACCTTTGGAGTTCCTTACTGTATTGTTTTTGGCCTACTAAAGGAAAGGAAGAAACCATAATTCCATATTTTTTTTATTTTTCCAAAGATTCACAGTCTTTTCACGAATAGACTGGGTGTCAATCCCTATGCATATGTCTCAAGAGTTACCTATAAATTATTTTCTTGCATTATTAATCACATCTGTTTTATTATACAATGACTGCTACAGCTGGTTCCACCTACATCTGTAGAAATACATGAAAGATTTTAGTATATGCAGATTTTTGCTGTCTCCTTTAGCAACCTATATTTAATGCTTTAAGGATTAGTAGCATGATATGACAAGTGCTTTCCACTGCTTCTTTGTTAAAGCATGCCTGCCTCTAGGTCCATAGCTTTCAGGTGCAACTCCCCTTCCCACCAGATTCTTGTCAAACCAAAGAAGGATAGTCACTGGGCAGCATAATTTTCTCCCTTTTCCAGTTTCTCATACATATATTTTTTTTCTTGAACTGTGTCCAGGTGCAATCAGGTCCAGTAAGCAGCAAGAAATTAGAACAAGTAAATATGAGGGGTGAATCATTTTATTAGCACTTTTTTATCAGTAATTTTATCTCATCAAATGCTGCATTGTTGGTAGTTTGTCCCTGAAATGAAATGCTTTCCACCAAGAAAATAATTCCTTGGAATGCAGTTACACCCTAACTTTGTTCAAAAGAATATGAATAAGGGAAAGATGGGAGCATACAATTCTCCTGTTTTCTTCATATGCTTAACACTCAAAGATATTTATCTCCTGCCAGAACTTGATAAAAAACCACAAGAAGTCAAACGAGGCCCTTCCACTCATCATTGATTTCTGTGGATTTTGGACCAAATCCTCTATGCACAGCTAGCAAAGTAATCTTCTGATCCTTCACATAAACAAATATGAAGAAAGGGTCATTAATTTTTTTTTTTTTGTGCTATGTTCAACTACAAAGTTATACTCAAATGCAGGGTCCATTGAAATTATCATTGATTTTGGTTGGCTTTGCATTATCCATGATTTTAGTTTAGTAGAGCAGTAATAGAAACTCATACTTTTCTAATCACAGAGAAAATTTCCCTCAAACTGACTTTGTTCTGAAAGAAGGGTAGATTAGACAGAAAAGAGGTGTGAAGCCTCTACAGCAGAGGTCTCGCTACCTTCAAGTTTAGTATGCTTCAGGACTAGATTAATACACACCAGTTTTAAGCATAAAAGTGACAGTGTGTGTTCAGTATGACTTTTGTGGTCTAAGAGTTAGACAAATTATTTTTAATCAATTTTTAGGATGAAGGCAAGTGTATTCAGTGAGTGATTAACTAATAATTCAGTCCAGTATTAATTTGTTTTAAATTTTAATTTTTTTTTAGTTTGTGGGTCTTGGTTAGGTATCATGCAGGTAAGAAATTATGTAATGCATTGTGCTGATGTTGTTATATGCTTGTCTCCCAAATATATTATCTTAAAGAGCAATTTCTGATACATAATTATAGAAATACCAAAGAGCTTAGCTATAAACACTGCTCCACCCAAATATCTATTCATAATTTTATTATATGCAATATAAAGTTCTGTGAAAATTATAGTAAAACCTAATTAAAGATACTTTATAGGATAGTTTTTCCAGTTGAGCAGATTGAAGCTACATCTTAACTCCCTTGCACCCTGCACATGCACATTATTTTTTTAACTTTGGTATGAAATGTCCAGCCACTGTCTCCTCTGGGGATATATTCTCAGCAGAATATATTCTCAGCAGAAAAGCTGAGAAGGAGAGGAGAGGAGAGGAG
>WEKY01015653.1:4062-40323 GCA_013390045.1 Picathartes gymnocephalus
GCCAATAATAGCTCTCTATATAAGTTCTCCAGAATCCATCTCAAACAAGATGATTGTATCCTATGAGCCATGAAAAGTTGATATGGGAAAAAAGAGACACGGGAGAAGGTATTTTACTTTTTATATTGGCTTGGGAATTTTTTAATAAAGAGGATCACTTATTTCCCAGTATATCAAAGATGAAAATGTGCTCACAGAAAGATGACTCTATAAGTAGAAACTTTTACTTTAGGTTTCATCACTGCCATTTCATTTTAATCTAAAAATTTGCCTTACATTAGGCTAGGAGCCAGGAAAAAATAGTCTGATTTTTATCTTGCCAGTGCTTTTGTCACAGGCTGTAGATTAATAAAGATTATAGTAATGGCAGAATTGCACAGCACCAGTAACAAGAGATATCTCTCACTGTGCATTGCCATGGTTTCACTATGGAGGATACCAATGTTGTGTGTAAAATAAGCCATTTTAATTTAAACTTAATAACTAATTTTAAGTACTTTAAATTAAAATGTTAATCATTGAACTATAGATCTCTTTTAAATACGTAATATTTATAATGTTATACAAATATTTACAATACTTTGCCCTGCAATAAAGCATCAATAGGAGTGGTGAAACCACCCTGCTGCCAGGCCTGCCTCAGCGTAACTCTGTTTTTATTTCCAAACTGCTCATTTGCAAGGCAGAGAGGAAAGGAATGCAGTCATGTTCAAATGTCAGCACAGCAACGTGCTGGTGACCCAGCACAGGGCAGGACTAAATTTCATGCTTCCCTGAATTGCAAATAATGCACAGAGCTATCACGCCACTGGTTTAATTCCCATTAAATTGGCAGGCGTTTGACCCAGAAATTTGCCATTTAGCACGTGAAAAAATAAATTCCTTCATTACAGGATCTCAGAGGGGATTTTTTTTTTTTTTTTTTGCATTCATCCCAAACAATCAAATGATGCAGAAAGTTGTAAGTTTTCAATGGAGGGCTTTATTGTACTTGTTGTATCTGAGAGGTTTTCACTGCAGGGCTCATGCTGCACATTGCAGGTGCATTATATACGTGTAGAAATGGCATTGCAGTGATCTACTTTGGAGTAGGTTTAAAGAAGTTTTTTTCCCTCTTTCCCCTAAAAAAAACCAAACCAACCAACCAACCTAAACCAATATTTTATGAAGAAAAACATCATCTTACTTCTATTGCAAAGTCAGTAGTCTAGGTTGGTCGGACTAGCACTGGGATGAGTTTGCAAAATTTAGTAATTTGTGTAAAAATGTTCAGTTTACATTTTGTTTAAGTAGCCATAAGCACAGAGTTATGCTTGACACATAACCTAAATGCCTAATGTTCCAAGAGGTTGTGGCATGCTCTCCAGACCTTCCCTTTTTTATGGCAAGATCAACAAAATTTAGGTCACCCTTGAGACACCTGATGCTGTTTTGCTCTTAAATATCTCAAAGGGTGGAGACTCTACATTTTCCCTAGGCAAGCTATTGTGGTTTTTTCATTATTTTTACCACTGGAAAATATTTTGTTCTTTCTTCTGAATGCCTGAATCTCCCTTGTCACCATTTACTTTTGTTCTGCCTCCCACGATTACAGAGGAGGCTCTTTTGTCTCCTTTCTAATAGTACTTTTTTACCAGTAGAAAACAAAAATGAATGGTCTGATGTCTCAGAAGTGAAAGAAGTCCCAGCCATCCATGCTTTTCACTGGAGTCAGGGGAATCTGAAAGTGCTTTTGCTGTTTACCTCAAGTCATTTTATTGGATGGCCCAATTAGAACCTTGGACTTTAACAATTAAAAAAGTTCATCCAAACCAGTCCTGTGCGGTGGTTTTGCTAACAAAACCCCTGAAGGTTTCAAAGCATTATTTAATAACTCTTGCACTCACCAAAGAGTCCCTAAAAGCACCCTGAAACACAGAAAGACTGCAGAGATACTTTTAAAAATCCCCACAGAGCTCTCATTCCCTAAGAAAACAACTAGGGGAAAAGAAAGATGCCAAAGCTATGCAGAATAAAAACCAGAGAATGGCCATAGCATAGGTCTGTGCAAGGATCAGTCTAAAGAAGCATCTTAGTTGTGAACAGCAGCCAGTGCAGCAAAGCTGATTAAAGCTGTGCTTTAAAATGACCCATGATGAGTTTTTGAAATTCAAAATGCAAAAACATGCAAAAAAACAACCCCCCTTTTTCTCATTCTTCCTTACTTAATGCAGAACAGCAAAGACTAGGAAAAGAATCCATTCACTTCAGGTCAATGGAAAAACAACCAAATAACATTAAAACTCCCACAATTACTGTGCTTCCGCTGCCTTTTCTCTTTCAACATGGACAAAATTCCTCACGGGTCTGTTTGTCCCAACACTCTGAGGCAAATGATCATTTTAATTAAGTTGTGTCTCCCTCCTGTATTCTCTGAGTGCTCACATGTCTGCCAGGGATCAAGCTCCTACTTGCTTTGAGCACTCTTTAAATCAAAGATGACTAACACCACGAGTAGGTGAGAGGTTTTTATTTTTATCGTATTTTTGCTTCCTGTCAGGCTTGGAAGCAAATTGACATTCCCAAGGGTGTCTCAGGAGGAGTTAGAGGAAGAAAACAGAATACCTACGGTGTTTTAGTGGCAATATCCAGGACAAACAGAGCAAAACATGGCACAAATATGAGTGGCCACTGCAGGAAGTGCCAGGAGGGTCAATATCTGTGCCACCTTCACCCTGGCTGCACATTGTCACCAGTGCCATCCTGAGAGTACCCTGGAAGTCACTGGGAGCTGCAAATTCAATTAGAGTGATATTTTACAACAAGATTAGATTTTCGTAGGCTGGAGTGTTGTAAACTTTTTTATTCCACCATAAAACATTTTAAAATTAAGTAATCGAGGCTCAAAACTCTAAAATGCGTGCCTTCTGCATGTATTTAATTACATGTGGTATAACACTGATTAAAATTGAGGAGGCAGAAGGGAAGGGTGCCTGCCTGCAGCAATTACATGTGGGATAAAAGCTGTTTAATATCAGTCAAATTTCACATCAAGGACTTTGTAAAACTCATGTAAAACTGCTGGGGCAAATAGTTATTACTGCTATTACAGTGCAACATTAAACAGTGGTCAAGGAAAAGAAGCTTTTGACATAAAAATAATCTATATAATCTGGGCCAACAGGGTTTCATTTACTGCACAGTACAGAATAGGGTGATATCATGATATCCATCAGAATTGGCTATCATTTATTAGCAGGTAAGTGTCCCAAAAAAAAAAAAAAAATTGCATTTAATAGTAGACTAAGTCAAATAATACATCACTTCTTAGTGCTTCTATTGGTTTGTCATGCTGAACTGATGGTGGTTTTTGTTCTCTGCAGAAAGAAGATTAAACTGTTAAAGGATGCAGAGGTAAACCGAATTAACTCCAAATTTTTCGGCTGAACTTCACCTGCATGAATGACAATTGATGACACCACATTCCCTAGGCCAAGACTGCAAGAAGGCTTCTCCAAAAAAACATGAGTTCAGAGCAGGAAGGACAGAAGTTGCATGAAAGCTCTGATCAACACCAAAAAAAAAAAAAAAAAGGCAAATCTGCCAAAAAGATGGTTCAGCCTTCACTTCTGACCTGACAAAAAAAAGCTTTTCACTGCAAAGAGCTCTGCTGATGGGGCCAGAGTGGGCAAGTGCAAGTCTGTGCTGAAGGTGAGGACTGGCAGAGTGATGGTGGAGCTCCTCGACTTCGTGCCACTCCAGTTTGACGGATTCGAAATAAAACAGACACTTCCATTATTCACCAGAGGGACAAACCTTCGCTGCTCCCAGAGCACAGACGCTCCACCAATGCTCCTGTTTCCTGGAAGCACCAGCCTCACTTAACAGAGTGCAATTGCACATTATAAAACCACAGCTGGGCCTCCAGTGGAGTCATCTGAGAACAACTGACCAGTAAGATGAGAACAATCCTTCCAGCTCTGTCTGGTGTTAGTGGCTGTAGGTCGCAGTGGTGTGGGTGCTCAGCTGTGGCTGCTTTGTGGGCCAGCACCATCCAACAACAGCACAGGCTGGGCAGAGGTTTCCAGGAAAAAGGTGCCATAACTTACACTCTTTTCTTCTCTTTCCTCCCTTTTGCCTGCTTTTGCAGGTGCTTTGAGAAAAGCAAAGAGGGTGCAATTGCTGCCACTTAAGGGGTTCTGATGTTTCAGTTTTCTGTTTTACTCTGTTGCACAGAACACGTTTTTCGGGTGGTATTGGAGGGTCTGTTAAGCAGGGCTCCAACAGGCAGACCACATTTTGCACACTTTTTTCTTCCTGTTCCTTAAGCATGTGCATGCAAGCTCTGCAAAGGCCAAAACTGCTCTGAAAAGGATATTTTTGTGGCCACTTAAGCTACAGTTCTTTTAAAAACCGAAAAAAAAAGGTCAAAGAATATCTGATTTACAGTTATCAAGATACCAAGGTCGATTTGAACTGGAGAGCTCCAAGCTTTAATCCCATGTATTCTCCAAATCCCTATTAAGTCATGAGGCAGAAACCTTTTGCTTGTAATAGGGGCAGGATTAGATTTAACTCACCAGTCCTAGATTTTCATTGCATCCTGCAGGTTAGAAGCCAGATTTTCCACAAAATGCCAGCCTAATAATCTCTTTTATATCCAGCACCTTTTTCAGCACTCTTGGTGTTGTGTGGTGCAGACAGTTGAGTATGCAACACCTAGGGCAATAAAAGAACAAATTTCCTCAAAGAGCAGAGCTCCCCTGATAAGGCTCTTCCTGAGCTGTGTGGTCCTAAGATCACAAATTCTAATTTGGTTCCCCAGGGTGCCTAAGAACGGCTTAATTGAAAGATACAGCAGAACCTTTCTTCAGGCCCCTTCCAAACCCCACCTTTGCTTCAGCATGCAGCATGAACAGCAGTTCTCCTACCTTTAGGACATCTCCTGGAAGGAGATTTAGGCTTAACCTGGCAATCAGTGATGAAGTTCTCAACCCCTGTTGTGTTATCATGAGCATTGGCTGACTCTGGTGGGACACAGATCCCAAGATATAAATTCAGATAGTTGCTACCAAAGAATTTTTCCAAACTCTCTCTGAATTTATTCTGCCTTCAACACACAAAACACAGTCCCAGGAAAGAATATCAGAATGGCAGGATTTAGAGCAGATCTGGACTGAAACAAATTTGAGGTTAACAGGTGAAAGAATGGATGGAAATGGAATATGACTACATTGGTTCCCCCATATGTTTTATTTCCCTACAGTAGAATTTGCATTCAAACCATGTTAGATATCTCCCTGAAAAGATTACACTGTGGAGGACAAATAACTAATTTAAGATAAATGAATCAGACTGTGAGGTATGTCTTTTAAAACCTCACTCTAACAAATAAATGTGCTACAATCAGCTCTCTACTTATTTCTTAATAGACAGTAGGAATTCCACATTGGAATCAAATATTAGACTCAATTTTACTGCTGTCAGAAAACATAAAACACCTTCCCACAGGTTCTTTTGAAACAAAAATCAACAATAGAAGAAAGTTTATTGTATTTTTCAGTGGCACGAAGAAATACCAAGTGTTTCTTCATGGGAATTGTGAAATGCAAATGTGTGAGCAATATTATTTCTACTGCTAGCTCAAGCCCCAGATGCCAGCTCCTCTTACTTTTTAGTACGCTTTCATTATTTTCCCTTTATCACTGCAACCTTGTCTTCAGGAACTGAAAGCAGGGAAAATACATTTCCTGTTCTACCTCTTGAAGCCTGCTCAGTTGGCCAATTTTCCCCAGGACCCACCAACCAGGAGTAGGTAGAGTGGATCAGCATCTCTCAACCACATTTCTTCAAAGCAGGAGGCTTGCACAATGCTCTAAACAAGGCAGAAAATTCATTTTTTTTATCTTGAGCATTGCAGTATTGGCATTGTCAACTTGAAAGATACTTTTGTCATTGCTCAATATAGAGAAAAAGGTCTTGTTTTTTTTTTTTTCCTGCAGAGTCAATGACCACTGTTATCATAAGATGCATAAACATGAAAATCCTCCCTCCCTTTTAAACATATGGTGCTCGTGGTTGTCCAGAAATACGGATTTTGAAAGTGGCAGAACTGTGGAAACTTGATTATAAAGCAGGAATAATGTGGATGACTCAGCATCCTGTAGCACATTACTCAGGTATTTCTTCAAAAGCATAAAATCCTGGAAAAAAATCTCAGGAAAAGGCAGGTTTGGGAAACCTCAGTAAAGCTCACCATGTAGGAGAAGTGGATCATACTGGGTAAAATTTGCCTTCCTAATGGCAGGGAGCACTTCTGAAAGCATAATTGGGACCTGAGAGATGCAATAAGCCTTGCACTGTTACTGCATGCAGGGGCCATTTCCACTCATTGCACACAGCTTGATCACAGGAGCGTGGAGAGGAACTTCTTTGTAGCTTAATATGAATCTCCCAGCAAATCTGAAGCAGCAAAATGCTATTTTCTCTTTAATGGAAGGCAGTTCAAAGAAATGGCTCAGAAAAGAAACAAAGAAGCTCACTTGGAGAAAGGCATTTGCTGTCCTTGCTGCAGCACGGGATCACAGGCAAGCAAAACTGCAGTGCCTTTCTGCACCTCTCACTGATCTCTAAAATGCACCCAGAGACTTAAAAATAGATCCCAATGCAAAGGGGGGTTTGCACTGTTTTTTCCACCTTAAAAGGCACAGTTGGACTAAAGGCTCTGGAATATGTCTCAGTGTGCTTATTGAATTTAAATGTACTCAGAGAAGGGGACAGGATCACACAGAACTGCACTCTTGTGAATTTATGGGTGGATTTTTTTTTGTTCGTTTGTTTAATCTTCCACATTCCACTGTTCAGCATGTTTTTTTATATTAGGGAGGTGAATATAAATTATATGTACAGTCCTATAAATGATCTCAGTACAAAGGCTATTTGATCATTCCTTCTCTGTGTATTTAGTTCACTCACAAAATGATGGCATGGAAAAAAATGAGGAAAGAAAACTTTCCTGGTTCCACTAGAGTTCAGAAGTTAATTTTCTGTCATCTTTAACAAACACGGGAATTTGAGGCATAAGAAGGAGGGAAAGTTATGAGAAAAAAAAAAAAGAATTTTTTTGTACATGGGAGCAGAAGTCCCCAGAGCCCAGAACATCCCACTGAAACACATAATGGTTACAGGTAAAATCTCCTCAGTTCAGGTGGTTTAAATCAAATCAGGATCAGAAGTTTTATTGATTTATTAACAGCTCATAAATAGCTGGCAATCCATGACCTGGATATTCAGGGTCTCTACCAGCAGCAGGAGAGATTCATCACAACACTGGACACTTTCAAGGTGTTATTAAGATGCTCCACACCTTCCCATGCCAAATCCAAGGCCCACAAACCCCAAAGCCCTCCCCAGATGCCCAGCCCCAACCACTCTCCACATTGCTTTGTGGCTTCTCAAGTTGGCTCCAGATTTTTTCCAAAATTTCTTTTTAATTCCCAGTTACTCTTTATTCAAGCTGATGGTTGTAGTCCTCAGTTTCTCCACCAGTTTTGGGCAGTTTTTGGGGTCTTTAAGTCCCTGGGTTTATGACCACTTTTCTAGGTTTGCAGGTCGTGTTATCCAGGCTGTCCAATCCAAAGGAAGGGTAGTGCAGGGTGGGCACTGCAGTTTTCCCTTCTTGTGTTCCAAAGAGAGGAAATGACAAAATTTTGGGAGCAGCATGTCACCCTCCAGCCCCTGGAAGATAACTCTGAAAATACAGTGCAGCTCAACTCAGCAGCAACACCTCAGCTTTCCATTTTTGTCAGTCAAAGGCCCTCTTAAAGAGGAAAACTCTTTATAAGTACGCTCAAGCAACTATCTCAAAAGCCACACTGTGTCATTTGTTCCAAAAAACCATTTTCTGTGCACTAGAATGAGCAGCAATTCTGATAGCTTTAAATATATAACCCGGTATAAAGGCAGCTACAAACATGTTTATCATTTACATTGTGGTAACAAAAATGAGAGTTAAATTGGAGCTGTGAAAAAATAAATGAGTGCATGACACATATTATTACTTTTACAATTAGATTTTGAATCTTCTATTACGTCTATCCCTTAAAAATAGTGCATTTTTAACATTACTTTGGTGGGGAAGGAAATGTATGCAGGTTATTTATTAAAAGATTTTTTACAGTAGTTACTTCATACCGTAATAGTCAAAACATCTTGCCTAGATGCATTTCTCCCTAAATGCTCTGTTTGTGTTAAATTTTGGATTGTGCTGAAATTTATTGTAAAATCCCTCACAATATTCCCTGTTTATGTCTCAAAATAACAGCTGTCTTTCTAATGGTTCTAAGTCAAATTCATTAAGCCAGATTGTAGATTGGGGATTTTTTTAGGATTTAGTTGATTCTATATTTTTTATAAATTTCAGGTTTTAAGAAAAATTACATAAAGCATTATAAATTTTAATGTAACCAAATTATAGATTTCACAAAATTCGCATTAGAGGTGCAGGGGGTTTTGACCCTCATTCTCTCGAAGCTGCATGCTGAGGTTCAGCCAGAAATTCAACATAATTAAAGAATAAAGCAGAATAGCTGAGATAAGGCACTTTTTTTCCTCCTACCTCATTTAAGACACACTGTCAATCATGCAACAAAACCAAGGTACTGGCTTTTCTGCCCGCCTGGAAGTGGTTATAGCATCATGACCTAAATATTCCCAAAAGCTCCAGTAATACCTACTTTTACTTCACCCTGACTCTTTTCAAAGTGTCATGGGCTGATACACTCTTACTTCAAATAAAACAGATAAGTAATAGGTAATTATTGGGGAACCAGGTCTTTCCTTCATTGTGTTTATCTTTGCTCCCATTAATTTTTATTTTTCTCCTATAAAACAACCAGAGAGCCTGGGTCATCCCTGCAATTCAGCCTTATACGTTTGGTAAAAGGAGAAAAAGCTACACAAAGGACCTCGCTTCTACCCACATTAATATTCATGCATGCGCTTAATTCTCCTCACCTGAGTGCAATTAAGGGCTTGCATACGCCTTTGCAGAACTGGGGCCAAAATAATTACAGTTTACACGAGACTATGACAGGAAAATATTTCATTACCACAATTACTCCTTTAGAGCGTTACGAAATGGCCAATTTCTCAGAATAAAGCAGAATATTTGTTGCTAATCAAAGGTAAAGTTTATGTAATGGTAATAGATGACATTTAATAGCGCAGGAATATATAATATTTAACAGCTCCATAATCCATGGTAATTTTTATTTTACTAATGTTTATTGCAAATTGGAGAGAAAGAATGAGAAAGCCTTCCCTCATAGTATCAGAGACACTTGGGTTACATTTTTACATTAGGTGGCACTAATTCCCTATTAACTGGAATTAATGTGATATGCAAAAACCCCTTCAATTTCTTCGTGCTAATGTATAACTTCAGAGCTGCTACACTTTACAAACCATATAGTACAGCACTAAATGCAGGCTTGTCTGCACCTTCCACAGGTTCTAATAACCTTCAGAAGTTCTTCAGCACCAAACAAGTCAGATCACGTTTTGAGGTGCTGGACAATTTCAGAACCCTGGACCAGTCTCAGATATCCAGTATGTGTTCCTGTCAGCTGCCATCATAAGGAATTGGTGTTAAATCAGATAATTAACCAGTCTTCAGGGGGATAGGCAGTAGAAAACTATTGCCAAGAGAACTGAACATTTGCATTCGATTAGAAAGAAACTCTTTTTTTTTTTAGGTACCAAAATTTCCTGTTAATTAAAAGATACGAAATGATGTAATCCACTGTAAAGAGTGATGTGACACACACAAACAGCAGCAAAATCTCAGCGTGCTTTACCACAAACTTCACTGGTTTAGGGTCCAGTTCCCCTTTTCAGTGCAGCACAGACCCTGCCAAGCCCAGTCCCAGAGCCTGGGAAGCCACAGCAAAGCTGATGATTCCAAAGAGGTCACGCTGGGGCACGAGGAAGGGGGAAGCAAGAGAAAATTCTTTAAAAAGATGCAGGAAGAGATGCACACACATAACGCAACACAGGCAAAATGAACCCTTGTAGGACCAGCTCCTGACCCTGAGTACATAAAATGTCACCTCAGTTTGGCCTCCCTTGCGCCTGGAGCAGCTCAGGCCCATCGTGTTCCTGGCAAGCTCCCACAGAAAAGGGAGGGCACAATGGTGAGGACAGGGCATAAAACCGCTCATGTTGATGCCTTATCAGTTTGAGCTGGAGCAGAGGCCAGATAAAATGAGAGGAATAAAGTCGGGATTTATGGCAAGGCCTTCCAAGGGCACAGCCTGGCAATGCCAGAGCCCGGCTGCAGCCCTGCCAGGATGGGCCTCGAGATGGACACAAAAGGGCTTTGGTCATGGGGTTTCACACTTTGAGAAGTTCTGCTCCGTTTGCATATTGAGGTTAACTCTCCAATTAATCACTTGGAATGATGAAGTTCCATCCTCCCTGCTTGGCCTCCTCTTTTTTACGTTGTTTATGCCTTTGGGCCTGAGGTTCAGAACGATTGTCCTTGAATCTTGGGCTGGAGAGAATTGTTGTGTCTGACTGCCCTGTGAGGAGAACTTAGTAACACTTAATATGAAGCTAAGAGCTACACACTAAAGCAGAACAGAAAAAAACTTAAAACTTAAGGCATCAATGTGCAAAGGAGCATTGAGCTCCCAGCAGCGCAGGTTTGAGCACAAGCACCACTCTTTCCATGTGAGGATATCTATAAAATAACTGTGATTGCAAAGGGCCCTATTTGCATCCCTTGATCCACACAGTTTTAAGGAACTCAGTTGTGTCACAGACCCTCTGCCTTCCCCTGTTTAAATACCTACACCCACATCGGCAATGCTGCTTCTCCAGCGCGCCCAGAACACAGGAGGGCAGGAGACGGAGCTTTCTAACACCATTCCTTAAGAGTGTCACCTGCCCAGGGTTCAGAGAGGTCAGCTGGCCCCACCATTTCCCA
Organism: Picathartes gymnocephalus; assembly: GCA_013390045.1. Taxonomy (NCBI): domain Eukaryota; kingdom Metazoa; phylum Chordata; class Aves; order Passeriformes; family Picathartidae; genus Picathartes; species Picathartes gymnocephalus. The sequence goes on from WEKY01015653.1 coordinate 15,029, forward strand.
GTTAAATTCCCATTATCCACCTTGTTCCATCCACAGCCTCGCCAGTCCCGACTCCAGGGCGTTTTGTTCCAGTGCACGGTGTTTGCTATTGATAAATACCGGGTTAATTGCTCAGGAAAGCCACGAGTGCTCCTTGCCAGCACCAATAATTGACAGAGAGTGGGGGTGGCTTTTCAAAGGAAAGCCCTTTTATGGATTCGTGAACCAGGAGTGAGAAATCTCCAGAAGCAGCAGCCAATTAAATATTGATACAAATTGGGGGAAATGGCTTTCCTGGAAGGTGGAGGTACTTCTCAGAGAATGTGCAAAATTCATTAGAAAAAGAATTATTAAGAAAAGGATATGTGGAATTTTCTCTTTAGTAAAGTCCATGCCAATATAATCATAAAGAAAAACAGAAAAAAAAATCAAGGTAAATGTATTTATTTTATTTCAACTTTTAAAATTGTGTGTGATTAGTTTACTGTTACATTAACTACAATTTTGCTCAGTTTTACAGAGCAAATAACATCCCCCAGCAAGCCTAGCTCCCTACTGGAGGTAGTAGTTGGACCACATGGATATGTTCCACAGGATAAATTTTACTTTTCTCTTAATATTTTAATAATTGTATCAATTACCTATGGGATTTCAAGGAGTATTTATTTTGCTGATGGGTAGACATTTGACCAGATCTTCTTATAGTAAATTATAAACTCTTTAGGTGGCAACCACATTTACAGAGTTAGATTTGTTTTACATTTACAGTGATTTCCATCTTAAACTTCCTCTAACCAGAAAGATAATTACCTATTATTATTTCCAAAAAACATATAAAAACAAGTATATTCAACTGTTTTCCAAGAATTTCCTGGGTGATTTGTGAAAATTTTCTGGTAAAATTAGTTAAGATATTATGTAACCAAGATGGTATCAGCAATATCCCATCCCAAAGATGAACAGATTAAAACAAGGTTACCCTATGAAATTAAGGGAGTGAAATGCAGCATGAGGAATAAAACCAAAATTATTTTTGAAGTGCTTGGAGACTGAAAAATTTTATGTAAGATAAAATATGGTATTACCAGTTCAGCCTGAGGATTGGTATGGATTTTTGCCTTTATGGGCTTGGTCAACCTAAACCTTGCACTCTCTATGTGAAATTCACTTGTGTTGGGGTCTAGTAGGAGCAAGACCCAAATCAAAGCACTTTTTTTTTCTTGTTTTGTGTTTTACTACCATTTAAAAACTAATTTAATGTCTATACTGAAAGGCCAGAACAATAAAGGGGTGTTTTATTTTCACAGTTGGTATTTTTAAGTGAGCTGTTTATTGTCATGGAAATGATTTCGTGTGACTGGCCTAAAGAAAGGAAAATTTGGGGCAGGTTGGGAGGGGGACAAGACATTCTATCCACAGCTCTTTGCAAATTAAGGTGAAACCTAAGCCAAAAGCCTAGATCTGAAATTTCAGTTCTCCTTAAATTCCAGAGCTTTGAAGAATAGCTAAAAATTCCTATATAAATCATCTTAAACTCTCCTTAGGGTATTATAGAACTCTGCTGATCCATCCAGGTGAGATCTTATCAAGACAGTGAGAAAGTCAGCTGAACTCTGAGGTGCCTGTGGCTGCTGAGCCAAGCTAGAATTTCAGCAGTGGAACACTCCCACCTGTGGGAACATCACTTTGAAAAGTGCTGGGTGCACTTCCTGCAGCTTTTGTGGTGTTTAATTTGCAATAAAAAGAAAGAGGAACAGGGATTCAGCAGAGCCTTTCCGCAGCCGTGACATTAACAAATGTTTAGAATAAACTCTACAGTGTTAAAATGTAGAAAATGTTTCAGAATCAATGAAAAAGCAACGACGTCCCTTTCAATTTTCTTGCTCTTCATTTCTGCTGGAAAGCAGAAAAGTAGATTATTGCAATGATTAAGACACTGGCCCTCGACTCACACTCAATTCCCTGCTCCCGCATGCTTTTCTCACCATTTCAGCAGCAGAAAGGGCACAGAAGTGGATGATAATGTACTGGCAGAGTGACATTCAGGAAAATTAGATTTTTCTAAAGTGGGAAAAGCGAGTATAAAAAGCACTTGTAGTGACTGGCCATTTTGCACTCACAGCTGGGGTGATGTCTGGTGATCTTTCAGAATGGAACAAAGCCCTGTATAGAGAAATATTCTGCATTTCTGCATCCACACTTCATGATTCCTGTCCTCAGGAATGAGGATCAAGGAACAGCTCCTACATGATGCACTTATGTCCTAAACCACAAATTCTTAGGCTGCCCTGTCCTTATACCTGCACTGCTGTGGCTTCAGGGTGCCTGGAAGAGCTGTCCTCAGCAAGTGGGGATTGGCTGGGATTCAAAGTCTTTTCCTACTTAACTCTACCAGGCGATGGGAAGATGGGACAGAGGAAGAATCCAGCATGGCACACACAAACCACAGTGTTGCACTTGAATCACTGCTGCTGACCTAAAAACATAGACCCACAAGGACTAGCACTGGACTCAAATTTTGCATTGCATCTGTGCTGAAAACAAGCTGGAATTTGAATGCTATTCCAGATACGAAAATTCATTTTGCTGGAGAAGTGCCAATATATTATTATTATTTTAATTATGAACATATATAGTTTTATATATAATAACATAATATTTGCTTCTCTTCTGTTATCTGTTCTCTTTCCCTTCCTTTCCATGTGTCATCTGTCCCTTTTGCCATCTCTGGCCTCTCTCCCCCTTACACTGACCAAGTTAATGGGATAAGGGAAGGTCTCTGGCCTCCCTTATGTTGTCAGGGCACTGCAGACCTGCCCCAGTGCCCTCCTGTGCTGGCAGCTCTGATGCTTGGTGAGGGGGCTGCTGTGCTAAAAAAGGTCTGTACTGCTACATTAAGATTCAGTGTCCAGCTCTCTCGCTGTGCTCGGCTGCCCGGTGCGCCTCGGCTGCGCCGGTCGAAGGCAACCTCGCTGGGGATTTGCACTGATCCCCAGAGCCCAATCGCAGCCACAGCGAGCAGAGCCGAGAGCAGCGGGAAGAGCAGGTGGTGATTGCGTAGAGAAGCCAAGCAGGGAGGACTCAGCAGCTCTGCATCCCAACTGAGATTTATTTGGCTGATGGGGAGAGAACAGAACCAACTGGGAAAGCCCAAGGGTGTGGTCCAGGGGTGAGGGACAGGTTACACAGCGAACGGGAGAACAGGGGAGGGGGTTACACCTGTGAAGGCCAATGCATAATGAAATGACAGAGACCTTTCCAGAACTTGGGGCAGGGGTGAAAGGAGAACGGCAGGGGAGAGAGAGGGATTCTCTCGCTCAACCAGGGGAGGGGACAGATAATTGACAGGGAGAGTGTACAGGGTCCGAAAAGGGGGACACAGAAAAAACCAAAATACAATTAACTGATAAAAACCGCTGCATCACAGCTCACCTGTAGATTCCCAGCAGTGCTGATCTCACAGCAGCATCCGAACCAGCCTCACAAGCCAAAGCTGAGCCCGCCAAAGCCAAGAGCCCCTCGCAGCGCCCACGGGGCAAAAAGCACAGGAGGAACACAGTCCCACGGTGTTGCATTAAAATCCACGTGGGCAGAGCAAGCCATTCCTCATCTTCTCCTGCTGGGGACTTCTCCTGCAGGGAACAGCAGACCTGAATATTGATTAGGTGTTTGTGTTTGGAGAGGAACATCACTGAGGAGTGCAGCTTCACGTTATTACTGCTACAGCCAATGCAGGAACCCCTGCCTTTCCAGCAGGTTAGCAGTGCCAATTCAATATTGCCCTGGCACAGATCTCAGTGATAGGCTTAGGAACACCATTTTTTTATTATTATTTCTTCCTTTTATTCTGTCCAAGGGATGGAAATTATATGTGTGTAACTACCTGGACAGTATCGGCCTTGAATCAAAACTTTTTGCTCTCTGTCCTCATTTAATGCAAGGAGTTTTATTTGACTGTTTGGAATTTATGTCCACGTTTCAGGGTAGCTCTGCTAAATGAAGCTACAGGTTAAATTTATTATTATATTTAATAGCAAAGAATATGGCTAAGAGCTGTAAGAATAGTTAAGAGCTGTGGCTAAAAGCTGTGTTGTGTCCCAGAAAAAACAACATATTTGGGGCCTGCACCCTCTCTAATCACAGAGTGCCCTCCACTTACTGATTTAGGAGGGGACATGAAGGATTTTCTCCAGGTCTCTGGGTTTCATATGCTGAGGGAAATGGACCCATAAGAGGTGCAGTACTTAAGTAATGCATGAAAATGCACAAAAAATGCAAGTATATTTACTTTAAAGTATGGTGAAGGATGATAAATCTTGAATTGCTATTATATCACCAAGGAAACAGATATATTCATTATCTCCTAGAATGTCTTCTAGGGCGATACAAATGTTGGGAGTAGCACCATTTTTCTGTTTCAGATACAGATATATCTGAGGTGGATTCATGTATGAGAGCAATTACATCCTGCACACCATTTCAGGAAAACTTGTTTTAACAGGGAAAAAAAAGAAGGGAAAAGGCTGTAAAGTAATTGGAACTACAAAGGTAATGCAGGCAGGGAAAAATTAATTACTCAGTTTAGAACCTGAGCAGGGCGCCTCTGATTAATAGGGCTCTCTGGTGCAACCTGCTGTGGGAAAGTTAATCAGTGTTAGGGGCAGGATCTGGGTGTCTCACCCTCTGGCAGCCCAAAATACTCAAACTGAATGTCAGGGATAAGTTGCAGCACTGATTTGGGCTATGAAGGCCAAGGGAATGACACCACCAATTAGTTATCCATAAATTCCACTTCCTACAAATGTGATGGGTGTCCCTTATCAGTTCTACTGACAAGCTAAAGGCTGACTTGGCTTGGAAATCACCATGAGATCATAACTCGAGGAGATGTGACAGCAGGTTGTCATTTTATGTATTTTTCATATGCTTTTGACTCCTTCTTCAGCCTGTGCTCATCACTGCCAACACAACTACACCAGTTGCTGAAAGAATGAGAGTCTCTTTATGAGGTTGGCTACATTTCCCTTATACTGCTGTGTTGGCTCTGGAGCACTGGATATTTGTAACATTTTAATTAGGGACATAATCTTTAAATGACATGTCAGACAAACTGTCTTGAAATACTATCCCAAAAATGCAACTTTCCCTAAAGAAACTGATAAGAGGCTCTGTGTGTGTGTGTGTGCTCTTTTCTACTTCCTGCTGAAAGAGTAGAAAACTTCTTCCTACCCAGCAAAATTGGTAATGCCTCTGAGTGATTTTCTGTTTTGATGGGATTTGTCCCTTCCAAACAGGCAGGTGAAAAAAGGCAGTTCAAATGAAGTGGCAACTTGTTGGCTCTTTCTAATTAGGATGGCTCTGCTGAGATGCTGTGCCCTCTTCCAAGGCTCTGAGAGGAAGAGACTTGCAGGAAGAGCAGGGATAAATCCTGCTTTCCCTTCAGGGCATGAGCACTCACACTAGACCCGGGGCCAGGTAATTGCTGCCACAATCTCGAAAAGGAGCTGCTTTGAAAGAAAACAAACCTCTCCATGGCTGGAGCTGAAATAGAAGTGCTGAGTCCTCCTACTGCAACAGCACAAAATGTCCATACAAAACCTCGGTTCATTTTCCATGAAGGACATGGGAATGTACCCAGTGAGGTCCTGCCAGAAATTTGCTGAAATCTGGGAATAAATGGAGACTCTGCTAAGGCGGGCTAGGCAGGATGAAACACAAGGGATCCAGCTGTATGAAGGGGTTGCTATGGGGTCCCAGGATATAGAGAATGTTGGTTTTAAAATAGTACCTGTTCTTCAGAAAATACAGCAAGCTCATAGCCACAAGCACTTTTCACTGGAAGGTCTTTCCCAGACCCAAATTTTGACTTTTGTCTGGCTTAATTTCATCTCAGAGAAGGTATACATAGACTTCCTTAGGAAGACACAGGGCATCAGCTCAATGGTTCAGATATTTGCAGAAAATAGACCAAAGCAGCAGGAAGAGCTGCATGGGCTGGAAAATGGGAGGGAAAAAAAAAAGGAATAAATTAGTCTTTGAGACAACCAAGATGAATAATTCACCTCTCCACCCAGAAATGAGGGGCAATGACATCGGGGCTGTCCATGCCAAGGAAAATAATTAATTCCCATGAATAAAAGCATCAATGAAGAAATAAAATAAAATGAAATAAAATAAAATAATATAAAATAATATAATATAAAATAAAATATAAAATAAAATGTACAACCATGTCAAATTCTGCATTAAAGCATAAATGGCACGTGTTCCACCAGGCTTGGAGCTTAAGTTAGTAGCCTTTTATCCAGACTACGCCAATAATGTCAGTATAATGGGAAATACTATTTTTTCCTTCCCTGTGTTCTAGTTCACATATATCTACAATCCTGTGGTAAATTATAGCTGGAGGAAATGGAGTAAGAAATCACCTCTCAGTCTCTCTGACATTATAAAGTACATTCAGCACACACACACACACACACACACACATACAAATCCTACACCCAAAAAGCACATAAAAGCTAACCACATTTTCTTTTCAGAAAAAAATATTTTGTTAGGAAAAAAAAAAAAATCTGTCAGCAAGATAGTGTAAGCTAAGCAAATATTTAATTAATTGCCTATTCTGTTATGAAGGCTTGGTAACAACAACAACAAAAAATAATCTGAAGTTTAATATATGAGTTTTACATAAATTTAGGCAAATTATTTGTGGCATTTATCCATGAAATTATTCTAGTAAACAGGCAACATTTTTGGAAAAGAAAAATGCAAACTTTCTGATTGTTGGGGGCAGGGGGTTTGTCACTGTCAGCTGCCTATACTTTTCCAAGCAGTATATTAAAGACAAAATCACAAGTTGCATTGCCTAAGGAAAGAGGCTGTGAAAATAGGTTGAAAAATCTCAAGTAGGTTATAACTTCTAGATTATAAATTTTGTGTACGTATACCCAACATATGTTGGTGTTCAGTACTGGAGTCTGCCAGTAACTGAAGGTGATTCTAAAGTTAAGCAGAGCTAAGCACTGAAAACTCAGGGTAAAACTGAAGAATTTTTTAAAAATCTGATAAAACCCCCGTAAAATTTAAATTTGCTGCTCTCGAGAATGATGTACCATTGAGTCATGTAATGCTGCTCCTTTCATCTGCAACAAATAATAATGCTTTAATTAACGTGAAGTGCTCTTTGCTGTTTTAGATTAAGAGGGCTTTAGGCAACCTTTATTTCATTCTCCTCCCCAGCCTTGTGATAGTGCTGTTTTTCTGCAAAAACACTTTGCAACCTTACTTTGGGAATGCTGTGCTGGTACTCCCGGATTAGAGAGGAAAGTTAAAAAAAAAATTTTAAAAAAATACATAGGGACAGTAACACCAGTCAAGAGAGGGTCAGGAGAGGGGTAAGAGGAATGGTACAGGTGTACATTAATCCCATGTTTTAACCTCTGTGATGTGAACATGTCAGTGAGGCACGTTTGCATACAAAGCAGGCAAATTCGGTTTCCCTTGCAAAATCACTTTAATTTTAGCCTTTAACTGACAGCCTGTGGAACAGCCTCGGGACCAATACCAGCCTCGCTTGCCAGTGATCTTTCATCCTTACACAGAGCTGAAAGAGCAGCTTAAACCAGCAGCTGTGGTGATGCAGCCTCACCAAATGTACATAAAAACTTGCCTTGCCCAGTTTGAGTGTGAAAGAATTCCCCACCTTGTGCACTCCAATAAGGGGACACGGGTTTTATATCAGTGGGCTGGAAAATATTTGCTGTGAAAGCAGCGCCCCCTTTTCCCCTTTCCTTGCAACTGGAGTATTACCTCTTTACACATCTCTTCAGGACAAAGCTGCAAAGAATATTTTCCTGGTGCAACTCCCTGTCTTTGGCACAGATTTCCCCTTTCATTTTGTGCATGAAAGTTTAGGAGTGGGTTGGATGTAGGGCCTTTCCACTCACGGGTGTAATTCAAGGGTATGGACCAGAGAATGTTCCCATATAAAAGTCAGCTGCTGTTTCAAAAACAAGGCAAAATAAAATGTTGAAAACGGAATGAACAGGAAAGGATTTAAATGCATTATGAACCCTCTGGAGCAGCCATGGTGCTTGTCCCATATCTGCCCTCTGAACTGAGCACAGCCAGAATGAAAACTTTGGTCAGAGAAATTATCCATTTGGGAGATAGCTGAAGTATCCATTCAGTCAATCATTTGAAGGTTTGCATGACTGGCAAACTTCCCCTTCACTACAGCATTTGAGCCACGTCCCTGGGGCACAGTCACTCCCTTTGCACAGCCCCAGAGCCTGAGGAGGAAAATATTTGTGAAGATCACTGCAGAGAATCCAAGAGGAGCTGAAACTGCAGCTGCAATGACAGCCATGGACATTCATGTCTCAACTGGCAAGAAATTCCAGCTGAATTTTTAATAAAATTTCCATTGACCCCCTTATTTCCTGGAGGAAACTGTCTCTCCACCAATCTGTTGTTTCTCCCCTGCCTCGATCTTTGACTGCAGGAAAACTGTCCTGCCAAGGCCCTTTCCTGGGATGAGATCTCTTACATAATTAGAGGTGACACCACTGTGAGTTTAAAAAACAAATATAAGAATCACAGAGGGACCTGACACTTTAATGGGCATTAAAAGTATGAAAAACAGTAGTGGCAGTCTGGGTAAATTCTGTGTTTGTCAGTGGGCAGACACTGGCAAATTTTGAAGTCAGCGGGAATTTTTGCATGCCTTAACATTTCCCTAAGAAGATATGATTTCTTTATTTCTGAAGGAAATGTCATATTTTTGCCATTTAATAAAAATGTTTCATTAGAAATGCAATTTTAGCTGGTACCATATTGAACTGTAATTAAAGATTTACAATCCTATTAAAAGACAATGCTGCAGTTAATCCTCAATAATAACACATTTCGTAAAAGTTCAGTGTTACACACAAAGCTGAGCAGTTGCTGCCTCCTGCAAAATATTTGCTGGATTTTCCAGGAGTCAGCAGAGTGCACTGCTACAGCTCTCCCTCAAATAATCTATACAATCTATGCAACTGTGGAAGTAGCCCTGGAAACTCTAAATATTCCTGTATTTTTATGACCCATACATTTATGCCAATGCCTAAGGCACACATTTTTCCATCTTGATTTTGCAGGATTATCACACAGATAACCCCACTTTATTTCATACAGTGTTGTGGGGGTGATGCTGTCAGAATGATCAGATTACCACACATGGATCTATTTAATTGTGGAATGAATGGAATTATAGAATTCAAAGGAAGAAGGAGATTAGCTCAATTCTAATATGATACATGAACAAGGAAAAAAACCTCAACAGTATCCTGTAAAAATAATACAATTGTAACTGTAGTAAATGAAAATGAGAGAATTAAATCTATCACAAGCCTTAGACTGAACAACAATAAGTGTTTGGTTCCATTCCTGTTATCATATTTCACATACCACTGAATTTGTCAGAAATTCCATGATGCAAGACAAATTACGGATGTGAACAAAATTTGCTGAATTATCTTTTTACACATGTTTTTAAGGAAAAAACAAAACAACTCTGTGGGCCAGATATGAATCCAAAGAACCTCTTTCATTTTTTTTGCTATGCAAAGCTCCTTTTTAGCTTCAGGTGATGTAATACTGGTCCAATTCTGTTTTAAAAACTTTTGTTGAAATTCAGCCTAAACCTCAAGCAATATGGGAGCTAAAAATGTTCCATGTAAGGGGTTGATGCAAATATTGCAGATTATTTTTAACTGCAACCGGTTATGCAAAGTTATTTTGACCATTATCCTACAAACAACAAGCCCTGTCCTATCATGCCCTTAGGATGCAGAAAGGGAAGGAGCATTCTGTTCAGCTCCAGAAAAGGTGGTGGCCAAAGCCAGTGCTAAATTGTGGTGGTAACAAAATTTTTGAGCTTACTTTTATGTAGCATCTTTTTCTTAAGATTTTCCTGTGCCTCAGGACACCTCATGCACATCAAATAATTCATAAACCACTTCTGTCTCTTTGCATTTTTGCTGTAAAAGCAGTGGTCAGCGTGACTTTTCTGTCTGCACCAGGCTCTGTTCCTGGGTTTAGGGAGGTGAGGGGGTTCCTTCCTTATCTCCAAATGTAGCCAAAGCAGCCATAGGAACACAAGGAGCTTTTGCACTCTTTTAGTCCCTAAAAAAAGCTAAAGCCATTCTCTGCATCCATCCCTTGACGACTTTCTGCTCCCTGTTTTAGGATGAGAAAACAGAAGTGCTACCACAGTTCGTCCACCTTGGGAAGCGATGCTAGAAGGGATATGAGATTTTCCAGGATTACCTATAGGGAATTTTGGACTGTGCCCTCAGTGTCCATTCTATTTCATCCACACATGGACAGCAGAATGTGCTGCTTGGTTCATTTCCCTCCTGAGCCTCAGTCCAGCCATTTTTGCCCCGAGGTAAGAGAGAGAGGAGAGATTGCTCCCTGGCTGTGTTTCATCTCTCACAGTGGGACACAGGAGCCGAGAGTCACTTAAAAACAAATGGACACTGCTGTAGGGGCCATACAAATAAGGTGTCTGCCCAGGAACTCAAATAGTTGGGGCTTTTTTTCCAGCTTGCACTCATTATTTGCTATCTCTTCACAGCAAATGTGACACTAAAGTGTTATTGTAACAGCGGTGAGGAATGTTGCTGACAATCCCAGCGTAGTATTTCCTTCATCCTCTGGAATAAGATTTCCAGAGAGATGAAAGGCTGCTCTGAAGCAAGAGGAGCTGCAGCAGGTTTATTTTTTTGTGAGAGGGACTCTGCTCTGCACCTGCTGTACCCAGGCAAGGCACTCCTGTCCCAGCAGAGCTCCCCACATTGCCCTCTGAAGGCGCTGTAAATGGGGATGGCACCTGCAGTAAAAACGGGCTTTGTGCAGCTGAGTCAACACCTGATTCAGTGTGTAAGTACGTTTTATAAGGAAGAAAGTGCAAATATTTCAATCTCTCAGTTTTTCTCAGGAGCTGGATTTGTTATCTTGTCTGCAGTAATTTTTCATCCGTTTTAAGTTTGTTTCCTCCTTAGCTGTGGAAAGCAATGTTTTCCTTCTAAGGTGTCCAAACATTGCTTGATGATACTCCCAAGAACCATTTGGAAAGGCAAACTGGATCTAATTAGCATTTTAGCTTAATTGGTAATATATTTATCTGGACCAATATTGATAATTGGTCCGGAGCAAAGGTCTGTCATGATATTTGCCTGTTTAAAGATTATTAGGCCTTCTCAAGCTCCTTAAAAATAGCTCTCCCCAAAAAATTCTGCACCAGTTGTGTCAAAATTGTCTCAGAATTCAGGTGGATACTCAAGTGGATAAACCAGCTTCTAAAATACGACCTCTCCTGGCTTATGACACTGAACATAAGATTGGTATTTATACCCTAACTTGCAGTAAAGAGGTACCTTTTCATAAAGCGTTGACTCCATCTAGAACCATGTCTGAAATAAAGGCCTGAGATGTGTCTTCAGAGGGAAATACAAGAAACACTATTTCAAGAATTTTTTTTTTCATTTTGGGTAATCCTTCTCTCTTCATTTCCACAGTGCACCAAGGCCCATGTAATTCACTTGTGAAATGTTAAAATCTTAGTCCACAGGGATCAGGTTATTGTCTGAAATTTCATCGTAGCTTCTGACAGATTGTTGCAAGTTAATTGTTTTTCACATAAAAGAATAATTCCTTTTGATAAATTTAAATTATTGCTTTCAATTTAATTATATACGCTTAGCTATGATTAGTATAAAACAGAAGAAAAATTACATTTCCTGTAAGTCCTTTGTTTTTTTCCACTTTTCTCACTGGCTTGATTATACCTCTTTTTATTGTTTTTATGGAAAATGAATATCAATGTGACCAGAAATGACCAGAACTTCACTCTGTATCACAGTATCATAAGAATAGGATATAGATAAATATAGACATCTCATATATTGATTATTAAACTATTCTGTTTTGTGGAGGTTTTGGAAATCCTCCTCTGTCTTCTCTTTTATGCAATTTTCAAACGTTGCCAGCACAACACTCCATTTTCCACAGCCCTTAAATATTATGACAAAGCTGGGAGTCACTTTCTGAATAGAAAATATTTGCAATAATGAAATGTTGGAAATTGATTCCCATTTAGATAGCTTTTTATTACATTTTTTTAGTGTTGAAATCTCTTTAAGCTCGAGATGAGAAGAATGTTTCAAAGTTCCAATCTGGCAATCATCTTGCTTCTTCAATGAAGAAACCATCAGGCCACTCCCTTGATACTAAACACATTTAATTTAGCTGTGGACACATTTTTATTACAGTCTATCTGTGGCAAGCAAGTGAGAAAGGAAAAAAAAATCCGTAGTTGAAATATTAGTTTTCTAAACACACAAAATAAAGTGACTTTATAAATCACCCAGAGCTACTGAACAAGTAATGTTGGAAAAGTCCTCTCAAAATTTATCAGTCCATGCTCCTTAATAAATCAGAGATTACTTACTTTAACAGAAACTTCAGGTTTGCTTGTTCTGGTTGAGGTTAGGAAATGGCTGACCCCAGTTTCTCATTAGCAGCTAGTTCAGAGTTCAGGTAAAAGAATCAGTCAAAAGTCGAAATATTCACCACAGAAACTGGAGTAATTATTTTTCTGAAAAAATCATTTTCTTGAAGGAGTTTCATTTTCTGCTTTTCTGGGTTTTTTTTGCTGAGTTTTTTTTAACTCTTCCTCTCTCTGATCTGAGCTGGCAACTAAAACCCTTTGAAGTAAAATAAAAACAGGAAAGAAGACAGACCATTCAACAGAGATTGAATTGAAAACAGTTTTGATGACTACACTTGAAGGGAAATTCCTCATACCTTAATTATATTAACAATATTAGTAAAATCTCACTAAAGGTAAAAGTAAAGCAAATCAGTGACCTATTTAATGACAGGATTATCAATATTATGGATAGTCTTAGCCTGTGGTCCCAGATCTCTGCCCAGGTTGAATATTAGTTGAATAACTTGATTTTCCGGGACACACAGGCACGTCCACACCTCTCTACCTGCAACTGAGCACCACAGATTGGATTTGAACCAATTACCCCAAAAGCAAATGCTCAATCCTCAATTCCATCAGTAATTATAATCTTGGTTAAATATTTGGAGATTTCAACAAATTTCCTCCTTGAATTCTTTCAGCTTCTGGCCTCTTCTTGTCCTTTAGTATGTCAAGAACTGTTGTGGAAGAAGAAAATAAAGATAAATCTTACATAGACAGGGTTCATCTAAAGAAAACTCACTGAAGTCTTTAAAATCCTCTCTGAAAGAGGTGATTAATTTATTGACACACAGCACTGGGAATCTTTGTCCAGAACTAAAAGGCATGGTTGTCTAGGTGTGAATGCAATAGGAAAGAATCCTTATCTTCTAAATGTTGCCCATCATTTTTTAAAGAGAACTCTGAGTGGCAGATGGTAGAAAAATATTTATTTTTTAACTAAAAACATTTTCCCTGCATGTTCATCATAAAACATCCCATTCTCAAGTAATTAGTACAGGGCTTCAATTTGAATAAAGCCTTTTTTAATGAAAGAGAAAATATTGAAATATATTAGTCAAAGAACATGGAAGGGTTTATTTTTTTATTTGTTTTTAATTTGCAAATCAGAGTGAGGTTTAAGAGAATCCTGATTTATTACACTGCACACATTAAAAAGCTTCATGGACTGAGTGAGAGACACCTTACAAAGGATAAAAATTCTCAATTCTTGGGGCACCTTAGAAAAATCTTCTTATTGATGATTTTTAGGAAAAAGAAGACAAGAATAAATCTGCAGCAACTTCCATCTAAAATGAATAATCACTTTACAGCTTGTCCTGAAACAAGTTATTTTCAAGTTGATTCAGACTGGCATATTCTCATGTTTAATGTCCCTCCTCATCCTATAGATAAGGTGACAATATCCTTGGCTGCTCACATCCATCACAGCTGAGGATGCGCTGAGCAGCCGTGGGCTCTGTCTGAAACCATCACCGAGAGGCAAAGTCGGTGTGAAATCTTGCTTTTATCATCGACCTGGGGGGTGTGGAAGTTCACTATCTACCTGCTTAATAAGCAAATCAATGGCCTTACAATACCCCAAACGCCACCCCAAAAATCCTGAAGCAGAGCAGCGACCTTCCTGCTGTTTCCGCCCTCTGCAAACAGTGGCTCACCTGCGCTTACAGCTTCCAGTAGCACTTTTCCCGTTGAAAGGAATGAGATAAACGTGTCTTTGCAAACACACCATGAGGGTCTGCTTGCAGATAGGGCCAGGGACTTATAGACAGGGAAGTAACAGAGAGAAACATCAGTTCTAGAAAATGACGTGGACTAAGTGACACAGACTCAGCCAAGGCCGCGCTAAATTCCTGAGCTGAGAGAAAAAGAACAAAGGCTTAATAGAATTATGAATAGTGTTTTGTTACAAAAGAGAAAAAGAGGGGGGTGCATGTTAGAGGGGGGCATAGAATAGGCAATTCGGGAATTCTGTACCTTCCAAGTGCCTTGACCAATGGGGGAAGGAAGAGGGAGATGCAGCTGGGAAATCAGGATATAAAGGGGGCTGCATCCCCTAAAAATTTGAGACACCCTGTGGGAAATGCTCCATGGCCTCCCCCTTTATTCTAATAAAGTTCCAGGAGTCCTCTGTCTCCTTTCTGGACATAAACCTCTGGGGTTATGAATTTCTCCGCACACTGCCACCAAAGGGATTCTGAATGCTCATCTTCACACGCCTCAGAGATTCCTGATTTGCAGACAATGATAGGCAGAGCTCGCCTGTGTTCATTGCCTGCCTGATGCTCATTCCCTGGCACAAAAGGCCTGGAAAATCCCCGGGAAGGGAGACACATTTCCAAAGGCAAAATCCATTTGCTGTGTCGGAGCAGACGATCTTTCTGCTTTCCCCCAGATGCTCGTTGCCAGCAGAGCAGCTCTCCCGGATGAACTGCACGGGCAGGGCAGCCTTTCATCCCTTCTGACACTTCCATACAGCTCCACCAGATAAGAGTGGCAGGACAATCCGTGTGCTGTCAGCCCGGGCCTGATACTCCCTGAGATGGATGCATTCCCACGTGGAATCCTCCAGCACTGCTTGGAAATATTGTCCCTGGGAAAAGACAAGAGCTGTGGCAGCGCTCCTCTGTTTCCAAATTACAGGGCAAATTAAAAAGATGATTATTAATATTTAATTGAGAGCAACTGGGCATCCAAAAGAGATAAAAGAGAATGAAATAGGATGCAAGGTAGAATTAATAATGTATTGGAAATAAGGAGTGAAATGAATTGCCTATAAGAAGGTAGAAGCTTGAAAATAAGGTTTATAATTCTTGTTCAATAACGCTAATGAAAATTATTAACGTTGATGAAAATGGCCATCATGTCAAGCAGTTATTCCTGGATAATTATTTTTTTCTTCAGCAACCCTCCTTCTCATTTTATCTTTAAGCTTTCAAACCTCCTGGCAGGATTGAGCCACACAGTTCAATTTCTGCCCAGCCTGTGAACTCCATGTAGGTATCACCACGCTGCTGGGGTTATGGCACTTCATTTGGAAGCTGTAGAGACTTGATTCAGGCAGTTTTACTTCAAGATGGGTTAAACAACAGGTGAAGAAAGTCTTTAGGGTTTGTTTTTTTAGCTGGAGACTAGACACAGTTCATAACACTGACTAATGTTAAAAACTGTATTTTCAAGGAGAATGACCCAGCTTTGTCATAACACAGAAAGGTGGAAGAAGAGTTTTGACCTGCATGGGCTTTGCAGAGGAAGAGGAAAACTCAGTATTAACTCCTGCCATGTTACTTCAGTTGGATTTGTAGCAGCAAGCTACCTATAAAATAAAAATTGATACAAATGCCCTAAATATCTCAACATCCTCAGTTGTTTTCCTTTTAATAAGTATATGATGAATGTAAACTTTTTGGAACACATAATGCAACTCTCTACTGCTGACTTGACACAATTTTATTTTCCATTTTCAGAAAAGAAAGAGATAATTTGCCAACACTGAGGGCAAGCTGTTATTACATAATAGCAATAAAAAGTGCTTTTTTTTCTGAGGCTTGAAATACTGGACTGAACTGAGATAATCAGGTTTTCTTTAAGCTGCCCCAAGAACTGAGAATCTTTATCCTTTGTGTAATACCTCTCACCAAGTCCATGAAGTTTTTTATGTGCTGCTTGTTTCTCCCTTCTCTAGGGCTTGCTACAGGTCTTTCTTCTTTCCTTTCCTTTTCTCCTTCCTGTTCACTCCGGAGCTCTTAGATCTCTGATAGTTTTTATTTTGTACATATGACACTTGTGCCTAATTTCCAGTCTTGGGTTTCAGAACAGTGCAGCAGCAGCTTCTACTTTCAAAACAAATACAGTGGCAGCCAGCCACTGTAATCAAATGAATATTTTTACTAGCAGGGTACATTACAATTCAGCTCTAGAACATTTACTCTCGTTGAACTCGAGAATTGGTTGGAGCTGGATATACGAATCAGTTAAAAGCCCATTTAAATAAAACATTGGCAGGGGTCCCAAGCCAAAGCCCAGGGATGTCAATGAGACATTTTCTTGGCTTTCGTGCACTGCATGGCTGGCTTTAGAGAAACAGAGGTTTTTTCCAATTATATTAAAGCAATTCTGGGATAGTCATTTACTTTTCAATAAAATCAGTCTTCCATGGCCGGTAACAAAGCCCACAGGTGAGTGCATGGCCACCCACAGGTGGCAAGAGGAAACAAAGGCCACATGTTAGGCTAATAATGAGCAAAGTAAAATACATGTCACAATTCATTAAAGATCCATTACTTAGAAAGTCAAAAAGAAGTTAAAAAAAGAATGAAAAAGACGGTGTGTCAGAAAGTATTTCCAGAGTACGCATTAAATATGGCAATTACAGGAGATGCTTAAATGGAAATAGTGGAGAAATTATGCATTTTCAACCTTCTTGTTTGTATTTGGGCAGCAGCACGTTAGAAGAATGCCAGAACAGGTCTGCCTTGAGCATTCTTCTCTCAGCCCAGTGACCTGTATTCTGCAAATTGATATGGAACCATGGTTTGGGTTGGAAGGGACCTTAAAAACCATTCAATTCCAACATCCCTGCCGTGGGCAGACACAAATTCCACTGTCCCAGGGTGCTCCAAGCCCCATCCAACCTGGCCTTGAACATTTCCAGGGATGGGGTAACCACAGCTTCTCTGGGAAACCTGTGCCACGGCCTCACCAGAATTTCTTCCTAGCATCTGATTTAAATCTCTCCTCTTTTAGTTAAAACATACTGACATTCTGGTTAAAAAAAAACCACCCACCCCACGTTTGTGCCAAACCTGAGAATGAATCCTAATGTTCTGAAAGTTTTTGACTCATTTCTGCTGCAGAAAACACCCCTTTCTTGAGTGCAGGTTGTTAGAGCTGCCAAGCAAAAACCACCCGGTGTGGATCTGTTGTGCTGAGTGATTAACACAACCCATGTTCATGCACTTTACAGCCTTTCGAGGGTGGTTTGATCTGCAGGAGAGACTCATTCGCTCAGGAATATAAAACTCCTTCACTTTGATACACAAGTTGTATATTCCAGTCCATGCAGCCTCTGCACCCAGCAAGGTTCACAGCAAGGGCTGTGCTTATGAAGGTCTGCTACAGCTTATGCAGAGGGTTGCAAATAATGATGGTACCAACTGCTTTCTTCTGCTTTTATTCCTGTGAAAGGCCTAAAAGCAAAAGTTACTGTGTTACTGCTCTCAATACAACTTACAGTGCACGTGCAGAAACAGAGGAAGCAAAAATCCCTATGTTGGTTGTACTACAAGCCAAGGAATTTTGTATTTTCCTCACTGTCCCCTGATGGGAGGACTGTGATAAGAATAAAAACACAGCTGGAAATACTGCTTTGCCTCAGCGTCAGCTTTTCTGACATGTACTCAATGTTTCAAATTTATCAGAGAGGAAGGGGAAAGACTTTTCATTACAGCACCTTAAAAGCTTTGCAAGCAGGTTTATCCTGCCCCATCAGGCTTGGCAAGTACTTCTACCAGGTTATCTCTGTTGCTGAGATAAAAAACATCCCAAAGGGTCATTACTGTGAAGTTTAGAAACATTTGGACTGCTTAGTAACTAATTTACCATATCATTTCACTCGTGGGGTGTATTTCACTGTGGAGGCACTTCTTGTGGGTTGGGGCATATTTTCAAAGCATTTTTCTAAGTATTTCATCTGTGTTCTTTGGGCAGGTGTTTTGCAGCTGAAATCCTACCTATGGCTTTGAATATCACCTCATTGCACGTGTGCCCAGAGCCGTGGACAAGGCAGGGTTTCTCACAGAGGCCAAGCCTGCAGCCCCTCTGACACCCCACACATCCTGGGTCTCAGGAGGGATCAACCCCAGCACAAAGAGAGGCTGCAAAGCAGCTCTGCAGAAGAAGATTTGGGGTCCTGGTGCACTCCAAGCTGCCCTGAGGCAGCAGTGACCCTGGGTGAGGGGTGTTGGACAAGATGATCTGCAAAGATCCCTTCCAAACTCAGCCATTCTGTGATTCTGTAATAATGCAGGGCTCTAAAAGGCCTATTTTAGATCTGCATTTTCCTTCAAGGATCCACAAAGGTTCTTCAGATGCTTTCCAGATCACCACACATTTTTTCCTGCTGTGTGAATGCAGTGAAAGAGCACGAAGAGAGATCTTCAGACCAGCAGAGGAGCTCTCATAGCAAACCTCACTGTATGTTAAGAGGTTCAGTAAAGCTAAAAATCAAGGTCATAAAAATACTTTCATATGAGCTGCTTATGAATAAAGTAATTTTGGAAATTTGAAGGTGATCATTGTCACGAAAGGAAGGATGCTCACTTTGCCAGCTGGTTAAATGAAGCAAAACTCCTGCCTTGAAAATGATGCCTACTGGAATAATGAAGGGAATCAGAATTATTTGATACCACGCCAAAGGGCAGGCTTCACAAGCCTAAAAGCTCTTGATCCCTGTTTCTGTTGCACAGGCAAACATATAAAGGAATATACAACAAATTTGTATAGTTCCATGATGATCCCATAATATCTTTTTAATGTCTTCTGTAGGAGATCAAACCTTCATGAGGCTTCAAGAAGTCTATCACTGTCATGTAAATCAATCTGCCACAGAAATGGTCTCACTTCTCTTTATACCTCTACATTTTTACCACTTCATCTAACACATTGCTGTCCCTAAGGCCAGTCAGAAGTGTGATAGGAAGAGCAAGAAATGATTTGTTCCTTAAAACTCCCATTCCTTGAGAAAGTGATTTGCTCTTTCTGTGTTAAGTTTTATCAGAGTGTTGTCATTTTAAACTTATCTCTCTACTGATAGCGAGTGTAAAGGCAGATACTGGAACATGAAATATGATTTTGAATCTAATACTAAAGGGCTATCACAAACCCCTTTCGAAAAATGGCTCCTTGTTTTCAGTATTGGAAGGTGCAGACCCATGGAATTCTACATGTGTGTCCTTTTGCATGTGGACATAATGTTTTAACCTGCTTTTGAAACCTTTCACATCTCCTTCTCAGAGCTGAACACTGGACACTACTTCCCTGCCTTTCAAAAAAGGGAAGTACTAAAAAATAGACTTGAAGTTCTCAGGTGCTCATGGCTGGAGTGTTTTTAGAGCAAAGCAGCATTTGCAAAGGTTGTATATAATGTTTTAAGCATTTACTTGCAATGACTTTTGGCTTTAAGGTTCCCGCACCCACCCCAAACACAACACACAAAAATTTTTGCAGTGTGGTACAAACGGGATGTGTATTATTAACACACACAAACACCATCAACACCCTCAGCCCCTAAGTTTAGTCAGCTCGGGGGAGAGACCATGGCAGCTGTGTTTTGCCACACGTAATGACACTGCACACGCAGATTTGAACACAGATCTCAGTTTCAACAGGAAGAGATTTCAGTTTGCTCCTTTAGCACCTCTTGATGAGCTCCAAGAACAACAGAAGACCTCTTCTCCTTCTCCTTGGCTTCTTGCCCAACAAATTTTGCTCACTCACAGCCCCGAAGACAGCTCTTGATTGTGTTTTGATGTTTCTGCTGACCTATTACTGTATTGACCGTGTGGCAGCCAAAACATGGATTTGTGTTCTCATTTTTCCCCTGCACTCCTTCCACTCAATCGAACAGGCACAAAAAACTTCCACCCAACAGGAGAATGCTTTTAAGCCATGCTGGTTCTCCTGGGACCAGTGTCATAGAAAATCTCTTTCCTTTAGCTGACTGCTGAGACTTGCCCTTTTTTGCCTTTTTGTGCTCTTGCTTTGTTTTGCTTCTCCCCATCCTCAGACTATAACAGCCATATTGAACCTGGTCATGGAAATTACAAAATTTTTTTTTAAAAAAAATATTTCCTCTGTGGCAGCTCCTTCCATCCTATGAAATATTTAGTGAGAGTGATGTAAAGTACTGGATTTTTGATTTGAAGTAAGTTGCTGGGGATGATTTTTTTCATAAGGTGAAAGTGTCCATCTTAGTTATCATCAGGTGACTTTGCTTGCTGCAGAAACAACAGATCCAAATATGTCTTCAAAACACTTCTCATCTTATTTTCTTGTGCATGGGGCACACACAAAATTAGGTTGAAGTTTGCCCTCAGTCCCTTACGCAGCATTGCAATTCCACACTGCCTCACATTTTTAGCACCAGTTATGAAACTTGAATTCTTGAGAGCTGCTGTGTATCGACAGAATTACTTCCACTCCATAATGACTTCACTGTCTTGCCCTTGCTTTTGCTCATTTTTCTCTCCATATTCAGAATCATTTGCAGTAGACCCCAGCCTGTATCAAAAGCCCTCTCAGCACCTGCCTTTCTTCTGGGGATCTTATTAACAAAAGCGGAGAGTATCTCTGGTGACATATTCATATGGATGGAGGGACTGGTGGCGTGGGCTGGAGCTGAGCTAACTTTATCGAGCACTGGGAATATCAAATTTCAGCTCTGCTACTGGTTTCCAGAGTGACCTTGACCAAAAGCACTCAATCTTTTGGTTCCTCAGCTCTCTATCTGAACAGCACAAATTAATCCTGTTTGCTGTCCCTGCATTTTGATATCACTGTTTTGAGGCAGGTCGAATATGCTGTAAAAATTCCCAGCTGGCAGGGTCTTTATTACTTGGGTGCTGCCAACTTTGCAAAATCTGATTTTTACTCTGACTTACACCGGCATTGGAAGCAGAACTGGAAGCATTCAGCCTAACTCCTGGTTGTGCAGGCTGCTCATCAGGAGGCATTTATGCATGGCTCATTACTGGGAAGACTGTTAGGCCCATTTGCATACCTAATGCTTCTAATAGGCACTTATTCAGGGTTTCCTAGTGGATCTTTACTGAAATAGAACTGATGGTGCATTTTAGCATATCTGGAGGCAGAGAGCATTGGGGCAGGCACTGAGAAGCAGCTCACCACCAACACCCACCACCACCGCCCAAGCTGGGTGTCTGTACACACTGGGATATGCTGGAGCGTCAACAATTTGGGACATCCCCACCAGAAAATCAAGTCTGGTGAAGTTGGTGGAGAGACATCATAAACCACAGATAATCTAGCCTGACAGAGCGCCTCAGCAATGCTCTGCATTTAAGGGTGGAGGATACGAGGAATCTCATATTTTGTCCTAAATCTAGGACCGGATCCAGCTTTGCATTTTGCAGGATTTCCTTTTGCATGTCGCTGAGGCCCAGACTCACTGTGCTCCAACATTTGTGCAGACCTTTCTTCCCAGGTGCGTGTTCCACTGAGAAAAACACAAATCAATGGTCAGTGTGGTATCTTGCAACTGAGGTTCCTCAATGAAAGCACTCAGTGATAAAATCAGCACATCCTTGCTCCTGCTGCATCTGTTCATTCAATTCCTGAAAGGTTCTTAGGAAATCCAGATTCCCATGGTTTAAACTCCGTGCTGAAATTGGGAATACAGCTAGTGTGGCAACATATTTGAGCTTTTTATCCACAGGAAGAACTTCTTCTTCCACTACTTTTTTATAAACTGGCTAAAATGGGAAGAAATACCTCTAAGATATGACTCTTGTCCATATAACTTTTTTTTTTCAATTGAAAACAATAAAATCAATCTTTTTAAAATGTAATGTATTAGTTTAGAGAAAAAAATGTCCAGGTGAGGAAGAAAGATGTTTTTTTTTTCTGAGTAGCAACTACTGAGTACCTGAAAACTAAAGAAAAAAATGTCTCTTTATCCAGAAAGGTAAATAATTTGTTATTAGTTTTATCAGATAACATGGATGCAGCAGGCCTTTTCTCCTAACCTTTGAATTATACAAAACCTGTGGTGTATGATCTGGGAAAAATCTTTTTAGAGATACTGGAATGGTCTCATATTCTACTAATTACAGGTAAATTTTGGATCCCCAGTAATGTAGTCAAAATGAATATTGTGTAATTTAAAAAAAAAATAGAAAATTGTTGTTAAAAACATGCAGGTTTGGAAATAAGGATGTGCCAGAGAGATATTTGGCGGAGTCTCTATCCATTTGGATTTTGGTGTGAACAGTGAATGATGTAGTGTCACTTCCCTGCAGACATTTTCATGATGGGCAGCTGGACATTTCGCCCTGCTGAGGTGATGGTGCCTGGGTGAGCCCAGAAATGCACAAATCAGGGCATGAAACAGGTTAAATTAAGCCAAAACTCCAGGTAATTCAGCTTCCAAACCTACCAATTGCTGCTGAGTGCATTTCTCAGGGACATTCATCACAGTCAAATATGTATGGCAAGGCAGTTGGTGGCTTCCCTGTGAGAAAAGACCTCTAAATAAAAAATAAGGCACCAGGTCTCTTCAACAAAGTAGGGGATTCTCTTCTTTTTCCATTTGCTTGCTTTTATCAATTTAAAAGATTCCCACGTAGATATGGTAGATCTGATTTGTAGAATATCTTTGCTCTTGTTTTATATATATATTTATTTATATATTTATATTTCCACAAATATCAATGCCCTCATATCATCTATCTTCACTGAATGCATTTTTTAAGTCCCTCAAACAATTGCACCTTAAGCAGAGCCACTGCAGTGCACATTTCACCCCCAAGTGCTGAAATGTGGGAAATATAAAGGCAACTAAAACTGCAGTTTGTGCTAAGCAGTAGATACCAAATGAAACTATCAAAACTTCTTTTTTATAACAGCAAGAACAGCAGCTTGTATGAAAAGCTAAAGCAGCTGCAGTTAGCTAAAGGTAGAAGAGACATGGTTCCTTGTATTTGTAGAGTCTGGTATCAATTACCAAATATAGAAATAAGGGGTTTAAATCATGATGGTTAACAAATTTCTTTCAGCCTGATTTTTGTCAGAATTCAACAAGCTTAAAACACAACAATTGTGTACTTTTTTTCTCTCTCTTTTTTTTTTTTTTCCAGTCTGATGCACTGTAACAGTAGCAGCCATAATTGTTAAGTGACAACTGCATTCCCAAAACCAAAATGAGGAATGTAGGTGCCTGACCTATGGGTTTGGTATTAAATAAGAGCTATTTCCCAGTCTTTTGAGTTATGGAATAAAAGAAGCCAAACCAAAGCAAATAATAAAATACTGTGTCCCTTTTCCCACCTGCTTTAACACCAATATTAGGAAGTCCATTTCCACCTGGTGACACCAAACATCCTTCAACACAGTCTGAGAGCCTGATTTAAGAGAAAGCTCCATGGTGTGAGCCTGAAATGCCACAAAAAAGGTCTCCAGGAAAATCTGTGTGCTCTGATGAGCTCCCTGTGCTTAAGCAGACTGATTTGAAATCAGGCTGTAAATGTGAATACCCAGCTAATATTACTGCTTGAGAAACAGGCTCCTTGGCAAGCATGAGGCTCAAGAAACTCAGAAAATATTAACCCAGAATTATGTAGCTGACAACTTTTTATTTTAGCCTGGATTTGCCTCATGCAGCCACAAAATTCTCCCTTTTGCAGCACAGCCAGGCAAACTGGTGCTATGGCTTTGCAATACCCAGGGAACAAATTAAAAAAGAAGTCCAATAATTTTCATGCAACTAGAAGAGAATACAAAATTTAGGACAGGGAAATTATATGTTTACAACAAAAGAAAAGTGCAGATATCATTCTTTCTTGTGTCCCAAAGCTTACAAGGAACAATCCTGAGGTACAGGGTTCTAAAATGTTTTATCAACTGAAAAACAGAAAAAAAAAACTCCAAATCAAACTTTAATAATGTTTTCAATTTCAGCTAAAATATCTTTCACAAAAAATAGCTTGAAATTTTAAAAACATAATTAAAGAAATCTGCTTTTTTAAATTACAGATTGCCCTACTCTGGTACTAACTACAGCAATTATCACCAGTTAGAAAAATTATACTATAAATAAATTGCTGTTCCTATCATAAAGACTTATGAAATCTTAGTATGACTCCTGTGATACGCTTTGAAAGCATTTTCCAAGGAAAATTTTCTACGCAACGTTCTTTATGATACTATTTTAATATTATAAAAAGTACGTTTAGTATGAGGTAATGAAGTTCAAGACACCCAGAATAATTTGTAGCACTCATTATGGTTTGGACTAGTCCTTAATTTTGAGCCCACTGCAGGAATCCTAAAGACAGAGTTTGATCAGCAGCCAACAATAGAGTGAGATACAGCATGCAGAAGGACCTGTCTGAATGCCAAATAATATTTTATTACAAGAAAATATATTTGTGAAACATAAATTTTCTGGGGGCGAGTCCAAACCGAAGGCTTTCCTCTGCAGGCTCAGGGGAAGAAGCTGAGATGGTACCAGAAGCACTGTGAAGTCTCCCTTTGGAAGAGAAAACCAAAGCTTGGCCATTTTTATGGTTTTTTTCCTGAAGGGCTCTGCTCCGTGATACCCAGCCAGAAGGTTTTCATGCTCTCAGAGATGTCCTGAGAGCCACAAAGGGTGGCTGCCTCCTGTCACCTGTCAGAAGTGAGTCCTGACTGACTGTAAGAGACTGATCAAAAATCCCTCCTGTTTTTGCCTCACGATTGCCGTAAAGCCTGAGACCCCCGCAAGAAACCCCTGAAGGCAGGGGCCCAAGCCTGGCCAAGGTAACTCACCGGCCCACGGTGAGCCATGAGAGAACCATGGATCAGTTGTGGCAGACTGCCTGAGCAGACTGGAAGAACCTGTGTCTGTGCCAATGTGAAACAACCTCTGAAACCTTGGACCACAGGAAGGGGGGTTTTTGGCCCAGGCGGCATGTCGGTGTGTGTGTGTGACTGGGCTGAGAACTGGCCAAAGACTCTTGCTGGTAAAGCTGTCCGGGGCAAAGACTGGGAACTCTAAAAA
>WEKY01015653.1:40492-88309 GCA_013390045.1 Picathartes gymnocephalus
TCCCCACTGGTCTGGCCAGCTGCCCTCCGCTTTTGGGAGAACTATAAAAGCACCCCCAAATTCGCCACGGCTTTTGAGGCCCTCCCCACGGATGAAGACGCATCCATTAGGCTGGAGACTTCTCCTTCAGATCTACGAGGATTTCGTCTCATCTGTTGGTAGCTATTCCCCCTATACCCTCTCTCCTAAATCTTTTTCTCTTTCTTATTTCTCTCCCTCTCTCGCATTGGGTTTTTGAGCATAAATAAACTGTTTGATTTTTTAAGGTGAAGTTGATTTTCCCTTGTTGCTTTCGCACTCTGAGGTCAAGTTAAAAGAACCTACACGAAATCTCGCTTGTAACTGAGCGGATCGTGACACTGACCCATAACCAGTCACCTCTGCTTTGTCAGCTCCCTGCTCAGGCAGACTTTGGGCTGCTCCAGCTGCTGCCCACCGCAGCTCCCTTTGTGGGTGACACGCCACAGGGTAGCAGGTGACAACCAGGGAGTCTGCCACTCTGCAGGGAAACTCTGCAATTTATCATCCACCTGGAAATGCTTAGGAAGGAGCTCTCAGCCCAGTGTGGGGGCAGCAGCACAAGCGCGCTCAGGACCTGCACTCGTTAGTGCTGCTCCTCTTGCCTTACCTTCTGTGCTCCTTCTCACCGCCCATTCTCAGTAATTACTTGTGCTCGTTAGCTTTTCTTCTGGTATTTCACCCGTTTAAAGTGGCTCACGCACTGTGTTGTGCAAGGAGCTTAATCTCTGCTTTCCTTCTCATGCGTAAGAGGGAGGAAATATTCCCAACTCTCACATTAAGGCAGCCCCAGCTGGTGAGTATCTCCTGCTGAAAAAATCCCAGTGAAAGCATTCTTAGAAAGATAACAGTTATGAAAAAAAAACCAAAAAAACCCAAAACCAAACAGAACAAGAAAAACCCCAAAAAAACCCCAAAACAAAACAAAACAAACAACAAAAAACCAAAAACAAAAACAAAACCCACAAAAAACCCCACATGTGTTGGTAATCTAACAGCAAAAGGCTAGAAGAAGAACATGGATGAACAGTAAAGCCAGGATTTAGGTCTTGACTTCATTAGGTTAGCATTAATAAAGCAGGCATATATCAAGGACAAAATGGGAATGTGGTGATCTGGATGAATCATGCCCACCAACTAAAATGTTGTGAACATTATCAATTAATCTAGTTTTTATTTGAAAATATTTAATAATGCATGCAGATCTATCATTTTCAGAGGATCTGCAGTTCACCCTTATAGCTTTATAGTAAGTCACCCAAACCAAAGAATGAATCAAAAGTTTTCATGACCAGGCTCCATCACAACTATCACAAAGATGATTTGCTTTTTCAGATTATTGCCTGAGATCCAGGAACTTGAGATTCTGATGAGTGAGGAATAATACACCGTCTTTTACAATAGAAGGAACACTAAAGATAATGGGGGATGACAGGTTCAAATAAACCAAACAAACCAGTCTCTTTTTCGTAATGGATAATTAATCTCCTCAGGCATGTGGGACACAGAGCTCTCCAGCAGCTCAAGTGGCCTCAGCACCCCCTGGCAGTGACCCATCCTTCCCAGGACAGGGCAATTTGAGGAACCCTTCCCAGTTTCTCAAATATCGAATTATCTGCCCCCCACCTGCTGCCCAATTCTTTAGGGAAGAACTGAAAGAAGCAAATAAACGGATTACTCCAAGAAAACAGGAAATATGAGCTGTCAATACACAGATAATAAAACGTAAAATACTTTTCCATTTTTAGGTCATCAAAAGCTACTGTTAATTAATTGTAGGCTGCTCTGAAGGATTGCAAGCAGTTGGTTTAATACATGTGAGGATCTCTGCTATTTCCACTTTGGCATCTCTTTGGAAGAACACTGATACCACAAGCTGCAATCACTCTTTCCTGAAATAACATAGTTCAGCTTAATAAACGGCCATAAAACATCTAAATTAATCTTTTTATGCCAAATGCACGATTAACCCCATGGGAAAAAAAAAAAAAGAGAGGCATTATACATTTATTTAATAAGTTCTTTCTTATTAAAAGAACTAAATATGTGCAGGTTTTCCAAAAAAAGGAAAAAATATTTTCTAAAGTAAATCACCCCTTGTAACTGCGCCGCATTTGATCTTTTATGATTATTTACTTTTAAAATGTATCAGAAATAGTATTGTGCAACATAGTCCTAGGAGAGAATGTCCATTTATGTGTTCAGCTCTTCTATTTTTGAAAATGAAGTTGTTCCTGGGTTTTATGATGTGCTCCACCATCCAGAAGCTCTGTGGAGTTTTCCCACATCAGTTTGCATATTGCAGTTCCTCAGGCTAAAATGCCATATCAGGTATTCATGATGTGCTGGGAAGGACTTGTACCTCCGTGCTGCTGCCATCAGAAATGTGTCATGGAACTTTCCACTGCCTTTACAGACACAAAACTCCGTGGATTTCACTGGAATTGACACTATTACAGGCAACTGCATATGCACACAGGTATGATATTTATTAATTGTGAAGTCAGCTCTGCCAGCCACAGATTTAAAAAGCCTCCCAGTGAGAGGCAGGTTCAGCTTTTTGACAGAAATCCTGCTCAGTCTTCATAAGAAAAGCCTTTAATGCGATGCCCATCAATTTGCTCATCTTTGGATTTCACTTCAAATATGACAAAGTCAATCCAATGTGAGAGATCTCCAGGGCTGCTTTGCATTTTGGAGCCTGAGGGAAGCCTCTCCTGACGTGGCATTCTCACCTCACCAGCACAGTGCCTGATCTGTCATAAGGACTTTCGTGGGCTAAAATAGCCAGTTTATATAGATTGAGTAGCTCCAGGGAAAGGAAAAGCCTGGGAAATAAATCAGAGGTGAACACAATGGCACCTCGATGGGTTTTGTAAAGACTCATTTTAACCCGGTGGTTTAATGGAGTGGTAGGAAATAAGTGGAGAAAGGGGAAAGGTATAAGAGAAAATAAGGGGAATAAAGTACTTGGCTGACTAAATGGTGACATGGAAGAAATACAAAAAACTTTGGAGAGAGGACAGGGAACACAGGCTTACTGAACCCAGGAAACCAGTGGGAATGTCTTCCCTCAAGGAAGCTTTAAATCTCTCTGGTGAAACAAACTCTCATGCACTCTTCAGGAACCTTCCTCATGACTTATTGCTCAGTGCTTGCTATGCATTTAACCTATTTCCTTGGCTGCATAAGCTGTGCTCACCTACAAGTTTTACACATTTAACCTTGATAATTTTGCTTTTTTCCCTGATTTGAAATGCAGCAACACAGTTGTCTGGTTGCTTAAAGATAAAATTGACTGCAATGTAAGGAAAATTAGTAAAAGATTTAAGGAAAACAATTAAAACCCTGGAAAGGTTTGGCCTTTTTGACCTGGAAAATATTCCAAGGATCTGTATTTTATGGTAGCTGACATAAGTGCCTCAGCATGATGAAATCAGCTGGACCCTGAACCCCAACAACATTTGCTTCAGGAGCAACATTTTCCTACTACTTTTGTTTTGAGCAAATGTCTTTTCCTGACACTCAACTAAAGATTGCTGGTGGCATTCATCTGTGTTTAATTCCTGAAGTCCATCACCAGAAACAACCATATTCACAGAAGTTCCTTCCCTTCTCCTCCACTGCTGGATTATTCAGAAGGAAGTACCTGAACCCTCAAATCCAGACATGTTGCTTTTAATAAGGAGCTAGAGAATGGCAAATTCACTTCAAATGTCTTCATATTCTGTTTGAATGGTTGTTAGATATTAGAAAAGGGACTTTTCTGTTTGACTTCTTCAAACAAGAGCAGGTATATCTTGAGTTTTAACAAAAATAATCCACTTATAATTTAGAGAGCTATTTCAGGTTTCTTCCTTTCCCCTTTTCTCCTCTCCCCTCTCTTCTCCCTGTGTTTCATCTTTACTTGACTTTGCTTTCACCACACATACGTTTTTTGACATGTGGCCATTTTAATTACTTAAAATCTAAGCCTTTAATAGACAAGGAGAACAATGCCTTTGGCATCAAAATAAATGAAAAATCAGATGGAAAAGGTATCCATACTGATCTAGTCAGCAACGGATTTCTTTGGTTGACTTTTATAGTCCTGATGAAGAATGAGATGAGACCACTTACATGATTTATGCAAGCACCTAAGCAGACAGTAGACTTCCAAGTCATACTTATCTTTTTTTAGTAGTTACATCTCTTAATAGGATGTTATTTGGTGTCAAACAAATAACTGGACCCCTCACCCTGGAGAAATCAGCAGCAGGTGAGAGGATTATTGATTTCATGGAGAAAAAATTGAGCTGAAGGAAGAGAAACACTGAGGGTTTTAGAGCATTAATGTGGTCAGCTCATGAGACTGAACCCTGCAAATTGTCCTTCAAATGGTCATTTAAAGCTTATCATTTAAATGTGATACGAGTACAGTTTTCTGCTGGCTTCCTTGGTTCTGTATTACATTTGCAAAGATAAAACTTCACACATAGTGTTTTTTAATGGCTTTGACAATGTGTGTGTGGTTTTGTACATGTGGGGGGTAATTTATAAATATTTTCTTTTTGTAAATTATAGGTAAGACATCAATGCTGGGGTTGCATTAAAAAAAAAAAACATATTCTCTCTGTGATCATTGAAGCAGGGCAAGAATTATTAATGTGAACAAGAGTATATAATTTAACAAAAAAGACACAAGAGAGGAGAAGAAAAATACATCATGCATTTCACTGAAGGCCAAAATCACAGATAAGTTTGTACCATGTTGTCAAAGGCACTGATTCTGAAGTTTTACAAACATAACCCTGATTTATTTGAACTTTATTTTCCTTGAGGAAAAAATACCATCATTAAAAACAAATCTAAATAAAAAATCAAGGGAGCTTGAGTGACTCATGCAAGGCCACAGGGGAAGTTTGTGTAGGAATACACCAATTTCTAGATGGTGCCAAAACCCTAAGAAGGTGCTGCTAGTTTAAAACTTCTCTCTTCCAGAGAATAACAGGATTTATGATCCATTGGAAAAAGCACCCAGCTCCCAGGCTTTCCTTTTGGGCCAGTTTAAAGTCTGAGCTGCAATATTATGATAGCTCTTACTATAAAAACCCTGCTGTGCAGAAGGAATCCCAGATATGACATTTGATCAGAGCTGAGTGTCACAAGGAGGTTCTGTTCATTTCTGCACAGGAAAAGGCATCTGAAACAAGATTTTTTGACGGCCACCCAGAGGTTTAAGCAAATGATTTCTTTCGAGTCTTCTGTCATGATTTTCACCCTCAGTATCCCAAATCACTTGGGCCAGAGGAAATATGTAAACTAGATCAGTAGAATGCCAGAGGATAAATGGAAAGAAAAGGTTAATGGAGGAACTGAGGTGCTCTAGTCTGCAAGAAGAATCTGCTGATTAAAAAAGTAGTTATAAAAGTATAAGTCTATTTAGAGATATTCCCAGAATATGTACAGCAGACAATGAACATTGTTATCTTTTGAAGGTAATCATGATTTATAACAAGGGAATAAATTAAATATTTGCCGTGTTGGCTGTAATTAACTTCACCCCCTAAACTACCACCAGCAGAAGAATTCAGGCAGGTGGAGCCACCATCCCTGGAGGTGTCCAAGAAATAACTGGATGTGGCATTTAGTGCTCTGGCCAATTGACAAGGTGGTGATCAGTCAAAAGTTGTGTTCAATGGTCTTATGTGCACATAGGGCCCGGGCTACAAGAACCTCCTTCAGCACCCACCAATCCTCTTCTCCTCTGTTGAAGCAGCAGTGAAAAAATGACAACAAATAACTTTGAACTGGGCTGTGCCACAACAAAAAGTCTAAGCCAGCATTTAGAGTGACTGGAGGACACACAAAATCAGGTCCTCGTTATGGAATTCGAGATATATTTTTACACAGCAACATTTATGTCTTCTATATATGTATTTAATAATGTCAGCTGATTTCTTTTTACCCAGAAAGCCGGACCTAATGATTAACTTTCTACTTTCACCAGCTTGAAAGAGCAGCCCAAGAGCCATCCCGCATTCCATGACCTGAAAGAGACAAAGATTTGATTTGATTAAAAAAAAAAAAAAAAAAGGCATTTTAGTTTCAGGCAGGAAAAGGAAAAGCCAAAGTCTAAGAGTAATAAGTGAAAAGGACATGCTCCACTTCTCTTGAGGCAGCATGGGGCAAGCCGGTTTTTTTAAGTTTACTTTTTCAAAAGCTGCAGTAAGAGTCAAATGCTGTAAAAAACTGTTCTGTAAAAAGGAAGGCTTCCCACATTTAAGTGCAAATTAAAGTTTTGTCTGCAGCAGCACTTTTTAGAAAGGTGTAAGGAATGCCCAGCGAAGTAGGAAACGGACTGAACATCACCAAGGGCTTTAAAAAGGTTTCACAAGTCCCATATGGTGAGAAAAGCTCTCCTGACAACACAAGTAAAAGCCGGACGCTGAAAGAAACGAGTACAGATAGGATGTCTGATCCTGCATTCCTCAAAGGGGAAAACTCCCTTTGAAGTCCATAGGAATACGAGTTAGGATTGCAGCTCCTATCACTTTTCTGTCATCCTCTATCATGCATCTAATTTAAAAGCACAAGTTCCATTTGAGAGGCTAATTCTCATCTTTCTTCTCCTCCTTATTCCATTTTCTCCTTTAACAGCTATTTTCAGCCTAATTCAGCCACCTGTGAGATGTAACCAGATCATTCAGCAACTGCCACTCAATTATCACAGGGAAATTTATGCAGGGAAAAGTGTCACAATTTGAAGGCAGCATTTATCCTTCAAAAAGTTAAAAGACCTACGGGTGGGACTCATCTGAAGAGCTGCTCTTGAAGAAGCCCACACCCCGAAAGATGTGGCAGCAAAGCGAGTGCAGAGATCAGTCAGCTCCTCTCCTGGGGCAGAGGAGCCGAGCTCAGGGGCTGGATCTGCCTGAGGGGATGAGGACACAGCACAGGACCTGGACCAGGAGAACAGATTTTTGTGCACAGATTGGTCCAGCAGACAGTTCTGAGAATTTTTGTGCAAAGACTCATCCAGATCAGATCCCTATCTGATCATCTCCTCTGGTAAAATGGAAAAAGGTACATCAAGTTCATGGATCTTGGTGGATTCAGGGACTAACTTGGTACTGAGCTTCCCAGCCCCAGCAGGATTCGTGAGAGCACAGACTTCCTTTTCTGTCTCTATTTTTAGCTTCTACCTGTTCAGAAGCAGATTTTCTACTGTCTTGGAAACTGCAGCCTTAAACCCTGGAGGTTGTTGTACAGAGTCCAGGAGTAGATGGTATCAAAGCAGAACATTATAATTGGAAATTTAGGCTCCCAATTTCATTTTTGGATCCACTCTGTCATAAATTAGAGGCCCTCAAAATACATTATGTTCATCCTACTCTAATTAGATGGAATAAAGGCCAAGGTGCTCAAGCTTGATTATTTCTATATGTCAGGGTAGAGTTCATGGGATATTTCTAATCCAAATGCTGACACTGTGTTGATTACATTTAATCAGAGAACAAATAACAGCACACTCCTTATTGAATAAAAAATGCATGTAGAAATATTTACGCCTATGTGAAAAGCCATTCCTTTTCTGCTGTCAATATTAAAAGCAATATTGGAAAGGAAATGCATGCTCCTTAAGATTAAAATTTGAAAGGAGGAAACCCCCAGAACTACCAGATCAGGATTTCCACATTAATTCTTCTACAAAATTAGAGTGCAGGCTCGTGGAGGGGTCTTTGTTTAGTTATTTTTATTATTGTTCATTTTGTTGTTAATGTTGTGTCTGCCAGAAGGGACATAAAATCCTGAAGATGGTGCTCAGCTGGTTTTAGATCCAAACAGATTGGAAATACCACTCCAAGGGACTAGGCCACCTTTTGTAGCAAAACATAAAAGAATATGGGGTAAATTTAGCAATTTTGTTAACACGCCAATCAAACTTCTTTTACCAGGTTATTGACATACCATAGAAAATAAATATGAATCAGAATCAGGCTGATTCCTACTGTAAAAAAAAAAAAAAGAAAATTGTAGGATGTCCTTACTCTGACTAACAGTGGGAATCAACTTCCTAAGGTTCACAGTGTGCTGGAAAATTAATATGCTAATTTTGAATATGACTTAAATGGCCTTCTAGTATAAAATAGAAACAGTATGAGGTCTCAAAAAATCAGCAACCTCATACTCAAAAACAATATAATTTTCTTGTCCAGTAAAAGCTGGCGATTTTTTGAGGATATGATAGAATACAAAAACAATGCAGAGATCCATTTTACAACCTGCAGTCTTCTTGTTGAAGGTTTTATGCTCAGCTTGCAAGATAGCCATTTTGAAGGCTTTGAGAAAATTACTGAAATGTTTTTAACGCATTAAAAAATGCTCTGATTATTCCAGAATTCAAAATTATTTCACTGCTCAAAATTTGACAAGAACCAGAAGCCTCCAGGTCCTGAAAGCTTATCCTATTTAAGCCTGGAATTCTCTATACTGTAATTTCAGTGTCCTCTTGGAAAAGTACCTTCATGTGACCCAATCCTGGGATAAAATTATACCAGATCCATGTTGAGTGTTTCCTGCAAAACCAATGAGCCAGGTAGGTACAACCTCTGCTGTAAATATATGATCCAGCCTGGTTTCTTTTTCCAATAATGTTAAAGTAGCTTGTGCTTCATCAAACTTTCATTTTAGCAGGATAATCTGTGTATGGTACATATTTTTTGACAAGCACAAACAATAAGTACAACCAAACAGAAGATTTCAACCTTCAGGGCTCCTAACTTTTAGTAAAATTAGGGTTCATCCCTACAGGAAACACAGTGTGCACTTTGCCAACTTTGTTCCAGAAAACATATGGCATTTGCAACTCACTGCTACAGTCAGTGAAAGATTAAACTTCCCAGTAGTTTTCTTCAGAAGAATTATCGGGCACAGCCACATGTTAGTCATATCTGCTTAGAAAAAAATACTCAATTTCAGAAGCAGTGACTCTGTTTTCATTCATTAGGTAGAATCAAGGTGCATTGGATGAGAAGGGACCTGGAGCACAGCTCTGTTATATGAATAACACAGTAGAATCTGTTAACTAATTAATACTGTTATAAATTAATCTCCCCAGCTGGTGGAGAAAAAGTTACGCAGGTTCTGCTTCCACTTCAAACTTTGGAGGTGACTGGGTGGGAAAGGAATGGACTGATATTTATTTAACATAGACAGTCATGGAATAAGGACCCCAAAACAAACTAGAGAGTTGTTATTAAGTTCAGATGATATTTAAGTTCAAAAACCCCAAAACCAGTTCCATTCAGAGCTGACAGGTCACCCTCTCCAGAGCCCATTTCAGGTAACTCGTCTTTGTTTCTCTTACCCTCACTCCTGGAAAATGCTTTCATTCACCCACAGCCAGAACACTGCAGGGCCCCCAGCCTTGACTGAATAAAAATTCCTGGCTTTAATTAGTTAGAAACCGCTCAGTCGAGGTTGTTGAAACAGAATATCTTTGAATGGTTTGGGTTGGAAGGGGCCTTGAAGATCAGCCAGGTCCTACACCCTGCCATGGGCAGGGACAGCTTCCACCATCCCAGGCTGCTCAGAGCCCACCCAGCCTTGGGCACTGCCAGGGATCCAGGGGCAGCCACAGCTTCTCTGGGCACCCTGTGCCAGGGCCTCCCCACCCTCACAAAAATAATTTATTCCTAATATCTAATTTTAAGCTAATCTCTTTCAGTTTAAAGCCATGTACCTTTTCAGCCTGCCTTGGGTAAATGACTACATGCAAAAATAAAACACTAGCAAGGAGATGACACATATTTGGCCATCAGATTTACTATATCAGTGACAGATTTGTAACTTGAACTTTATTCTATAAACATGTGGTTTATATTAAGCATAAATATGATTTTAACATAATTAATCTGAATCTTGATGGGATATAAATGCAATGTCAACATTTTTCTGGAATGGGATTTTAAGAGTGAGTTTCCTTCTGGCTTTCATTGAATGACTGAGAACTTGAAAAGAAAAATAACTCTTTTTCTTTCATAAAATTTATCTGTGAGCTCTGTCAGTTTTAGTGCTCCTATCTTGGTCTCTGGTAGCCGAGAGCACTGCATATAAAGTCATTCTTTTGTTATCACTGCTTTTCAAGCTGAGAAAGAAACCCCAGGTACTTTTCTATTACTCAGAAGTAGATCTTCATTTTTTATAGCAAGATTATCATTCACTTTTCATTTCTTCAAGTTTTAAAAAGCATAAGATTTGATTCAGACATTCACTTTCAAGCAACCAGTTATAGGTGTCATTTTTACAGTCTGAATTCTCCCTTCCGCTCTAAGTTTATTTTTATGCATCATAAACTCTCTTCCTATAGCACTGAATTTTGCTAAAGGAACTTTTAGGGAAAGCATATAACCAGGTGCAGTTGTCAACTCAGATCCTATGCACTGATATCTTACTTGTGATTTACAGAGGGAGTTAACAGTGCAATAATGTGAAGTTAAAACCCTCCTATCCTCTTCTGTTGTCTCTTGTTTAGGCAAAATGGGCATTATTGACAGCATATTGAATCTAAAACTTTTCTGAGCAGCCTCCAGCTAAAAAACATTTGAAAAATGTTTAGTAGATACATGGGAAAAAAAACCCCAAAGAATATATTTGTTATCTCACTAATACAAAGGTTTTTTCTTAGTGCTTTTCCATTAAAAAAAATTACAAACAGGCAGTTCAAAATCAGTCCTCACTTTTCAAATGTACTTTTAACATTATGACCTGCATCCACATTTCTGATAGAAGGAGTATGAACTGAATTAGCTAATAAAATTAATTTATTGCATCATATTGTAATATTAAAGAGGGGCACATCATACAATTATGCTAATAAACTTAAATTCCAATAAAGTTGTGTCATTACCGAGAATGTACTACATTATGTAAGTGAGTCTTCCTCTATTACAAAAATTGTCTTATAAGATACGCAGAATTATATCAAAATGAAAGCTCCAATTTAATGAATGCTTAAGCAAAGCCTTTCCCTTTCAGAGAAAAGCCCTGCGAAGGGCCAATTCTCAACAGGAAGCTAAAACTGATAAAAAATCTGTTTCAACTTTGGTACCAGAAGACTAAGGAGAGTCAGGGTTAATATTTCAGTTTGTGCACGGATTTCAGAGAAACATTGACTATTTTTTCTCCAGTGAGTGCTGGTTCTGTGGACGTTGATCAGACAAGGACTACAGCAGCTCGCTGGAGCAGCCCCAGCCATGCTTGGCTTTAGAACAGCTCCAGGAGAGGAGACCTCACTGTCCCCTTGTGCAAACTCCTCCTTTGTTCAAAAAAAAAAGTGTTTTCCACTTTTCCAGCATTTAATGTGGTCATCCGACAGGGATTGGGAAATTGCTGAGAGAATTCAAGGATATTGTGATGATGTGCTCCTTGACTTTCAGGAAGATGTGGTAGTCATGACCAGGTAGCCTCCTGTCTGTAACAAGGGATTCCAGAAAGAGTTTTTGTCTTTAAAATAAAGAAAAAAAATTAATTACCAAATAAATCTTAACACATAATGCCTGAGCCTAAGTCTGATAAGGATAAAAGTACTTTGGATGCTTATTCAGACAGTTCCAGAGCAAGAAAGAAAGCAGAGAAGCCAAAATCAAATGGGTCTTTGGTGTGTTTTCAGAGAAACACGAGAGGAAGTCGCTTACACGCTTCCTTTAGCAAGAGAAATAAGAAGGAAAGCAAATTCTTCTTGGGGAGGTTGTACAGACACACACATGCAAAAAATACATATACACACATATGCATCTACAGACAGAGACAGATTCAGTAACTATTTCAGAGTTGCTTACACCACGCTGGCAGGAGCTTCACTGAATCAGGGGATGGATGTGCACTCTTTGAAAACAAATTTTAACTCATTTTCCATCGCAAGGAGATACCAACTCCATGTGCAATGTCAGTGTTAATTATTTTAATGAAAATAGTCAAACCCAAACAAGAAAATAATGTGATTTGGAAGGGGATTACAGAACAGAGGTATTTTTTCATCTCTCACTAAGTATAAAATTATGTCACAGAGGAAGTAAGTAGTACTAAAAATAATAATTATAAAAATAATAAATTAAATGCATTGTGTATCAGTTGGCTGCTCATTTTTAAATTAATAATCCCAAGTCTGTATAGTTTGCAATAGAAAACTGTAAAGACAGACCACATTTTCAGCTGTTGTGAGGGTGGCTGGTTCATTTACTCTGCTTAAGAGACTGAATTTCTGATGAAGCCTGCAGTTATTTAGGGTTAATAATCTTTCCTCATTTCATTACACTTTTGTGAACTGCAAAATTTTTCAGGGTAAGTAGGCTAAGAATTATTCAGAGATGTTCTGAGCTGAAGATTGTCTCCTCATCTCTTTCCTTGCCACTCCTCTGCAGCAAATAAAATAAGATCTCTGCATTTTCAGCAGTTTCCATACTGATCTTGTTATAAAGCAGAGGTTGGTTACACAAGCCTATGGTCTCTGATTTGGGATTCACTGCCTGATGGAAAGTTGGGTTTCCCTGTAATTTTTGGCTTATCTTTAAAGACAGAACTCTTCAGAAAGGAGCTGCATATAAAATCCCACTTTCTACTCCATCTCCTCCAAAGACAGCAGAAGAAGTTCTTCCTCTGGACTGAATTTCCTTTACATAATAAATGTGTCTTGTTCTTTTCTTATTTAGAATTACAGCAGGTAATTCTGTTACGATTTCTTTTTTAAACTGGACTGGAAAAATTTTCAGCATGAGTGAAATACTCAGACAAGCATAATTCAGATGAGTGAGCATAAAAATGGTCTCATAAAATAATCAAAATTTTAATTGTGCCCTTTAAAGCCACAAATTTGCAGTGCATACTAGCTGACAAAAATGTAATTGATATAAGATTTCCCACTGATTTAATAAACAGAATAAATTTCAAGATTAATAGTAAAAACTGACATAAACTGTAAAGTCTGTGGTAATATTTTTATCTGATTTTAATTTGCCCTAAACTGGTTTAGAAGTTGTGCAGGAGACTGAGGCTGATTTTCCATAAACTTACAGCAGTACATTTGCCAATTTGCCAATACTATTGACTGAGGTAAAAATAGGAGCAGAGTTTTAGGTGTCAAGTTCAATTCTCCTCTTTTTCTAACCAAAATAATTTAGTAGATTTTTGGCCAAGTGGGGAAAAAAAAAAAAATCAAACAAACACAAAAATGAAACACTGTTTTGGTAAGTAGACAACGAATAATTATTTTCAATTCATCAATTTTTGTTCTAGGGAAGCACTGCAGTGCCTCTGAGCAGGTATTGTGTAAATGTTAACTGTGTTTACCATTAGCAGTGTATTTCTAATCACACTTGATAACACTCAATCTTGTAAAGAAATTTGTTAATATTCTAGGGGAAGAATAAAGGGCTACTCCTTCTCTGGGCATTTAGATAATACAGCTGTCAAAACTCATGCCTGGAAAATGGTGAATTTTTTTCCACTGGGTCATGCTTTTTCAAAGCTCAGAGAGACCTTTTGCCATATGACCATATCAGAATTTCAGCTTTGCTTTATAAAGCAAATTTCTAGTCTCCAGATACCAGAGACAAGACTAAGAACTTAAACCTCAAGATCCTAAAAAATAAATTAAGAAAAAAAAAACAAAAAAAAACCCCCTCAAAAGTACTTTTATCTTCTCTCATGGGTCTGACTCGTATTTGAAGACCGGTGGTGCTGAGATGACTTAAAGGACAAAAGAAACAAAGACAATATCTGGGGTAGTCTTGGCAAGAAAAGAACTGCACAATTCCGCTCAGTAACTCCTGTGCTTCACTGCAGCTCTAAAAGCCTTGAATTCCTGTATTCCATGTAGAAAGAAAAACCCTGCCTTTGTGTTAATATATATTTTTAACTAAAACCCAAACAAACCCTCTGTGGCAAGGCAGGTGGGGAGGGAGGGCACGACACAAACTCATCTGTAACAGAAGCAGTTTGAAATGGGAGTAAAGGCTGTCAGAAAATGTGGGTTTTCTTTGCACAGGTTTGGAATGCCAAGTTCAAATCTCAGGCCTGTGTTGTCACTTTGGAACCTCTGGCAGCAGGAGTCATTTGATGAGGATAACTGGAAAAACAAAAGCCTGAAGCTCAACATGCGTGTCCAGGCTGGGTATGGACAGGCACACGTGAAGAGCTAAAATGGGGCTGAAGAAATACTCATTATAAGCCTTATATGAGAAAAGTCCTATTAAAGATCTTTTTTTTTTTCATCACAGCTCATTGACCCTGAAGTAATTAGCATTAAATATCACTTAGGGAAATTGCTAATCTGTAATATCTGACAGAGTGAAAGGAGGAAAGAGGAACTGGCTCTGACTCACGTAGCTTTGAACTTTCCTTTCTAAATACCACGCAGCTTTCCAATCTAGTAACAAGTAACCCAAGAGGTGACCGCCAGCCCTCAGGATAATGGAATGAGGGATGAAGCTCCTGCTTTCTCTGGAAAAAAGGGCTAAAAAAGCTGTCACTGTGGATAATCATTCCTCTTATTCCAGTCCGGCTGAATGGCACCGCTCTGCTACCCGGAATCTTTATCAGTTTAAGTCGTGGCTTCTGAGAACTCCAAAGCCCAAGACCTGTGGTATGTTCTATCAAACTGGCAGGGAGGGCAGCAAGGGATGCTGAGGAAGCAGCCAGGAGAGGCTGGCACCAAGAAACAGGAGCTATCTCCATCCCTGGATTTATTGCAAAGCTCACACCTCTCGCCCCAAGCGCTTTGTGACACATCACACGGACCCCAGGACAGCACAATTGTCCGCACCTCACCCTAAATGCCAGGACCTCATATGTGACTAAGGGGCATCAAAAAGACATCTTGTAAAAGTTCTGTAGAAAAGATGTGTATTTTGGCTGCAGAGAGAGAAGGCTGACCTCGAACGAGCTAACAACACTTTGCAGATCACTGAGAAGGGTTCCTGAGCAATTTTTTCCCCACAGGTTTGTTGGGTTCCATGGTAGCAGCTCTGTTGCTGCACCACGCTTGCAAATCACAGCTTGCTGGATGTCTGAGCTGCTGTGAATGCTCCTAAGACACTAAAAACTCACTGTTGCCTCTGTGTGAGCATGGCAATTCTTCTGTCTGGTGACGCTTTTGTCAATATTGCATCACCCAGGAAATTCCATTTTATCCTAGAATCACTGAAGTTAAGATTTTCTAGAGTGCAATTCCTACTTATTATCACAAATAGGTTTCAACAAACCCCTTTACAGCATTCCTTAGCAACAACAGAAACCAAAACCACCTTACACCTTTTTTATTTTTTGAGCCAGAGGGCCCAAGAAACAAGCCTCCAGTCTATAAAACCAACAATAATAGTAAACTAGACTGTTCTTTGAAACAATAAAAAACTGATTTCTGCCAGAAAAGGCTCACATGGTCTACAACTGCCTCGTGTGACTCTACATTCAGATA
Organism: Picathartes gymnocephalus; assembly: GCA_013390045.1. Lineage (NCBI taxonomy): Eukaryota > Metazoa > Chordata > Aves > Passeriformes > Picathartidae > Picathartes > Picathartes gymnocephalus. The sequence goes on from WEKY01015653.1 coordinate 55,965, forward strand.
ACTTTTGGCAGCTTTCTTTTGTTTTGTTTTGTTTTTAATCTAGTAAGAGTATGCAATCAAGTTTCTAAAATATATCTAGGAATTTCTTGAAGTCAAAGCTTTTTGAGCCTTGGAGGTTGCTCTGTAGGGTGGGGGGTTTTGAGGCTTCTTACCTCATTTTAGTGGTATCAGTGTGATCCAAAATAACTCCTCAGAGCCAATGGAATCACCTAACAAAAATCCACATACACACATGGAATGAAAGGCTCCGAGTCACTGGAATAAGTCTGTGGCTGTTTGACACAGCTGCCTTCAACTACTGGGTAATGAAAATGTTCTTTGCTGTGAGATGGAATCTGTTAGAGCTTTTCTTTCTCAAATCCCATGTAACACCAAAGGAAAGCTTTTACTCTCTTGTGATACTTTTCATTCTTCTCTCTATGTGAATTTTTGGATGTTAGAACTTCTTTGTGAAATTTGAGGACAATTCAGACATAGGACCAGTCAAAGCTTTTTTCTATTCTCAGATCTTTCTGTACCAGAGTTCTTTGTTACAGGCAGGCTGGGCCTTTTGCTGAGATTATTTTTTGTGTGTGACACACTGATGTGTGTGTCTGCCTAAATGCTACTATTTGTAAGTTATTCATCTCTCATGATGACACTAAACAAAATTTTTTTGCTATTATCACCTTCTTTTCACATGTTGATTATTTTTTAGAAAAGTTTAGCTGCTTTAGACTGTTCTGCTACAATTAACTGGTTCCATTAAAATCCTCAGGCCTGATACATTTGTGAAATATTTTTACTGGAAAACTGAGGGCAGAAAGTAGGTGGCTAAAATTCCCTTCCTTCACCAGAAGATGATGTTGCTTGGTCATTGTGATATTTATCACATTGCAAAATACTTCCCCATGCCCACCTCCTCCAGCTGTGCTTTGTCTTTAATTTCTAATTTATTAATTAATTAATGTCTAATTTATGCTCAGTAGATAGGGATGCATAATGAGAGAGAGAGAAATGACCCCTTTGTAATGCCACTTAAACCACAGATGCTTAAACTTAAAGGACAGTTTCTACTGATATTTTGAAAGGACAAGTTAACCAAGCTCCTTGGTTTGGTTCTTTTGACCAAAAAACAAAAAAGCCTTTTAAAAATATCTTTGGATCACGTAACTTTGACACAGACCCACACCCTGCTCATTTTAGAAAAAGGAATATATTCGCTTCATAACCAGTTGAATGCATTCATTTCTTCCTCTAATACTATCTTCCCTCCAAGGTTTTTTATGTATTTGTTTAATTTTTACATCGTTTTTCCTATATTGTGTTTTTGGAGGGAGAATCCTGTCTCTAATTTATCCCCATTGTAACTTAACAATGATCAGCTATCAGGTGAAAAATGGGAAGTCAAAAGGGGCAATTCATTTGGTTTAGACAAACAACAGATGGACTGCCTTATGTACCTTTTGGATTTTTCTAAGGAAAAAAGAAAAAGAAATAAATAGAAGGTAAAAACAAGCACTTTAAAAGAACTGTGGTTTTCCAGGCTTGGGAGTATTTGCCCAATATTCCCCTGAATCCCTACTTATCACTAGTTTCAAATAGTATGAAAAGCAAGAAGAGGCAGTTTCTTCACATTTTTAACAACTGTGCAGGCAATGCTCCAGTTGAGAGCTCAGTACAGCAAATCTGACTTGTGGATTTCATCAGACACCCCCAGACACAAACACGCTCCACACACAAAACAAGAAATGCGTTGGCTCTTGGTCAGTTTGCACCTCTCACCATCTGAAACCTCACTGACCTAAACACGTACTCAGGTCTTATAAATTTACAAAAACTCCCTCCTAAAAATCTCTGAAGAAAGCTCCTCCAATTTCCCAGCTTTTCAAAGGCCTATAGCTTAGTTAGATATTACCTAAAAATGTTATATGAAAAATATAACTTTATTTGAATATAGAATATTTGAAATTCTTCTGTGAATACTCTAAAACAGTGAAACCATCAAATTTCAGTTTAGAAAGAGAAATATTTGAATCCTTTTGTTGCTGTTGTTGTTGCTTTTTGGGTATTTTTTGTAGTTGTATTAATCTTATTGTGGCATGGACTAGACTTAGTTTTTCTCAAAAATATTGGCAAAATTGGCTTCTGTCTTCTTCATAAAAGTCTGTTGGTTTTCTTGTTAAAAATGGCTGTAGACTTCAGTGCAGAGCTTTGTTGAGTCTGGAGAAAACCCAGATTAATCTGACAGGGTTTTTTGGTTGGTTTTGGTTTTGTTGTTTGCTTGTTTGCTTTGAGGCTTTTTTTCTGATAAGGAAAATGAAGTAACAGAGCTCTCCTCTGGACTTCTGGAACTGTGGAAGCTCTACTGCCTATATCAAAAGAGCTTTCCAGCACCAAAATTTTCTGCTCTAAAATTACCTGGTGTTCCATTTCTTCCTATTGTCAGAAAAAAAAAAAAAAAAAGCTGCCTTTCCATTCACATTTTTATACTTATCTTGAGGCTACACAATGCTCACTCTTTTTTAGGCCAGACATAAAATATACAGGCAGCCTTAATGAGACCTGTTTATATTCAAGAGAATCTGACTCGTTCCAGCCGTACATCTTTGAGTTCTGCAACTTGTTGACACGTAATTTGTCAACATGTAATTTCTCGCAGGCTCGGGGGATGTCCTGGGAGAAATATGAGGGCTGAAACCTGTAACAGGCTGTGTCAAGACTTTGCTCTGTGCCCTCCTGCAGCGAAAGTGCATTTCAGATGCTCAGCTCACCTGGTTTTGGCCACATATCCACCCCTGCACATGCAAAAATAGAGGTGTGATGGCCCTTCCTCCCTCCCTGTACGTATTTTGTTATTGTGTTTATTCGTGTCTGTCTGATGCTGCATAAATGGGGGGTTCCCAGCACCTGAAGGGATGTAAAATTTACTCATTGCCTGTATTCCTTCCATCCTGTCACATTAAAACAGTTATTTTATTATGCCGTTTGCTGTCAGGTATTTCTGACTGAGATATGGAAACCTTCTGCACCTCCTCTGTACCTCTCATTCCCCACTCCTCAAGCAGAATAAAAGCCAAATTTAAGGTGAAGTTTTGGGGAAAGGAGTTTGGTTTTTTTCCTCCCATCCCTCCTCCTCACCAGAGTAAGAAATCCACTGTCAAGATTTAAATTGTTATGCTAAAATCATGCAGCAGAACTGCTGCTGACCTTCATATGGGCAGTTGGTCTGATTTCCTTCTGTCTTGATTCACTGTTTCAAAGTTTGGGTTTTATCTTCAGGAGTTCCTGTGCAATAACCTTTAAGCTGGGTTTTTACCAGATGATTCCCTCTGTTCTCCTCAAGAAAGCTGGGGTTAGTGGCAGTACAGAGCGTCCTACCCATTACGGCATTGTGTGCTAATTAAGCTTTACAGCATGGTCATCTAATTAACTTCAAGCCCATGACACAGTTGCTGCCTAAGTGCTGCACTGAAGTCCTTAAAAGGCTTTACAAAAGTCGGGTGACTGTTAAATGATCCACTTTCATAACATTTTTCCAAGTAATTTAGATGCTGATTTACACCACAACTGTGGTACTCTATCTCAACAAAACTACAATTTTGTGGGGCCCGAATGATGTGATTTTTGATATTGAGGAAGCTTTATGATAATGGCATTCCAAAAGGTCTTAAATTAGGCAGCTACAAATCATTGGTTACTCTGAACATTTGAATTTAAGTGATTTCATTAAGTCTAATATAAAAAGAGCCTGCCAAATTAATCTCTTCTTGGATGCCAAAATTGAATGTTTTAAGAATAATATTTTTAAATACAGATGATTATACTTAAAACAATTAAAGCAATCTCACAGTTCATTCATTTTAAAGACATTTAAATCATTCCAGTGTTGAATCTAATTTTAAACTTGCAAGCATCACTGAACTGTCTCGAAGTGTTTAATGCAATACATATGGGATGGTAATGTTGATAACTTGCCCTGGGCTAAGCTGAAAACAAATGGGATTTTGCAAGTTGTGCCTGGAAGAAGAGTTCTTCCCCTAATAACTGAAAAGCAGACAAGTTTCAGAGGACTGTTATTATTTTTCTTAAATTCATTATGACCTTCTAAACCAAACCTGCCTTATTCTGCTACCGCATTGTTATTTAATACACACTGACATTCATCCAATGGTTCTGAGAATTTCAAAGGGAATGCCATAAACCAAGGAAGAACCAACCTTTAAGAGGCTGCCTATGCACATCCACGTTCCCAAAACTTCACGAAAACGTTATAAAAACCCATCCCACAGCAATAATATCATATTTTTTCAAGATTGCTCTTTATTTTCAACCACTAATTAATCTTTAATCCCTGTAATTAGAAAGGATCAGTATTTGACAACAAGAAATTCTTCAGCCCTGAAACATTGCCAAGTTTAAAGCTGACAACCAACCATACAAAGCTTTTGTTCATGTTTCTGGTTTGAGATTTCCTGTTCAGTGACCATGACGTGCACATTTGGCACAGGTACATATTTCCACCTTCCTGTCCCTACTTCAAAGTACATGTAATCCCAGCTGTAAATGCAATAATAGGAAATAACTTTCTTTTAGATAACCCTTTGTGTTCATTCCATGCAATAAATTCCTCAAGTAGCTTTTCATCCTTGCTACAGTTACAGATCAGGGCTGTTTGCCAAAATATTCCTGCTACAAGGGGGGAAAAAAAAAAAGGCAGGAAAGAGCTTGAACTGGGCAAGGAGAGAACTTACACTGGTCCTGTTCTCAGTGACAGCAGCTAACTAGGCATAAAAATGGACATGGGGAGAGATAAAAACCTGCCTGACGCTTCCACCTGTCCCATCCTCCTTTTTCCTTCTGGAACACTCTGGAGGGGACAGTCCTATGTCAAGCCTCATGTTCTGGTTTGCTTTTGCAGCTGCCTGAATTACTGCAAAGACGGCAGATGATGCAGGGATATTGCATCCAAATCCCATTTCTACAGAGCCAGAGGCCACAATTCCTGTCTTCTGTAGTTATTTGCAAAATAAAGCAGCTCACAATTCTCTCTCTCTGTCTGCTCCTGCATTGGAACGTCACTCGACCTTTGCCTTGTGCAAGCCCCAGGTTTTCAGCCTGAAAAGTTGTAAGAAATGGAAATAACTGGGTTATCAAAAGACCTTTAGACAAAAGCTTCTAATAGTGTCGATTTCCTTTCTAAACATTTGTGTTATTCTTCTGCATAAAATGTTTAGGCCTAATATTACTTTTGAAACAGCACACAACTAAATTAATAAAATGTGATTATTCCCCCCATTCCCCAAATCATTACAGCACACCTAGATCTGAACATTTACCTGTGATGATGAAAATTACCAATTGCACAGCATTGTAAAATATATTGCTTCTGATTCTGACCTAATATGTAACCTAGACTTATCTTCAGTCTTGTCATGCTTCACGTGGGCGTGAATTGCTTCTATTTCACTTGCAGCCTTCAATTTAATATAACAGTAACATCTAGAAGTAATCCCTAGTATTTATCTTACTGTGGATTGCAGATAAATCTCCTGCGACTGTATTAGTAGGTACAGTATTTTAATTTTTGTGAAAAACAATTTCTTGTTGTCACAGTGTGGCTGAAAATTATTTTCTAATCTCTCTTCTCTCCAGCAGCATGCCAGGGTTGGCTGGGATTTAAAACTTAACTCTTATTATTGTTTTTCCTTTTATTACAGCTTTGAAGAGGGATTTGGTTGAGGCCAAAGAATTATAAAACTTTGCTAGGAAAGTTATAACTGAGAGGAAGCATTATGAACCAAACCTGATGGAGTGGAGTTTGCTGTTTAGTTTTGTAATTCCTAATGAGGAAAACAACAGCACTCCTGCTGTAAGCGGATAAGATTCAGCCTCTGCTGCCTCTTTCTGACAACAAGGAGAGCCCAGGGGATGCAGAGTTTAAGTAGATCCATATTGTAACTGTTTGGAGTGCTGGTGAGGCCATCAGTATCAGTGTTTTAGCTGACCTCCTTATTTTGCTTTCAGAGTTGACCCCTCTGTGATGGCTGGGGTTTGAAAATGTATATTAACTGGCTAAATCCAATTTTTTTCAAGTACAAGTGTCTTGGTTAGCAAACAGACACTGGCTACCCCACGGCTACTATTACAAAGGGATTTGTCCAGCTAAATGACAGTTTTCAGATTCTCAAGGACTAGGTCCCAGCATTGAGTCTACCTGATATAAATACTGTCGTGACAGAAGAGTTATGTTCTGTCAAAGGCTCAAAGATTTCTTTATTTTCCCTGTCCTCTCCCCCTCATTTTCAGCCATTCCTGGTGTTTGGGAACTTCTCATTTGCTTCAATCCTTGTTTTCTCTGGGCTCCTCTCTGTGCCTGCCCATTGCTGGGGCTCTGTGCAGGACGTTTTGGAGTCCAGGTTCAGCCACTCTCTACTGCGATTTTGCCATCCTGCAGACACAGAAACTGAAATCTGGGCAGAAAACATTCCCAGGACTCATCATCTGCATTATACAGTTTTACCACTTAATGACGCCTCCCCAGTTTCTTCTTAACATTAACAATGTAATATGTAAATGACCAAAATACCAAACACATCTAACTCTATAATACAAATTTATTTACTGTACTATCCTAGACAAACCTGCTTTATCCTGCTTGGTTCTGTCTCATTTTCACAACTTTTCTTTACAGTTTCTTCTGGAAAGATCTCTCTTTACAAAGTTATCCAATTATATTAAACCATCCTTTTGTACCAAGCCTACCCAGTTTTCTGAAATATTTATTATTAGAAAGTTATTTACTTAGCAATAGGAACTAAAGTGTTTGTAATTTGAAAATGTAAAAATTTCCTTTTTTTTTTTTTGTTACAGGCTTAAAATAACTGAACTACCTGTCAGGTTTTCCCCAGGCTTACAGTGCAATTCATTACTGTTTATATTTTAGTAAAGGTGAATTGCTAACTCCTTACAATGAAGTTATAAAGAAATGTTTAAAGGAAAAGTCAGCCCCTGTCTCACAGGGATGTGGCTTCCCACTCAGGCAGATCTGTCACCTATATTAATTCTCAGAATTTGTTCCAACAAACCCCTCCTTCCTTGTCCTGTGCACGTCTTAAACTCTGCAAGAAGCAACGTGTCAATAATCAATTTAATCCAGCTCGTGGCATTACAAGTTATTCACCACAGAAATGAAGAATCTGTGCTTTGCAAAGCTGTGTGCTCTTAGGAAAATCCACTCTGATGAACACTGGTGGAAAAATGGCATTCTGTGAGTTTGCTTTGAGTGATCCTATATCGAGAACGCTGCTTATGAATTATTAATGCAATAAGCCAGCAGGCTTAAGAAGAAAGGAGAAGGGAAAAGGCAGGGTGGGAAGGCTTCGTTTACATCGATTGTTATTCAGCACCAGCGCATTTTTCACTCAGCACTTTGCTGTGGCAAAGCTGAGTTCTGAGCCTGGGAGTGAAGCCTGTGAGCACGGAGGAGGAGGAGGAGGAGGAGGAGGAAAAGATTGGGGAAGACATAGCCTGGGGAAAGTCCTTGCCCTGAGCAAACTCTCAGGTAGGGGAATCAAAGGCAATAATGGGATGCTCTGATGGGCTCCCCGGTGTCAAAGGCTGCACAAAGCCCGGGCTGCAGGACGGGATCAGCGCCGGCAGCTTTGAACCGAACCTGGAAGCAGAGATTTGTCTGAAGCTGAGCAGGGAAAGAGTGCAAAGCCAGCCCTGGGATGGATGACCCTGACTGCTTGAATTTGCGGGAGGCGATTTAAAAAATGATTGTGAGAACCTCGTGAATGAGGAGCTGTGTTTCGGAAAGGCAAACAATTGGTAATTGCAGCGGCGTAGCACCAGCCCTATCTCTGTCAAAGTCTTTGAACTATAATTATCTCCATTCAAATAAAAAATACACTTTTTTTCACTAACATGAGCTCAGTTGGAGCTACCCATGTTAGAATTACTGCCAGGTGCCAGGGAGAGGTAAGGGCAAACAGAGGAATCAAAACCTAGATTTCAAAAAATGTGTTAACATTCCAACTTGAAAATGGAGCTGCAGTTGCATCTTTATCTCACAATATTTCTTCCTAGCTCTGTTTTTGAAAGCAGTCCCAGCATACTGATGTCAGCCCTTGGCAGCAGAAAAGATGCAGGTGAATCTGCATTTATGCATGCGTTTGAGAAGATATTAGTTCCATTTGTTTTTCTAGGTGCTAGCAACACATTTGTAGATTTAATTCCTCTCACTTTTTGCCTACAACAAAATTCATGGCTAGCAAAGAAGAGTTGCAGACCTCAAAGAAAACTAATCATTTGTGAAATAGTCTAGTTGGAAAAAAATCTAGACTCCTCTTTTTCTTACAGAAAGGAATGCAGAGTCCCAGATTTTTTTTTATTTTTAAGAAAGTCAACATTACTTTGCATGAAAAACAAGAGATTAATTTTAAAATTTTCCAGTTGTTTCTGTTTCCAGTATGTAAATCTGAGTATTTGCAGAAATCATTATACTTCCCTAAAGGTTCTGCAAATGTTAAACTAGCATTATTCAATTATGTAAAGCAGCAGGAAAGCCTTTCTTCTTTGTGTCTTGATATACATAATAGCATAAGTCAATATTCACGCTGATATTAATTGAAAAACGAATGCCATTTTATTATTGTTGTCAGAAATAATAAATACAAAACCCCGATTAAGTGGACAGACAACACTCCAGTTTCCCCACTTCATAAGATTATTTTCAGTGTTTGTTTATACTGCAACTAGTCATAGGTCAAAACCAACTGTGCTAGGGAACCTTATTTAAAAGCTGGGCTAATATTTGACCTCCTTTTATGCCAAGAGGAAAGTCCAGTGGGCTCCTCTTGAAAAATCTTGAAAATCTCCAATTACATTATAAAGAACCCCTCCTTCCTTTGCTTTTACTCCAGACATCCTAACTACCATTAAAATATATGGGCATAATAAAGATATTTCCTAGGGTTTTGAGGTTTTGTTTTGTCTGATAATTCTATTTCAAATGAACAAACTCAGATCATTCACACTCTTGCCCAAAAGTGATTATAAATACATGCATAAATCTGAGAACAACAAAGGAACTTCACAGATAAAATTTAGGCTCTTGAAGCCTAACTTCTCACTCATTAAAATTAGTTTTAACTCTGAAAGTTTAAAGAAGTAATAAATAATTAATAGACATATCCACAGCTCTCTCCAAACTGATTTTAAACACAAGCATGTTCTGTTTAATCCTCAAATTATAAAATGTAAGCTAGGGATTGGTGACTCTGCACTAGGGAGCTGAGGGCTTGCCTTGCCATTACCCTGACAGAATTTCACTGACCTGTGTGATGTTCCTGATTTTCATTATTAAAAGCAGGCTCACGACCAAGGAATGAGGTGAAAGTTACAGCTTGGAAGAGTGTTAAATGGTGACACCTTGCTTCTTGATATAGATCTTAAACTTTAGTCTTCCATCTATTTTTTCTCATATTAAAACTCAAGGCTATTAAAAAACCCCCCATATATTATATAAAATCAGGTTTATTTCCTATTGCTGCAATTTTGTGGTGACAACAGAAGATTCCGTTCAGAAAGGCTGTTCCCTCAAAAGAAAACATCATGAAATTCCTCAGTGTGCCTAAGCAGGCTTCTTTTCTCTTTCTTTTCTTTAAGTTTTACAGCAAGTGAATAATGCTAACTTTGCCCAGCATCCTCATGATTTCAAACTGCAGTGGAACAGGCACACACCTTTAATACCTCTCATAAAAATGGCCAAAATAGATATGGTGGGATATTTTACAGAAAATGCAGTCAGACATTGTAAAAAGCTTTGTGCTAAATAGCAGAGTAACTGTTCACGTAACAGTTGTGTGTGATGGGTAATTCAGTCTCAGTCACACAAGGAGTGACAACGTAAGTGAGCATGGTGAGATTTGGGAAGTTTTTCTTCTCTTAAGGTCCAGTGCTGGGGTGCTGTGTTCTCCTGGAAAGGCCTTTTCAGGACTGGTTCCTTTGCTGTGTTTGCCACTTTCTGATCACCCTTTCTCTGTAAAACATATTCTCCTGTTGGACCACCCCTCTGCATGTAGTGGCAGAGCACTTTATGTTGGTGCTCTAATAAAATACTACTTTAGTACCATGGGTTTGGGGCTCTGTTTGGGTTTTGAGGATTTTTTTGTTTTTTCCCCATAGTTGTTGCACTGGAGATGACAAAAACCCTCCAAGGCACCAGAACATTCAGTTTGCAGTTATTTTTGGAAAAAGGAGGAGCATCCAGAGACTAAAACTGAGTTACCCATGCAGTGGGATGGAGTGCAGATGTCCCAGTGCTTGGGGATTTCAAATGCAACCCAGCCAATTCTTCTCTTCTGCCTTTGTGGCATCTTCATCCCTCATTAGGTGAGAGTGGGAAGCTCTGGCAGAAGAAATCCACTGATTTTCATTTCTTTTGCCTGAGTCACCACTACAGAGAAGGTGTCCAGAGTTTGCAAAGCTCAGCAATAATGGAGTTCTGTATTATTGAGAAGCTCTATGGTAAATAAACAAAGCTTTATTCAGGACTCATGTTTGGATGTGTTTGCCAAACTCCAGTTGAGTTCTGTCAGCAAAAATCCACATGGGCCCTTTTAACTGAGCTGCAAACCTTCCATTTTAGGAAGGTTTCCATCGCAAACCAATGCATTTTAGTCCAAGGTAGCAAAGATAGAAGTGCTTCACTACTGAGGTTGCATAAACTCCAGGAAGTTGTTATTCATTAATGGGGATGAAGAAACTTACCCTCTGTAATTAGCAAGTCTCATTGAATACTGTATTCTTCATCACCATGGACTGTGAGAGAGCATTGCACAAAAGAAAATGCCAGCTCTTTGTGACTCAGAACTAATTAATATTTCTAAAGCCTTTAATATATCACTGTGCTAAAATAGGAATCTTATCTGTCTTGGTAGTACCTTAGAAGGAAAATAAACTAAATAAGAAATCCTCATGGATTTATTAACTAGTCAGTGAAATAATTAAACCTTATTTTTCTATATCCTTTCATTGCATCATAAAATGACAGGACCTAAATCCATGTATAGCAGTTGGGGATTTGCCTCTTTTCATCCACTTCTCTCAGTAAAATTAAGAAAAACAGTCTCATGTAGATTTCCTTAATGTAATTTTACGTACTCACTCTTTATGATGATTACATTACAATTCTCGACTTTCCACAAAGTCTGTAAGTTCATTCCTAGCTTCTCTTTTGGTGCTGAACAAAGAGATTCCTCTAAAATGAAATTTGAAAAAATTTTCTGGGAATATTCAGAGGCTGAATGAGCAGCTCTGTTTTTAATGGGAAAGCAAAATAAAACAAAATTCTAGAAAGTCTTCTAATGGCAGCAACAACTCCCCACACGGCCTCAGGTCCTGGTGTCAGGCATGCAATGCCTCTCCCCACCAGGCTACAGAGAAAATTAATTTCTCTCTAAGATTCTGATACGGCCTTGACATTACTTCAAGCATTTTACACTGAAAAGTCACAAACCAAAGTATTTTAGGATACAAGGACCTTGCAGAAGTCCCACAGCAGCTTGGGTTGCAGGAGGAGCACAGCTGTATTCCGGTGGGAAGGATTAACTTTGAGCAACAAGAACAAGAGCCACTGCACTATAAAAGAGTGGGTAGACACCAGATAAAAAAGGGGTTTTAAATAAATTATTTATTTATATACGATTATTTATATTTATATTAAGGTACCATGAAATTTGACTGACGTTTACAGGGAAGCTGAATGGACTGCAATTTCCAGAAGGGGTTCACAGAGTGTAAAGGAAGCATATTTTGGTATGGAAAGGTGACCTCAGCTTCATAGGATAAACAAGGTCACGTGCATTTCAAACAAATGTTTTCAGCTTGGTGTCTGAACTTCCAGAAGCAGACAGAAAGTGAAAACAGGTCAAAAGGCAGCAAAAGGTGGCAGAACACAACTACTGTGAGGACTGAGCAGTTAATCACCTCCCACAAGAGGTGGATAAACTTAGAAGCCAATATAGACAAGAAAGAAAGTCTTCTGGGAAACAAAGCTGAGGTAATGTGTGAAATGGGCACTTTAATCGGAATTAGCCTCCCTCTAGACTTTATCTAGAGTCAATCACTATCGAGTGTGTGAGTCAAACCCCTACACATCAGCTCAAGATTTGATTAACTGAGAGTAAGCCCTCCTAATGCTCATGCCAAGGGAATCACAAGGGTAGGAGTAAAGCTCCAGAAGCCTCTGCAAAAATCCATTGCAATACATGGATTAAATAAATCAAACCCCACTCTGACCTTCCTCCATTCCTCGCACATCTCCTCCCCTAAGTTAGTATTTGTTTGCATCCATTTTCCACGCCGTACCCGAGCACGGCTGGTCCACGAGGGAGCCTGGGCACGTGGATTTCTGCGCTGCTCACCCTGCCCTTGGTCACCAGGGACGCTGCCAGGGTGAGCAGAGCCCTTCCACATCACAGAGCCTCAAAAGTCACCCGTGAAGGAGATGGGGCATCTCAGTGGTTTGCAGGTTTAAAATCTACGGACTGCTCCTGCCTCATGCTTTCTCAACAAGTGAACACGAGTTCCGGGAGGAGACAGAGTTTATGGAAGGGCCTAATTCCAGGAGGAGAGGGAACAACCACGGCCAAAATTGTTTTAGCTGGACAGGACTGAGGAGGATCAAGAGACCTGTGGGAAATGAAGCCCTGATTTACATGGTGAGGGATGTATCAGGGGAAAGTCTGCATTCTTTTACAAGAGGAAACTACTGGATTAAGAGAAAAGCCGAACAAAGATGTGTGGAAATTAATGCTAGGTTCCAAGGAAGGTGAAAACAAGAGTTTATTCATAGGTGGGCTTCCAAATGTTGGACAGACTTGAACAGCAATGAGACAAACAGTATGAGATACCTGACAGTAAAGTTATCAGAAACTTTGATAAGCTTGTCATTTTTTTCCCTATTTTTATCTAAATCCGGGCCTACACACAAGGCAGGAAGTGTCACCACACAGCCCAGAGGATTAGCGAGAGAGCACACTAAAGTGAGGTAGAAGGACAACGGGTTTAAATGTCAGAAGTCTCTTTTCAGTTCTCCCCTCTACTAAACTTCCTATGTAAAATCTAGCAAAACTTCATTCCAGGTTTTTATAAACCAGTACCTTTCCAGTGTTGTTCCTGTGATCCTTTCTGTTGTCAGCTGGGCACATTCAGCACAAACAGATGGCCTGTTGGCTAAACCAACACCCAACGACAGCTTGCTCAGGAAGGATTCAGAACAGGTTTCCAGCCACAAATTCAGCCCAAAAACATCACCTGGAAGCTCAGGCTGCTGGTCCTGCTGAGAGAAGGAAGATAAGGAGGAAGGGCATTACCGGGAATGGGGATGGGACAACCTTTTCCAGAAAAGGCTCCAACTAGCTCCTCCTGCTTGACACTAAAGCAAATTTTTCCAGCGATTGATCCTGTCATCAAAAACTGGGTATTTATGTGGATAAAGATGTCTGTCTGAAGAGGGAAATAAAGGAAGGTAAACTCATGGGAAGGTTACAAAACCTGGATCCAGGCTGCTCTGTTATATAGAATAGGTTTCAAGAGGAGGTTTGCTCCAGACACTCGACTTTCCCTGGGTGGCATGGACGAATTGTGAATTATCACCTCATCTTCCGTAATTAACCACGCCAAACTCCTGCACTTTTCAATATTCATCCATTACTGCCTCCACCACGACACGTTGTAATGGACATGTTAAACTGCAGGAAGCTGCTGCTGCTCTCAGTTCATGGGATAATGTGTTCTTACTTCCACACAGAAAATTAACAATCGGAAATGAGGCGACTTGGAATATGTATCTCTCATGAATCACTGACAAAATATTTTATAACCTCCTGTAAGATAAGAGGCAAGACAGAGGAGATATTAGTAGATTTGTTAAAAAGGAGAATAGTTTTGGCAGAATATAATTATTTTCTCTTTCAGAAGTACCTATGAAGAAAGTTTCACTAGAAAAGAGATGGTACAATTCAGGCTGGACTCTTACACAGTGTAAGCTCATTAATACACTCATTTGGGAACATAATTATGCCCTTCTTTATGGTACTTTGGTATCAGATCTGAGCATTTTATTGCACTGTTTAGATAGATGCTAATTCTGAATTTCTCCAAATTATTTCCTATATTTCTGTATTTAGAGTTCCTTATATTCCTTGTATTTCTTTATATTTATGAATTTAGCTTTTCCACTGTTGCTTTACAGTATCAATAGCAGAATAGCAAACAGAAATAAATCTGCTGCTTTTGTGTTGGAAACAAAATTTATCAAGGATGGGATGGGGGAGAAGGGCAGAGAGGAGAGGTCTTAGCCATCACATTTTACGTTTTTACTTTTCCAGTCAGACATTAAGATCAGCAAAAGCTGATTCTTTTCTTGAACGACATTAATTGTACTATTATTACAGAATTCTGAAACTGAAGACATTTTGTTTCATTTTGATTTCTGACAATGAGAAATGAGAATTCAGTATCTTATTTTTCCTCCCTCCTGAATTTTTCCTGGTCGCAATGAGATAACATGGAAAACAGAGAAAGGTTTCCCTTCCCTTCCCTTCCCTTCCGGTAAAGTAGTTCTGAGATTTTAAGTATGAAAAGTGAAAATACTATTTTTTGAAACTGGGTGAAATGGCATTGATTTATATGGATTAACAATGGTCTTGGCTCGGTTATGTTTGGCTTTTTGTACGTGGACATAGAATTATTGGTGATGGTGATGATAATGTTGATGAGAAGATTCAAAAAAAGGTGCCTGCTTAAAGCAAATGGATCCTTTATGAAAAGAAAATCACTTTTCAAAATGTGTGAAACAGAGAAAAACAAATCTCTCTTTTAAAAATCAGCTTCAAATTTTAAAAGGAAAAATATGATTGCAAGTATTACATCTGGCACATGTTAGCTGCCTTGTATCCTTCACATGACAGGAAAAAATGGTTCAATATTCCCACTCAGATAACTTAAGGTTTCTTTGTTCACAGAATATGTTACAAATTGTTAAAACCCTTAGGCTTCAGAAAAAAAAAACTTTGAAAGAGGTAGCCAGAAAATGGCGATATGGCACCTCTTCTTTAGTTAAACCTTGTCTGAGACACTGCATGACTGTGTGGTGTCATCAATTAAACAAAACGGGTAATTAACCACAGGGCACTACTCAGGCAAAAGCCTTTAACCTTCTCCATTTCCTCTCAGTTGTGCAGTTCACACACCGAAGCTGCACCAGGCATAAGCTTCTCAAATCTTCTACATGAAATCTTACAGGTTTTGTAATAACCCTCGAGTTACTCAAATATTTACCCTATCACTGTCTCCTTGAAAAATCCATTCATTCCCAGGCTGTGCTGTGCCCCAGCCAGGGCAGAGTCAAATCACAAGGAGAGAGTTCACAGGAGAGCTGGGCAGAGTCTTCCTCCGCAGGATGCTGCTGAGTGGGCAGCTCTTGCCACACCTCAGTGGTCAGTGGAACCTCTTTGGCTGCTCAATCGTCTTTTCCTAAAAATCTTCTGTCTGTTATCCACCCTGCTGTGCTGGCATGACAGAACAGGTGAAAAGACATCCTCTGAAAAGACACAAAAGGAGGACTGAGAGAAGGGGGTTCTTGTCAGGGAGGAATGGACTAAAGCCCTTCCCTGAGGTGAGAGCTGGCTTCTGGGCAGCGGGAAGGAGTTCTAAGAAGCTGTCATCATCCATAACTCCCCAAAATATCCCGTAACCTCCAAAAATTCACTGGGTTTAGCCTTTCACATTGTGGTAGTCTGATGCAGCTGTCATCGCTCTCTGCCATCTCATTTTCCCACTTGCCCTGACAGTCACTAGGACGCCATCAAAACAGACTTTCACTTACTCTGTTTTTTCTTTTTCTTGCCTGTGACAGCTCCCTTAAATGACTGTCCCCACTCTTGGAGAAACCCACCCAGGAGCACTGCACAGAGCACTGTTGAGATCTGCCATGCCACCACAGCCTGGCTGACACAGCAGCGTGGGTTTTGCCAGAAGGGAAGCCATCTGTGGCAGCCCCTCTGCCAGGCTGCCATCCTTTCATGGGTACTATCAGCTGCATTCAGACCAGGGCAATCCGGATTTCCTCTCACAGCCCTGGCTCTGGCTGCTTCCTGGCTCCATCCTGGAGCGTGAGGGATGAGGATTCAGGAAGGGAACCTGGGTGTGTGGTGTTGTGAAAGGCACAGTGGTGGTGGATACGAGTCAGGCCCCCGGTGAACACTTCAAGGACAGTTCCTGCTCCTCTCTCCACCAGCTGCTGCAACAACCACACAGATCCAGACATGGTCCAGCCTGGAAAACAAACCTGCCCCTGCTTTCCACCGAGGAACATGTACACAGTCCTCATAATGTAAGTGTTTACCTGATCTATTGCTAATCAGCTGCTGAGGTGGTCTCTGCCCATCTATTTTAAGTGAAGAGTCCCAAATGACCTTCTAACTATTTTGGTAAGAGAAAAACAAAAAAAAAGTGTGTTGGCATTTTTTTATAGGGTAGGAAGTGTAAGGAGAGAGAGGTGGACACAGCAAAGGAAAAACAGACTTCTGGCTGTGGTTAGGTGACTTTCCCTGAGGCTGATCTCAAATGATTCTCCCTCCAGCTGCCACCAGATCACAAGAGCACCTCAGATGTTCCACCAGACACCTAAAGATTGCAGTTGTCATATGTGGTGAAGGAGGTAGTATGACTCCACAGTTTTCAGACAACGTAACAAGAAAATGGCAAAAACACAGCAAAAGCAAACATTTTTAAGCATAGGATCTCTTAAGGGGTCAAAAAACATATTTGTTGCTAACAGAGGTTTTAATGTATCACCTGGAATTCAAATTCACTTCTGCCCTTTGATAGATATTTTTTAGGATACTGCAATTCTCCAGAGGGCAAGGTCAATTTAGCAGTGTTATTACCTGTTTGTTTTGCTCAAATTAAATGGCACACCCATTTCCTCAAATATTTACCTTATCCTTAACAGATTTGCTGCTCTCCTTTTCAGCTGAACCAATACTGGAGGGTAGAAACTTCCTTATAATAATTTATGAAAGTGAAGTGAAGGATGTGATTATCGGGATATGCATTTTTCAGTTTGCAGTACTATAACATAAAACCAAGCACAAAGCAAAAGATAGATAAAACTTTACAAGCCTTGTTTTCATTAAAGAATGACGTCCAAACGTTTTCTTTTCTGAAGAAACACCTGGCCAAATTTTGTCCAGAAAAAGAAAAATGTCCAGGAATCCACAGAAAAAAAGAGTAATTAAAATATGATCATGTTTTCAAGAGGTGAATCTGAAGAGAGAGCTAGATTATGTAATAGACAAGCACAGAAGATATTATGGAACTGAGGTTTGCTTGATTTACTATCCAGGAACAGCAAAATTTGTTTACACTGGCCTTAGGACTTTTCAACCACGTATTTTGTTTCTCCTGTTAAAATGAAGAAAACTTTAAGGAGGGATCCTGCTTAACCCACGGCTGCAGCTGCCAAAGGGAGAATTGAGGTGCACTGACTCAGCCACTCAGTACCACTCTGCAGCCCTTAGGGGTGTCTGTTCCACAACCAGAAGTGCAGCTGAAGTTCACGTAGCCAGGTTAATTTTAAATTAGCCAGTGCAGTGCACAGCCCAGGGCAGCTGGGACACGTTCACACAGCTCCCCAGAGGCAGCTGGAGCACAGAGCACCTCCAATTACAGCATAATCAACACTTGAGCTCGCTTGTTTGAGGCCAGCCCAGTGAGATTTATGCATTCAAAGGACAGAGCAGACCTCCTCTTGGAGAATAACACCCAAATGAAGTCTCAGAACGAGTAAAGGCAAAAGGAAAACATCACCCACAAAGAGAGATAGAGAAAAAAGTGGAAAGTGCACTTTTAGCTGTTTCAGACCCTTCCTGGCAATCACATTTAGAAGTGAGGCTCTGTTTACAGAGCGAGTTCTCAGCCTTGCATTCCTAAATTCTGTGGACAGGAGCAGCATGAATTGCCTTTCTTTGATGTCAGGAGACCAGAGCGTTCCTCCAGACACATTGATATTATGGGACAGCTTGCTTGTGCATGAAGCTGTGCATAATGAGACTTAATAAGCTTAAAGAGCTACCCCTGCTTTTCTCTGTTTGACCACATCCAGTTATTTAATTTCCCTGGTGATAAAAAGCCCTGGCTATCAGAACAGGCAGAATGCTTGGGTATCTTGGCACTCTGATCGTTTCTTCACATCATTACGATGACACTGGGTGAAGCAAGGGTCACAGGGGAGAAATATTGTTAAAAAATTCACTCTGAGTCCTTTCCTGCTGTTTTATTGAGCCATCATCCTTTAAGCTGCTCACTATTTATGATGTGCACAAAATACATAATTAATTGTCCAATTCAACACTAGCACTGTGGCCTGTGACAGACTTTCATTTATCTAAGCATGTTTTTTTCTTTCTCTGGGTTTATGATGTTGCCTAAGAAAATTAATTTGGTCGAATTCCCCCAGGGGAACAAACCACTCCTTCATTTCCACTGGAGTTATTGTTATTGGATTTGAAATTTTCCTTTTAACAAAGAATTAATTTGCATACATTACCAGCTAGACAGTTCTAAAATCAGGAAGTTGAAAAAATACACTGATACATATTACAGTATTTTTAACTAAAAAAACCCTGTCACCAGGAAGCAGGTGCTGACTACAACAGCTGTTAAGAATGAAAATGCTGAAAACAGAAATAGTTATTAATAACTCTTTGATGAAGGTGGGCAAAAGGCCCCTGTGGATGGAACTGGGACTTCACACACAGTGGTCAGGACTCTGAGATATAGAAATGCAATTTCTGTACTTTTGGAAACAAGACAGATAAATTTTGTTTCAGCTATCATTTCCAAATAGCAGCAGTACGGACAATAGTGTGGCACTACAAATAACAGTAAATAGATATAGTCAGATATTAATCATGTCTGCAGTAATATCTCAATTCCTTGTGTGTATCCACTTTAATTAAATAAAATAATTTCACGTGTTTTTCTGCCACTTTTATGCTCTTTCCCTAGAGTAATTCTGTGATATGCACAAATGTGTAACAATATTTTAGTTTAAAAATCTCATACACTTGTTCCTATCATCAATCCTCTGTGGTCTGCAAAGAATTCAAATAATCAGCTGCATATACAAGATACTTAAAAGCATGGGATAAAACCTATAATCAACTGACTACAGCTACCAAATAAAATAGAAATTAATCTCAATATTTTGGTTTTGGTTATTTTTCTGTGAAAGACTGAAATGCAAGTAGTTCCTAACTCCTGGAACTCTTCAAAATAATCCAGGTGTTAAGGACCTTTCTCAGTCCTGTAACGTAAAAAATAAAAAATAAAATCTTAACAGTTTAGATAAACTTTTTCTGGAATAGTAACAGCCACAACTGAGTCCTGCTCTTGATAAAGTTAATGACAAGACCAAGTGAATTAAACAGGGACATTGGAAAGTATCCTTCAGTTTGCAGAGAGCTACTTGTACCATCTGCTTATTAATTCATACCCTCAGGACAGGCTACAGCTCGTGAGCAGCTTCAAACAACTGACATTTTATGGCAAAAAGTCAACCTAGTAGAGGATATGATTTTTGTTATCCCCTCCAAAACCTATGCCCAAGACTGTCTTGAACTTCTCACAAATTAGAGCTATTTTTTGTAAGCAGAAAAATGTAATACACCCTGTGTGCAAGTACCACTTTTTGTGTTGTATGATTCCAGCCCGACTGAACTTTGCTTGAGATGCATTTCAAGCCCTTCTGTAAAATGATGGTGAGGTGTTGTTGCAGCACAGCATCATTCAGGTTTGATCTGTTTAATTTTGGGTCAGGAAAGGGAGGCACCCAGAAACCAAGTCATGAAGGTGTTTTCCTGCCAGTAACAAAACAGCAGCAGGGCATCCAAACAGAGACTGGCAGTCCTGACAAGGTTTTATTGGCTTTAGCACACTGTAATAAGGATGAATTTAAGATTGTTGCCATCCGTGCATCATAACCACTATCTGGAGACTGGAGAAATGAGACAGGACTCAAGCACTGTCCACATAAAACATAACTCTGAAACACGGGGCACTTTGTTCCTATAATGATGGTGCCTGTCAGATAACACTGATGAAGCCTGCACATTATTGTGCCCCGAAGTCCATTTCATTGCAGCTACAGGCTTTAAGACGAACAAAGGTCTTGCCTTGTTTTTAAAGGAACACTTCCAGGATTTCTTGAAACACCAAACCCTCAGCAAATGGTTACTATACCAAATTCAGAGTATGATGTCTGGTCAGACTAATAATTTTGTACATCCTAAATGCAGCTCCTGTGTTGGCTCAAGAAGCCTCTTTTTTCTTAGCCTCGCTTACTTCTTGCTCCCCTCTGCACCAGCTGAATTGTTAGAAAAAGTTACAGATGAAGCTGCAAACAGGAGGTTCTCCTTTATCTGTTTAGAGCAGACACTTTGCTAGTGCAATACGATAAAATGCATGGAAGGAACGATTCCATGGCACAGGATCCCTCCTGGGGCAGGGCAGCTTCAAGTACTGGGCTTCTCTCAGCAATGCACCCCCAGGCAGAGCTCTGCCATAAACACTCATGACAAATGCCATGACTTACCAGGAACTCCTTAGTCCTGAACATCTACCCCTAAACTTCCATTTAGTATCCTAAAGAAACTAATTTTTAATCACACCTTCAATGCAGACCTGAGAATAACTGCCCATCTCTCTGTTGGTACAAATGAGGGCTGACTCCTATGTCCAGCTGCTATGGAAATGGTATTTTTTTTTTTAAGTTTCAAGCCTTATTTGCTTTATTCAGAAGTTTCTTGATATATTCATACATCCCCATTTGAAGGGACCACAGCTACTTATTGAAATGATCAAATAAATATTTGCTTTAGAATGCAGCCTTGCTTTTGATTTATTGTATTCATTAAACACTGTCCGCCTTACAGGGACAGCAAAAAAACCAACACATCAGTATTATTCTCCTTTGAGTGTGTGTGTGTTGAATCTGACCACTGATGATGTATCTGAAGGTGAATAAGTTAATTCATCCTCACACATGATCTTATTTATGCTTTTGATGCTGTCTACCTGCCTAGATAGAAGTGACTGATATATTAATTCATTTTATTCTGCCTAAAGTGTAATATCTCACAAGAGTACAAACTGCTTCGCATAAACCAGAAGAGTAAAAATGTCTTTGTCTTTTTTAACCTTGGCTTGACTGTATCCTATTGACTAAACCTGCAGAAAACACCCAGAGCCCTCTTCCAGGTAGAATTAGTGCTGAAATTAAAAAATACTGAAGAAATTTATTGTCATATGCAGGTCGTTCTACCTTTTTTTACAATAACATCTATTTAACTTTCCTAACCACTGTGGCTATTTGTTGAT
Source organism: Picathartes gymnocephalus (assembly GCA_013390045.1). Taxonomy (NCBI): domain Eukaryota; kingdom Metazoa; phylum Chordata; class Aves; order Passeriformes; family Picathartidae; genus Picathartes; species Picathartes gymnocephalus. Next base: position 77,397 of record WEKY01015653.1, read on the forward strand.
CCTAAGTTTTAAGGCTGGAGGACAACTCATTATAACACAGTAAGTTTAAGCACTGATAAGAAATCAGAGTCTTTGTCCTCAGAAAACATAAGTTTGAAACCAAATTTAAGGTGAATAATAAGAAATAAGTCTTCATGAATAACTGAATTCTTGCTGGTCTTGCATTGTTTTAAATGAGTGATAGGTGATTAATCACTGTGATGAACTTCCTTCCTCGTTATTTTTCATTTACACATCTATACCTAGATGTTTTCATTTTTGGAAAACACAAATGTGGGTGCCACTCAGGAGTCCTCTGTCTTTGCCATCGATTTTTAATTGTTATTTTTAGATGCAAAACTTATCTTCAAAGGAAAAACACACCCGAACAGAAAACTTGAATCCCTCTCTTCTCCACATGAATTGTTTTTCACTGAAGCCAAGGTGCAGATCTTTTGGCAGATCTGGTTTTGACAGATTCTAATCCATTCAATGTCCATTCAATTAATCCCGGTCTGTACTCTTAATTTTTGCCTGATACATTGACTTTCCTTTTTGCTGAAGGCACCTGGGTTTTACTCCTTTTAACATAACCATTGTGTTTTATACGGCCCCATGCTCACGATGGCAACAGAAACTCCTAGGATTGGCTTTACAGCTTTCTGTGGCCTCTGCCCAAATTCCCAAAGGAATGAACCTGAAAGGAGACAGAGCCACAGACCTGAGCAGACTCCCCAAGCTGGCTGCAGGTATCAGAGAAGTGCAGGGGAGAGCTGAGGGCTTGTAAAAACACTGAGAAAAGATTTTTTTTATATGAAGAGAGTAGGCCTCAAGCTGCACACATTCAAAATATATTGCTGGCTAAATGAAAAACCCCATATGCAGGGAAGAAACCTGTAGGACATGATGGAAAAAAGACCAGGTGAAAGGGAAATCCAAGTCCCTTCTCAACCTTGAGCTGATTCTTGTCTTTACAGGAAAGAAAAATCCCTCAAGCTTAACATAAAAATGCTCTGTGTAGGGCTAAATGTAAATCAGATGCAATGGTTCTTTGGAGTTTATTTTTATGATATACAGCAGCCATGCACCTATCACTTCTGAAGAAATTGAGTTAAAGCTTATTGGCATCCTTAATCACATCAATACTTATTTCCATCTTCTCGTATAGCAACTCTGAAAAAGTTCACAGAAAAAAAACCCAGTTCTTTGATAATGAAATAGAAACCTAAAAGGACACTGGGGACTGAAAAGGGTAAAAGCCTGTCTTTAATTGATTGTAAACTGATGACAAAGTGAAAACTGGAAGATTTGTTTGAACCAGATGTTTGTTCTAGAGTTGTTCAACCATCAAAAAAAGAATGTCTCCTGAATATTTACCAAATGAGGATTGATGAAAGAGCATTAAAGCTGCACTAAACCTCTCACCACCTCTGCTAAATGAGAGTCTCAGAGCTTGCAAGGGGACTGCCAAAGATTCATATTTTGATCACAGGCACACACATCGAGGAAGGGTCGTGTGTGATCTGGAAAAATCCTGGTTTGTAGCCATCAGGGAATTCATGGCTTTCATGGGGCAAAGGTTTAGAGAGCAACTAAATTATAACTCAAGCGTTGGGACAAAAACTGAGCATCAGAAGCACAACCTAAACAGTGATCTAGGGCTGACATTCAGGAAAGCATCAAATACCTCTGAAGTCTTATGAACAGGGTGCTCCTTTGAAGTCACTAAAACCACCTGTCAAATCTGCAGGGAAAAGCTGTGCTTCAGTTTCATGAAAGCAAAGGTTTAGAGGGGTGAAATGGGACTATTTCTGCTTTCAGTTTATGGGTAATGCAGAGAGAGGTTTGGGGGATGTGGGAGACAACCTTCAAAACAGAAAACAAAAGAAAACTGGGAATATTTTTCAAAAAATCCCCTGATAGACCTGATTCAAAAGCCAGTTGTGACAAACAGACTATGCAGCACACAACTTAGAAACAACTGTATGAAAAACTAAGGTTGGAAGCACATGCTAGGAACTGAAATAAACAGAAAAGAAAGTTCAAAATATAGAATTCTAGAGCCTATTCATTCTTAATTCTCCACTCTAATGATATTATGGGATAATGTTATGTACAACATGCCAGTAACAGAAATATTAAGGTTATAAAGTTTTCATTTTAAAACCCTGTTAACTTCATTTATGCTAGATCTGTGCTGTTGCACAGAAACGTAAGGCTACATTTCCTTTTAATGAGGAAATCTCCCACTGGTATTATTAAACAAAATCAACTAAAAATTTACAAAATTTTGATCCTTCTAATCTGATGGATTGTAAGCTATTTGGCAGAATGAGGGAAACCCATGGGTGACCACAAAGCCTTTTGTTTCCACACTGTTCCTCTCAGCAGCTCTGTTGGAAGGATAGCATCACTGTTTGCTCCTGCACCCAAAACTTTCCTGATAAATTCAAACAAATCAAAAATCCAGAGGATTTTCTTAGAGAGACACAAAAATGTAATCATAATAAATATTTCATGGCAGCTGCTCAGTCTATTTATCTGCTGCTTTAATTATTTATGGCACAAGGCAAACCACCTTTTAGGTTCCAGTTGGTGTTAAACTTGAGAGGGAAACAAACATTTCTGAGGAGGCCAAAATCTGGAAGAGTTATTGCTTCCAATAAAAATCTGAGCTAGCTTCAGTGGTGAAATGGTTTCCTGAAGACTGGACAGGAATAAGTGACTACAGCAGTTCCTGAAACAGAGCCAATTGTGGACAGAGTCTGTGCCCACTTTCCAGGAACTTAAAACAAGGACAATCTTCACAGGAGCTGCACTTCTGAGGGAACTGCCGAGGTGCTTCATTTGCCATGGATGGAAGGCACAGCCTGTTTGCAACAGCACAAAGTCAAATGCCGGGGACTGCAGCCTGCCAAGTACGCACAGATGTGCTTTACAATTCTGAATTTAGTCACTACCACCTGCGTGGGTTTTATTTTGAAAGCAAATGAACTTTTGAAGGTAATCTTAAAGAGGTGACTGGGGTACACAGGTGAAAGTCAAACCCAGCCTGAGCGCATCGTTCATTAGCAATCACCAGTTCTTTGGCTTCACTGTCGTTTCTTTGTATTTAATTCTTTACCAAGAACAATGCACTGTGCTGTAAACGTTCTGATTTAACTGTCAGTAAGATTCTCCCTCCATTTATTCACAGAGTGGCACATCCAAAGTAATTACAGAAAGAAACAACCATAAGCACTTGATGTGCTGGTAGAGGCAAGCAGGTAGAAATGAGTGCTGTCACATCTGGGTGTATATTGAGAACATTTGTGATGCCAGACTCTATTTGTACATTTATTGTGAAGGGCTTGCTTGCCACAGTGAACACACACGTGCAGGGTGATGTGGTGTACTGGGTAAGTCAGGGATTTTATATTCATTTGTTCCTTTATTGTTCATTCTGCAGCTCCTGCTGGGTGACACCTTGCTCTGTATCTCTCTGCTCTACGCAGGGCATTGAAGGCACTCCTAGTGACAGATGAGGGTTTTTTAATAACTTCAAGTTTCTCTTCAGCTACAAATACAGGGCATGGCTTGTGAGCAAGAAAATAGTTTTCCACTGCTTGATGCTTTCAATTTTTTGTTGCTACCATTTTTAAAGTTATGTCCCAAATTTTCAATTTTCCTTATAATAAAGCATCCTTCCCTTCAAGGTGAAGATAAAACAGCTTTATTGCTGGAAGGTGGCAACTGTCCACCTGGATTCAGTTTTTGACGCTGTTTGGAAACACAGCTTTTAAGTTAACTTGTTCCTTTCTCTATTTAGAAAGTGTTCAGCTACAAACTGTTCACATAAAAATGATCCAAACATCTCAATTCTTTGCTCCTTGCCTGAACAGAGCAGGTTTCAGGTGTGCCCCACAGTTCCCTGGAGAGGAATTTTGCAGAACCTCATCAAAGCACAAGCTACCAGAAAGCTGTAACTATTCTCTTTGTGTGGCTGTAACACTTCTGTTAGAAGAGTTAGACCTGCAGAAAAATAAACAAGATTTATATTTAAGGCTCTACAATGGAGTTAACACTAACAGTAACTACTGCAAATCTTTGGGCAGTGAAAGGAGGAGACCTGGAGGAATTTAGATATCAGCATAAAAATTGTAGAAGCAAATATTCAAAGAACCTGAAAAATACCTTAAAGGTTTTGCATCTTGCCTGAAAATTTCCCATCTAAATATTTTAGTTACCTGGATTTTTTTCCCCATTATATTGCATATTTTACTTTGGTGTTTATATACAGGAGTGGAAAGGATGGGTCGGGTAGACTAGAGGGTCAAAAAATGGACACAATCTTACTTCTTTTTCACATTAAATACTCTCAGTCCTCTACTTTGCTTGCTGACTCTTCCAAAGCTCTGAAGTATTAAAAGCAGTATAACTGGAGTTAAGGGCTTGCATAATCCTTTTTCTAAAGATGTAAGATATACCTCTGAACATGCTGCTCACTTGTAATACCTGCTGTGATCTGCAGTCCAGCTGCAGCTCGTCAACAGGATAAACACGAGACATTCTCATGTATCTGTTTGTGCATGGCAGCTGTGAAAAGGAGATTTTAAACTCCCACTTAGCCACCAGCCTTACAGAAGGGAAGCTTTAAATGACGCAGGAAAGATAATGCTAAAAACAGATTTTTGTCACAAGGAAATAGTCTGCACCAACATCACACCTTTGCCTAATTTCTTATGTTTATTACCTCAAAACTTTTCAAAGGATTGACATTTTTATGGTTTCAGGTTCATTGCCCAGATTAGGCTAATCTCTCCCCATTACATATTTAAAGTGGGATTTGTGGCTTTGGCTGCAGGACTCCTACTGGGAGCCAGTAGGCCAAATCCTCACATGCTATTTTAGTTTTTCTCCCTACGTGTGTTTAACTCTTCCAAACAAATAAACCTGAATCTTATAGTTAAATAAACAAAATCCACTTTACTATTGCGATGAATTGGGCTTCCAGTACCACCTGATAAGATTTACCAGACTGCTGAAACAAGATCAGTTAAAAATCCCCAACCCTAATTTCATAACAATAAAACAGCAATGGCTCTCAAGGAATAATAAAGGAATCCCCCGGACCTACAAGCTCATTGCAGCTGGTTCAAATATGTGAAAGTTAGTGCTTGTCAGGAATGTTTTTGCATTGGTTTGTTTGGTTTGGTTTTGGGGGTTTTTTTGTGTGTGTGTGTGTGTGTGGTTTGTTGGTTGTGGTTTGGTTTTTTGGGTTTGGTTTGGTTTTTTTTTTCGGTAAGAAACAACAAGATTTTTAAAGTTGCATGTTTCTTTCCTAAGCATATTTTCATTCTGACAAAAAAATACCATTAAATATTCAGAGTGCAATTCCTACAGGAACAGGATGAAACTCGAAAACCTCCATTCCTTCCTAAATACAGAGTTGAAATAGATTTATGATTAGATGAGGGACAAAATTTCTGACTTCCTATATAAATAAAGGTGCTGCACCTGGGTTGCCCATCCTGGGAACAGAGGCTGTGGTTACCTCATCCCTGGAAATGTTCAAGGACAGGCTGGATGAGGCCCTGAACAACCTGACCTCATACCCTGCCCACCAGGAGATGGTCTGGATTTATAGGATCACAGAAATTCTTGCAACACCTTAAAGCAAACCCTAAACGAGTTCACTCTGGAAATGAGGACTCTTCAATGAAGGAGACTCTAAGAGATAGACTGGCATGTTCTTTTATGTCAATCATTTTGGCACTAGAGAAGCAGCTGGCAGAGTCTGCAGATCTGGAGAAGTATTGGGAGAGAAAATGGCAGGTACAGAGCTACCTAAGGCAAATTGCACTCAATAGCTCTCCAACGCTCTGACTTTTATCCCTGTGGGAGGAGTGGAGGAAGCTCACAGGAATATGTGAACATGACTGTTCTGACAGATCCAGTTTTGTCCACATTATGATAGTTTATTATAATTTTATGTATGTTGTGTATTTTCCATTCTTCCTCTCAACGTGATGCCCAGGCCTCTCTGAATGATTTGTGTTGAACTGGTATAAACGTGTACTGTATGTGATCACCCCACTGCCTCAGGGAATAAAGGTGTAAAGTGCTGGTTAACATTCCTCCAAACGTTTTTCATTGCTTCTTTTCCATGATAATCTTTCCTGACCCCCCACACTAATTTCATTTTAGAATCTGCCTGAAGGGAATAGCTGGAGGTGTGAAATAGCTGGAGGAGGATAGTGTGACACCTTCTTATGAAGTAGCAGTGTGAATGCTGTCAGTTTGGTCCCTGGTTTTAAAAAGGAATACAACACTCTACACGAGCTGCATTTTGAACAGATGGACCTAGTCATACATACAGCAGGAAACTCAGTCAGATTTAGTACACATGATCCCCCTCCAGATCTAGGCATATTGTTATTGTTACCACTGCCATTTTCATCCTACTGCTGTGCTAGACACAAATATTTGGGGCACAGATGAGCAAACAGCAGCCCCAAACACAAACCAGCTCACATGGAGCTGATTCCAAAATGTTCACAATCTATGAAAGAGATGAGGAAAATGCAGGAGAGAAGTGCAGCCAGGCAAGTACAAAGAAGCACAAAGGGATTATTGATCAGTCTGATCAAACAGCTGGTGGTTGATGCACCCACAGACTGTGTGCTCAATTCCCTCTGAACAACTCAGAAACTGCTGTTCATCAATTGTAGCACAAAACCACAGCAAGGGCAGCTCTCTTTAGTGGCTGGATACTTCTGACTGAACACCTTGAACTTCCACTGCAAATACCCCGACACCTGGAGACCAGCTAACTGAAGGATCTTTGCCTTGGACTTGACATAACCATGTTACTTTTGCACGAGAAGAAGTTGAATGCCACGAGACAAAGCTGAAAATTACATCTCCCCAAAAAATTCTGATTGAAAGCAATAATGGTCAGCACATCTTTGAAAGAAAACCACCACTTCATCTACTTCCCTCCCTCCCTCCCTCTGTCCCTTTCAAGTTGTTACCTCCCTCCTCTTTTTTTTTTTCTTTCCCCATACATCATTCTCTGTTTTATTATTAATGTTCCTCTGTGTAGCATACAAGCATTTTAAGCATTTTTAAGATGTTGAGCAGTCTTTAGGGCCAGCCCTAATTATGATCCACTTGAGGATCACGCTCTAAATGAATCATGGAACAAATAAGGTTGGAAAATACCTCCAAGTCCAACCATTAACCAAGTTCACCACATCTACCAGTTCCTCAGTTTCCTAAATTTCCTTTCCCAGCTCCTAACACTGTTTGAAAAAAATTGTCTGGTGAACCCAACCCACATCCTTTACTCTACATTTTGGAGCAGGGAAACAGTTCGCTAATGGCTGTGCTCATTGCTGCTGCATCATAGCACACACAGCACAGAAATCTGTGTTTTCTTTTTCAGAGAAATAACATTTGGCAAAGTCTGAAAGTTAAAGAATAAACCCTAACTAAAAAATTTACCTGGAGTCTTGTGGGAGGTAAAAAAAAAGCACAAGTATGGAATAGTTAAAAGGCAGTCCAGAGAGAGACTGATATATCTGATTAAGACTTCATGAAAGCCAACACAGACAGTGAGCTGAATAATAAAGTATTCAGAAGGAAAGCGCTTAAGCAAATTATATCTATTTATGGAAACAGGGACGTGCTATGAGATACAAAGTCAGAAAAATCCTGGCATAGATATAGGAAGCAATTAGATAGTGACAGATTTATTCTTGCCATTATAAGCACAATGGGTAAGTTACTTCTAAACCCAAGTCATCTGTGTATCCTCCACTCTTTTCTAAATGATGGATTATACATAAATCAGGTTTTAGGGTACCCATCACTGCACTAGTGTATGGCTTAAATCTTAACAAATACCTCTTACACTGAGGAGGAAAAAGTCAATAATAAATGAATTGTAACTAAACTTCTGCAGTTCTGGTGCTGGTACCTACTGACTTCACTAGAGCTGCACCAGAACCATTCATGCCCAGAGCTTCAGAGTCAGTTGCCTTCAAAGCAACTCTCATTTCACATGACCTAAGATTGAGCTTCCTCTCCAAAACACAAAAGGCCTTAACAGTAGGAAATTGTTACTTCATCTGCCTCAGTTTGCACCAGCTTTCTTCAGATAACTCATTGTTCTCTGAAAAGAATCCAAATTTTCACATTACTTGAACTATAAAGTATTTCTTTCAAACACTGGGACAAAAGGAATATTCACAACAAATGACACAGACACAATTATAAAACTCAACCTATTGAGTGGAAAAAGCCATTCATGTTGAATTCAGAAGACCTTTATAGAACTGCAGCTGAATTTTACTTTTTAATATAAACCATTTCCTATTTCATAATTGAAACTATGTGGAGAGGTGTTCCAGTTATGCCAGAGAGAAACTCACACTAGTAACTAACCATGATAAGGTAACCCTGAGGTAGCCACATACTTCTCCTACCTCAAAACCTACAACTGGGAGACAGCCCAGAATCCTTTTTTCCCAGAAATTAAGTCTCTATTGTGGAGAGATTAAAAAAAAAAAAAAATCAAACAGGACTTTACAGTAACAAAACACAGTTCTTTAATAACTGGAGGGCCATGGGAATGATTTATGGCTGTCACTTGGTTGCAGAACCTGAAGATGCTGCCCGAGATCTCCCCTCCTACTGCTCTGTGATCCTGTTCTCCCATTCATAAAGGGCAAGACCCAGTGGAAACTTCAGGACAGCCTCATAAAGAAGAGGTTAAAAACCTTCTGCACAGCTCTGCAGCTGGCAGTAGCCTGTGTCAGGGTAAGAAAGGGTCTTCTCTGCATCTCCTTTCGGTCAAAGTGGGACAGCCAACACCCTTTTTGTGCCCACTGTTCACCTCCTTCACTTACACAGACTGCAAGCACACGGGAGTCATGATTCTAATTTGGCACTGTAGGCCCTGATCGAGGGCGTGTGAGCTGCTGCAATAGCAATGAGCTGGTAATGCTGCCATTCAGAAAGCTCTCTGTGCTGCAAATCTGCGAGCTCTGGGGTCATTTTCCTCCCTCCCAAAGGCAGCAGTCACCCTTAGCCACGCAGACCAGTTTCACCAGAGGGTTCCACTCACAGGAGCTTTGCTTCAGCACAGGTCCTTGCCCTACTGCCTGCCCTGGCTGCTCCCCCACCAGCAGCCCAGGCCAGGAGCCCGGCTCAGGTGGTGTTGGAATCCAAAACACAGAAAATTCCTAAAGCCTTAGGTCTGTTTATTCTGAGTGTGCAATGTGTATTGCGTTTGACCTAAAGGTTTAATATAAAAGTAGTTATGGAATAAAGTAAAAACCTCAGGGTGTGGTCGTGCAAGGTAAAACAATGAATTTCTATGGGACAGTGTGTGATTGGGTGAAAAATACTGCAATGTGACACTTGGGAATGCAGGTGTGTACAGCCATGGGTGTAAAAGTAAAAACAACTGTACCTTACAATTATCTATTGGTCAAATAGTCTTTAAAAAACCTGGTAACCTGCAGTGTGCTCTCTTATGCTCTTACTCTCTCTCTTTCTTCTGTAATGTCTACTTTCTATCAGTCTCTGTGAAGGAGTTGGAAAAACTCCTGAGAGATCATGGCAATAAATCTACCTTTAAAGCATACCTAAGTGAAGGCGTCTCTTTCCCATGAAAATCCCGAGAAGGTGGAGCCTCCAGGCGGGGCTGCTTTGGGAAAGCAGTGCCTCCAGAGAGGTGATCTCGGAGCCCTGACCATTTTTAACCCTGCCCTCTCTCCTCCCGGCACTGCCTTCCTCCTGTTGCCTCGCTGCCAGCATTTCAGCCCCATAGCAGGGACTGCATTTCACTTGTTAACATCTCTGAGGAAACTGCCTCTTGTACTTTAGTACATCCATCATCTGCTTATATTTCAGCTTTTTCTTACCTTTACCTTGCACACACAATCTAAGCTACGCGCAATATTCAGAAAGGTGAAGACAGGGGGTCATGCAAAACAGTCGTCTGTGCTGCTTTAAGCACTGCCATTTCCAAAGGTGTTGAAAAAGCAAACCCACCAGAATCACTTAACTGGCTGAAAACCAAGAGGGATTTTTCTTGGTTTTTCTCTAAGGCAGTATCTCTGTTTTGTTTCAGTTTCTTTACTTTCAGCCCTGCTGGGGAAGAAAGGAGCTTGGTCCATCCAGAGGTTTATTCGAAACACCAAACTATGGCTGACAGCAGAGATGATCCTTTTACAGCTGGTGACTTGATATTAGAAAAATAAATAATATTAGGGAAATACTAAAAATCAGTACAAACAGAGCAAATGTTGTGCTATTAGAGAATGAATTATTGTGAAAGCATGGAATTTACTGTTTAAACACCACACCGAACACACCCTCAAATTCAGTAAAATTATTTGATTCCTGTCAGTCCCCTACCTTATTTCTATTCATTTCAGTGATTAGGCAAAAATCTAATAGGACTCTAATTTCTATAACTTATACTAATCTTCATTTATTTTGAAAAGACCTAAAAATATCTTGGCACTACCAGCAGAATCTCTCTACTGAGAGTCTTGAGTACTTTTGTGACTTGAATGTGGTTCATGCCATTCCCTTGACAGCTGGAGGCAAGCAAGCTCCACTGTCCCCATCAGGGACAGCAAAATGTTACAGCTCCACAAATGCTCTTTCAAAGCTGCCAGATTTTAGGCCACCAGTAAATTTGTCATTACTATTTAAAAATACAGAGGAATGAGAATTCTCCCCAGATGCAGGCACAATCTGGGATAAATACTCAGAGTCCTGATTATGGCAGAACGCCTCTGAGTAAGCCATTCAGTGGGTTTTTTTTTGTTTGTCTCTTTGATAGTTTGGGGGGATTTTTTGTTGTTGTTGCAGTTGTTGTTTTGTTTTTTGGGGTTTTTTGGGCTTTTTTTGGTTGGGATTTTTTTTTTTTTTTTTTT
>WEKY01015653.1:88350-143227 GCA_013390045.1 Picathartes gymnocephalus
TTTTTTTGGTTGGTTGGTTGGTTGGGTTTTTTTGTTTTGTTTTGGGGGTTTTTTTTGCCTTTTTAGCAGATAAAACTGATTTTGTGCCATATTGTACCGTTTTTAATAACATGATAAGTCTTTGAAGCAACTGATCTTATGCCAGTAGTGGTTAGGGTAATATGAAATATCAAGGAGGACATAATGCTAAAAGGTCCAATTGGGCACTACATTTTTTCAGCAGGGAAAGATTTTAGTAGTTATCATAGTAGCACAGTACAGGTACAAATCTTCTGTGACAATTCTCCTTGCTCAGTATTTCTTCTAAAGTAAACCCAAAGAGATACATATTGTAAAAACTTTTAAAAGGATGTTTAGTGGCATAAAAAGTTGTAAAAAATAATTCACTGTAGACATGCTTTTGTAAATTTGAAATGCAGTCATGGAAGAGTAATGGAAAGATGCAAGCAAGGCACCAAAAATAATGTCTCTTTCTTCTACCCCTCTATTAGAGTTACTCTTCTTTACTTATCACCGATGTATTTCTAAATCCTGACACTTCACATGCTTAGACACTGAGATGCTCTTGTGAATCATGAAACAGGTTCCATTCAAGCAGTTATTTTTCCTTTTTCTGAGGGTTCTAAGAGAACAGACACTTTCCCAACCATTGCTACCTTTATCTGCTCTCTTGCTAATGATGCCTCAGACATCAAAATATCAATAACTTTCAGTTATGAGAACAAGTGGCACTGTAGTTTAAAGCAGAATGGAAAACATCTAAGTGGGAAGACAAAGTGACACTTGGCACAGCTGAGGAAAGAAATATACTCAAAAGAGTGAAGTATTAGAAAGAAAAATATCCTGTGCTGGTTCTCTCTGTCAGGTGCAATGTTTTAAGTGATACCAATGCTGCAAATACCTTTGTCTTTCTCTAACATAAAATGTGAGCGGCTTACTTTGTTTTTCCTCAAAGCGTTTTTGTTTGTACTTCAGCTTAAAGAAGAACAAAAGACAGACAAAAAAGAACATAATCAAATGTAATTCTGCTCTTTATATTAGTTACCCATTAAAATTTCATTTTCAGACATCTTAGGGGCAGAAAAGTTCACTTGATCATCCAATTTGATCTCCCATTTCCAAAAAGCATGTAATTAAAGTGTAATCAGTCTCTGACTAATGCATTTTCCAGAAAGGCACTCACCCCTGAAGAAATCCAGTGATGCTTCTTTGCAGTATAAAGACATTTACTCCTTGCAGAAGACCCCCCCTGACAACTTTTCTCTGTACTGTGTTCAACTGCCCAACAGACTCCTACAATCAGACACAAATTTAATTTGTGCTTCCTAACAGGATTTTGGCATGACCCAAAGGAGTGTTTTTCATGCTGCTATCTGAATATTGCACATTCCTTTTGTGCTGCAGCCTGTCCTCCTTTTTCCTGAGCGCATCCCTGTTTGCAACTGGCCGTGTTTCCAGTCACATAAAACACTAAGAAATTATTCTATATGGCTGGAATCATCTTACTGGGTGATCCATACAGCTCTGTAAGACTGCTGCCACATGTGCCTCCTTTCAATAAAGCTTCTCTGCTGTCAAGCACTTTAAGGTCAGCCAATTCTGCAGCTCTTTCAAAATTATATTTATTCCCAATGTCAAATCTAAGTAAAGTAATTGTAGGGTGTTATTTTTCTTAGCCAGATGCATCATCCAACCAACAAATGAGATTATGCTTGTCTCCCAAGGCCAATTTTCACAAAAGTCACGTGGATAGTCCCTCATGAACTATCATGAGATAAAAACATGCTAAAAGGGAATATTACCATTTTCTAACAATAAAATGGAGGCTGCAGGGGGGAAAGAGCTACAGTTTGATTTCCCTCACTGGACCAGGCTGATGGCAAGTTCGGGGTGGCCTTGGAGGACAACTGGATTTTTGGCCAGAATACTTCTGCATAGGAGTGTGTCTGCATGGGCTTAAAGCGAGCTACAGCTCCAGTTGTCCAGAAAAACAGCTGGAAAAAACAGCTGGAAGACAGAACGGCCTACACCAACACATTCTACAGTGACTGCCTACAAAATGTGTTTGCATCTGAAGTCAGAACAGGAATACAGGAAAAACTGACAGTTAGAAGTGCATAATGGTTGGGATTAATTAAACTCAGGATTTAATGTGCATCCCCTGACATATTAGAAGATTTTTTGCACATACTTGAGGAATAATAATAATAATATGTGTGAGGTTTCTTGAAGAGATTCTATGGAATAGGCTTTGCAGGGTCTTTGACACCATGGTTTGGTGAAGCAGACCGCTCAGAGAATTAGCATAATCTTTTTGCATTTGAAGAAAATCCCTTCCTCAGCAGAGAGCTGCACTTTTCTGTGAGTTTTTACAAAGAAGCACATTTATCAGACTATTACATGATATTAACAATGACTTTTAAAACAATTTCAAGGGAGATTGCATGCTGAAAACATATCAATTAAAGCTTCTGAAGACATTATATCCCGGGCCACTTATCCTCCTTTGATTCACTGAATTGCTCTGCAATTTTCCTCAGTAGAGTTAGACATTGAACACACCAGGGAGAAAAGTCTGGTGCTGCTAGTTTAGTTTGTGGTGTGGAGGAGGCATTTTGTGTGCAATGTCAAAATTAGAACTCCCTATCCCAGCCTGGGTGAGAGATTCTTACGTTGTCTGTGCTAAATATTTAAACCTCAGGAGGTGCCCTCACAGCTGCTTGAATATTAACAATTATCAAATTCTGGATCATCCCATGAAATTTTTAGATTTTGACAGACAGGTAAATTTCAGGCCAAAAAACCCCTTATTTCATACATTTATTTACTACTTAGGCATCTTTATAAACTTCAGTTTAGCAGCATTGTTTCTATGCATTTTTTTAACAACTGGGCATCAAACACAACTCCAAAAACAAGTGCTGTGACTTTGCACTGAGATTAAGTTATAAACATTACCCAATAGAAATATTCAAAAATAAGCCTCTCAAAGTTAAAATTCTGCCTTCTACCACTAACTATTTTAGGAGATATTAAATAAGCAAAGCATGAAAGTATATTTTTAAAAGCTTTAATTCTAAAAGATCCATTCAGTAAAGGCTACCTTTACTGAAGAATAACTTTAAACAGCACTGAAAGCTACTAATGGTTATCGAGTCACAAGGATGATTGTCACATTTATCAATACTCTGTAAGCTGCTTTTAACACTTCCTTATAGCTGTGTTGGTTAATAGAAAATTCTTTCAATGCATTCTGGACATCAGTTTTATGAGTGAACTTATTGCTGGCTTCCATGGAATTGTAAATCAAAAAATACCTATGTGTTATATACATATATATAGTAGGTATGTATATATGAATTTAATATATATGTACTTATGCGTAATAATGAAAAATGCAGACTGCAGTCACTTATTTACTAAAGTAAATCCAGTCCAAATTTAGCAGCTACACAAACAATATTTGACTAAAATCATCAGAATGGAATTTTATCCCTCTTTATTGAAAATAAGTTTGTCTCTCCTTGTTTGTTTTGTGGTTCATATTCTTGTGTCTCAGTCTTTAATGGGGAAAAATTATTTATGCAAGTTACAGAATCTCACAAATCTTTCCATCTTGTCAAAACATATTGATAAATATTTGGTGTAGGCAAAAAATTAATATTCCTTAGTATTACTAGCTTACACTAGAATGGGGCTTGATTTTTACATTGGACAAGTTTGCACATTCCAGTCCTGATTTAGTACTGGTTTAAGTTGTTGATTTGAGGTAATTCCAGGGAAATGCCCAATCCAGCCCTGTTGAAATGAAGTTCATCACTGTTTTCAATGATCCTTCTGTGAATGAGAGAACCAAAGCAAACAAATATCAAAATATATATTAGTTTCTACACTTAAACAGAAAAAAAAAAAAAATGAGCTGTACATATTATTAATGAGTAATCACTCACTAAGTAGCAGTCTTACAGGAAAAAGTTTGCAGGTTTTAAAGGATTTTAGACTGGACATGAATCAACAGAGTCAGCCACTGGGGCAAAAGATGGCAGGAGGAATAAACACAGACACAGCACAGTCCTTTCCACTCGGTAAAACCCCACTGCATGAAAGACGTGGGCCAAGTGGAGACCAGGGGAGAGCAAGAGTAGGAGAAAATGTGATTCGACAGAGGGTTTTTGTCTGGCATGACAGGACAGTGCTGCAGCTTTCAAGTGGGAGAAAGCTGCTGCAACATTCTGCATGTCCGTGGCAATGGCACAAACAGGAAGGAGTTTAGGCTGCACTGGAAGAGATTCAGGTGAGCCATGACGATAAATTTTCTAATGATGGGATAATGAAACTCACTGGAATAGATTGCCCAGGGAGGCAGTGGAATCTCTGGCAGGTATCTACCAGGAGCTGGACAGGCTTTGGCCAAGGAGAGGGATTAGATGTGCCCTTGCTGTCCTTTCATCCCCACTGCTCAGGATTGTGCTGACAAATCTCCGAGGGACCTTGTGACAAGCTGAGTGTGGCTGTAAATACATTACAGCACTGTTGGTCTCAACTGGTCACTTCGGGCCTGTGGTTGTTTCCTGCTATCGTGGAGGGGAAACAAGGCAAAACTCCCAGAAAGCAGATCAGGCTCCAACTGACTTTATTTGAAAATCACACACCTTTTATATTCCCTGTGTACAGGGATTGTACTATTGATGAACACACTATACAACTATTGGTTAACTAATAATAGTTTTATCTCACCAGCTGCAAGACCACGTTTTCATAGTTTTAGAAACCGTTTTATAAACACTGCTAGCAAAACTGTGAGAAAACTTTCTCTCTTGCTCTAAATATGCCTGAGTTCTTTACTCAGGCTTTTTCTAGCGTCCACACAGGCCCCTCATGCATTTTGATTTCTGAGATTAAACGGGAGGAAGGGGGATGAAAGCCTTTGCAGAGTATTTAATCTGCCAGCGAGGGGTCCCATCAATTCTAAATTCATCATAATGCAAATGGTAATGGGAGCACCAAGATTCTTCTTTAGCTGAGAACTCTTTGTTCACCACCTCTCACTGCACCACAGTGCCTGTGCTGCATGTTCCTTCAGTGGAATGAAGGCTCAGAACAGGGAGTCACCTTTGGACTGAATGAGCACAACCAGAGATGCCATTAAAGGTTATTTTGCCAAAAAAAGGATCATTAATGATGTTTGTCCAGTGTTTCATGATTTCAGCCATTAAAGTTACTCTTGAAAAAAAAAAACCATTCTGCACTGAGAAACATGTATTTTGGAAACTCCTTTCTGTCTGATGGACATTGGAAGAAGCCCACTGTTTTGCTGTGTAAAAGGGAGTTTGGTTTTATCATTTAAACTCTACAGAGTTATTCTAACAATGGTTCAACTTCTGGAAATGCATGGCACTAAATCTCTGACCGCTTGAAAACACTGTAAATAGGTACACACAGAAAATGACCAATAGGGAAAAGAGAGAAGTTAATAATTTTGAAACACATTTGCAATTGTTATTACCTATAATGTCCTGAACTCTTATTTCTAATATTTTTAAGAATGCAATTATTTTTAAACTATCACCTGCTTATTATATTTCAGATACTAAAATCCAGTTATGCTATCTTAGTGTTTCACCAATTTTCACTGCAATTAAATTTAGCATTTAGTGCCATTAAAGAAAGAACATTCTCTCCTTGTAAACAAATTTGCTTTTGAATTTGACCTTTGACTATGTTTTGCAAAATGCTTCACTTTATGATTGTCTGCAAACCATTTAGTGAAGCTGAATATTTGAAATTCACTGTTTGAAGTGTTTGACT
This sequence comes from Picathartes gymnocephalus, assembly GCA_013390045.1. Lineage (NCBI taxonomy): Eukaryota > Metazoa > Chordata > Aves > Passeriformes > Picathartidae > Picathartes > Picathartes gymnocephalus. The sequence goes on from WEKY01015653.1 coordinate 94,159, forward strand.
GGTCACCCAGTCCACCTGGCTGTTTCTCTTGTGTGGGTTTCTGTTTTGTAAAGATAAAATTTTTAGACAGAGAAGGATGAGGGAGAATCACAGGACTTTCGATTTTCTCAGTAAGAATGCAGTCTGGGGAAGGATTATTTCAGATGAAACAGCCATAAGTTTCATTGAGATATAAGAAATGTCTTCATAGATTTAGGCATGTGTGTTGTTCCCAGACTTAAAATCCCAGATGAGCAATGTGTCACTTTGCCATTTCCCAAAATCACTGATTTTTCAGTGATTTTACTATCAGCTAGGTGGACTTGGTCTGTAAACCTCTATGAAACTTTCTGCCAATAAACCTGTTAGCTTGTTGGGTAAATAAAAATGTCATATTCCAAGGGAAATGCACATTTACTTCTTTTAACTTTCCTTCTGACTGATTCTCTTAAAATCATTTCACTCTCCTCAACCGTGCTGTGACTTTTTACACCAGATTCAATAAAACAGACATTTCATATTCAGTAAGATGCTTCCTAAATTTTGCTGAAAGTGACTACAAAAGGAGACTTTAGAGGACAGGAGCAACCTTCTGCTCTTTTGGGCAAAGAGCCCAAAATACAAAGGTGTTCTATTAAAAGCTGTTAAAATAAATGTTTCAATTAAAATAATTTATCACCGGGCTTCCTTGATTTCCTCACATTCCTGTTCTGTCTGCTGTGGGTTGGACACATGATTCTGTCAACTTCCAGGCAGCACCTGGCTCAAGGATCTCAGTGGGACACCACCTTTGCCATTTGCAAGGTGAGTCAGACAGGAATAAAGTCTCATCTGCTTTTCTGCCTTTGTAGGAGAGAGGGAGACAGGGGAGATGTAAAACCCATCTCTCAGAGGACACCCCAGCAGCATTTCCAAACAGAAGTATTTGGGATAATCAGCTTTTTTTTTTTCCCTTATATAAGAAGGAGCAGGAGGATGGGGGAAAAGGAGATCCAAAGCATTTCTTCTGAAATCTTTCAAGTCAGGCCCCATTTGCTGCCATGCAAATGTCAATTCAGTGTGTAAATACAGCGGGGAAAATGATACCCATTAAGATCATACTTGAAATGAAAAGGCACTGCAGGTCATGAGGTGCTGAGCAGCAGAGAGACATTTTTGGAATGGTGTCTCTAGTCCAACCTGGCTTTGTAGCTTTTAACCCATTAACTCATCTTTGTGGTGAAACTTGACAGTTAAACCCTGAACATTCATATTAAACATGAATGAGCTTTCACATTCAATGTGAAATTGAATCCCCCCTAATATGAATCCCCCCAGTTAGCATTTCATAAATGACAAAATATTTGTTGCTGTCCTTTGGCTACCTGGTTTTGCAGGTAGAGGTTCAAAACATAAGATTATTCGGAATCAGACTTAGTTGAGAACTCAGAAGAATCAGACATGATTATCATCTTACATTTGCCTTCCTTCTAAAAGGCTAAATTCTGGACTTTGGAGATTTTTCTAAACAATAGATCCACTGCAAGAACTTTAGGGGTAAATTCAGCCTGGAAATGAAGACAAATTTCCTGACAAGAGAGGCAGCAGAAGATTTTCCTCAATAAGGTTTTCAGGCCAAGATTAGATTTCAGGATGAGAAGCATTTTACAGCTCTTGGATACAATGGACGTGAAAGTAAGTCAACCAAGATAAAAGATGTCAGTCACCAATTATACATAATTTGCCTGAATTTATGCCATCTTGATTATTATGCCATGCCTACAATGTATATTCCTTATCCAAGAAACAGCAATATCAGATGCTTAGTGGGTCCTGTTCCTAATTATTTATTGCCTTGTAACCAACTGCAGCCTTTCACACACACCAAAGAAATCTCTCTTGAGCATAAAGAGAAATACAGTAAGGTTCATACCGATGTAAGATACAGAATGAGGATGGAAAGTTGTCAAACACTATAAAAATACTCTTGTTATGGCTAAAATACTGACAGATTCCAATAGAGGGTAAACACATCAGAAAGAATTTTGATTGTCTCAGTGTTTATGTCACCAGGTTATCCAGATTAATAACTCAGGGGAAAGGCACTGATTTACTTAATTATGCCAGTATTAGACTAACAGAAAATATTACCATCAGTGATGAGTAAGAAACTCTGGTCCTCCACCTTTTCTTTAGAACAATACACACACTGTTGGATTAATGTCTTCCAGTAAGAATACAGTCTCCTGAAGTTTTTCTTGAATTTTAAACATTATTTTTATTCCTACTGCAGTAAAGGAATGATGGTAATAACAAATGAAACCCTTAAATGAAAAATGATAAAATTTTGCCTGACTAAAGCCTAGATCAAACTGAGGGATCAACTTTCTTTCAATGGGACCAAGCTGATCTTGTGACTTAAGGCTCTTAAATCAGGATATAGGAGACCTGTGTCATTACCAGTTCTGATATTCTGGATGATGATTTCCAAATTTCAATTTTTTCACTGTTATGTTTTACCTTTGCATTATATTGTGGTCTTTTTAAATATTCCACTATATCAGTACTTCTGCTTTTGTAAAGAATGTTCCTGGGTTATTTTCTGCTGTAGGCAGACAAACAAAATGCCTAGAAGGGATTGTTTAGAGGTAGGAAAGACCACATATGGTAACAGAAAATTCCCCCTTGCACCCACCCACCCTGCAACTGCATCAGAGCCATGAAATGCATTTACATGCAAAATTTTCCTATTTTTTCAGGGCAAAACTTTCTCTGTACTGGTCAAATAAGACCAAGACAAGTATTCTGCAAAATAATTCTATAGCTGCTCTTTCTCCTCCAGTTCACACTAAACTGATCCAGGAAACTTTATAATCTTTTAAATACCCATCTCCAAATCTGGAAAAATATTTTTAAAAAATAATCGACCAGATTAGAATGAGTGGGGAAGTGGAAACATTGCTAGAAAAAATTAAAGGAAGGAAAAGCAGGATATACCTTACAGATGCATACATGTTGCGTGGATGTTTTTACATCTGAGAAACGCAAAAGTTCACTTCCTTGCTTGGGGAAAATTAAGTTTACTTCAATTTGTGTCTAACTGCAAGATAATAGCCACCAAAACAACCACCATGAATTTTTAAGGCTGCAAGTCAACCAGTGCTGAACTCTGAAGCCAGTATGTTTTAATGTGCCAATTAATTCAGAGTCTCAATCTAGAAAAGAAAAAGAAAGGAAAAATCCAAACAAAGGAGACTCATAATGCCTTGCACATTTTAATTCCAAGTGTGATAATGCACATCTAGCCACACTTACTGACTCCATGGATTTTCAGTTACATAAAGAGTCTAAATCAAGCTCAGTGTCATTTAAAATTCTCTCTCTGTAGCTTTAAATGCAAGCTGTGGTCTTGCAGCATAAATTAATTGGATGAGGCACTTAGTGTAGCTAATGTAGGAAGTCAGACTTAATAATCAGCGTGCTCCTGCCTGCCCTTAAAATCTATGAAATGCCAAACAAATACTTCAGCAGGAGATCCACTGTAGACGACATTCCCAGGAGAAAAATCTGGCCTTTGATTTTATGTATCTATCAATACCTTAAGAGAAAGGTCTTTAATATATGGCTCCGGTCAAACTAAAGGAAATCTCTGATGTATGAAACGTAAAGGTCAAATGACACTCAATAAAAATTTCAACACTGGAAAGTGAGGAAATTAACTTTGTTTTATAACTGGCTTCCTGCTATCCAAAAGAAGAGTTGGATTCTCCGTGCTAAGTCTGTGCCTTTGCTTTCGGAGCAATGACCCCAAACTCTCCATTTTCCTGGGATGGACGCCCCAGTAAGGCAACAGGATTGTGTGTGTTCCGCAGTGAAAAGGAATTTTATTTCCAATCTACCAAATGCTTAACGCTGAGAACAGTTAACCACATTTTAGCATTTAATCCAGGAAGATGAGATGGATGGGTTTGTGTTTTGTCTGCCAAACGTAAGGATACTGGAGTAGCATCAACTGTGCACTCTTTGCCTCACTTCTCAAAGTTCACCTCTCTTTTTAGTTCAGCTCTCTGTCTTTCTGACGTTAAACAGGACTGGGAGACACGTTCTCCTACACAGAGATAATAGCAGTGGGGGTTTCATTAAAATGGGAAAGGTGAAAATAAAAAACCAAGACTTTTTTCTAAGAATAATTTTGCAAGAAAGCCTTGGAGGCAGTGAAAGAGGGCCCACAAAATGCCCACAAATCCATCCATGCCCAAGCCCTAATATAAACCCATTGCTCAAGGACTAAGCTAAAGGAAAGCCTCCATTACCATTCTACTTTGGGCAAGAAACTCAAAGAAAAAGGGCACAATATTGTCCTTTCCCTCACAGAGAAGAGGGAGAGAAAATGAAAGGACTAAAGGACTAAAAGGACTTTAAAATTTGGGGGTTTATGTCATTAAGCCAAGCCTTAAAAATCTTTGATCTCTAAGTTTTTTGCAGAATTCTGACAAATAATAGCTGGTCTCATGAAAGGAAGCACTGTAACATTGATTAATATCTAGAAATGTCGTAACTGCTTATTCGCTTTGCACAATTTTCTTTCCTCCCTTCATAAAAATATGGTTTTATAGTCATTTGGATTCCAAACAGAGAAAATTAAATCCCGAGCACCAGAGCAGCTTAGTGTCATTTTCTTCTGGTTTCTGATGGTAACTTGAATCAATGTTTCAGATACTAAACTCTTTAAACCTTAGCCAAGCTGTGATAGAAGGAAAAGTCAGAGCAGGAAAAATATACAAGAGGTAGAAAAGACACCTGGTGTGTCATTCTGCTCTCTGAATGCAGCAAATCTTGACTGCATGGGCACTCAGTAGACAGAACCTCTTTATTTGCAAGACCATTAATGAAGAAAATGGAGCTTAGAGGAATTTCTATCTTTCTTTTCAATTAATGCTAATTTCCGTGCACGAGATATCCGACATTAGAGCATATGCAGAATGAAGAGGTTTAGGGAAAAGAACAAACCTGTGTTCCTTATTGAAGTTTGGGGTTGAATAATTGAAAAAAACATCCCCACACCCTTTTTTTCACTGTGGTAATCAATTACCCTTTGCATATCTTTAGCCAATAGAGGAGCAGTAGAAAATAAGTAGTGGATTTTCTGTGCTGCCAACACCAGGATATGACAACCATGGCATCTTCTTAAAAATGCCAGCAGCAGCTTCTTCTCTGCCACTGATAACATTAAAATTGGGCTAATGTCACACTTGGTGGGCTGCTGGCTGCTTGAAGAATAATAAAATCATGTAATCTGAGCTGATACATTACACATACACACACATACACCTTTGAAAAATTATAATCACATAATGAATTGCATGCTTAAAATAGTGAAGAGTAAACGTGATTATTAAAGGATCATTGCAGGCAATAACATTTTGTAAATGTCTGGTTTGACTGAATGCATGGATACCTTACTCAAATGTTTCTGGAAAATATTAACAGAGGAAGAGGAAGGAAAAAATGCTTTTTGAAGAATAATTCAAATGTGTAAAAGATAGAAAATTAGAGCCACTGTAGATTTTGAAAACTCCTTTTGCAAGTAGGAACATCATCTGCAAGATAAAGAAATCTCCTATATCTATATACAGGTGATCAGGTAAAAGATAATATTTCTCAACTGATTTTTAATGTGAAAATGTACTTATTAAGTGCAAAGAAAGGTTCTTGATTAAACAATGGAACATATTAGAGCTTTTCAGCCTTTTAGTGCTACCTTCATCTTTCCTCGTTCCTGGCCCTCTATTTAAATGGTTGCATCTCCTCAGCAACCCTCAGGAATGAATGGACTCAGTTCAGTTCAGACAATTCCTTCCACTGTTGCAGCTCTTGCACTCAGCTCAGGTAAAGGAGATGAACAGAGTGACCAAACTCAGAGATATTTAATGACTCCTGGCCACTCCTTCCTTGCAAAACAAAGTTTTGGCCTTTTTTTTTGCCTGTTACCAATCATATTGCATCGGGAGAGAACATACTCATAACCCAAAATGCAGCAGATGTTTAAGAACATAATTACCATCCTATCAGCCAGAAAAGCACCCCAGCACATTTGTAAAGTCCATTTTGGGGGCAGTTCCAGCACTGTTAGAGCAGCCAAAGTTTCCACTAATTCCTAAACTAAAGCCAACATTATGCCACCCCAATCCCGGAGGAGAACCACTTCATGCAGGTCTGTAGCTCTCAGAATTTCTTTCCCTCTGCTTTTGTTCCAAGGCAGTGGGAGAAGCAAATGGAAGCCCATCTGCCTCCACTTATGAAGGGAATGTTCAGTTCTGTGCATTTTATTTGGATTTTTTGCAAACAGCTGCAGCCAGCGACCTGTACCTTTCCATCAGCCCCCTAAAACAAACGACTAAAAATAAACACTCTTCAGGCAGTTTGCCATAATTTCTGAAACAGAAAGGAGCAGTCTGGTTTCAAATGTGACTTCGAGCTTGAAGTGCTGATTGTTGGAAAGAAGGGTTTTTGACATGAATTTAATATGGAATCAAGGATAGCAAATAACCAGCGAGCAGAAAGGTGTTATTTTTCAGCATGACTTAACCAAAGTTCTGCAAGACTTACCTTCCTTTCATCATCATGAGATTGAACCAGGTAAGACAGACCAGTGCCTTCCCTGAATAGAGCAGAACAGAATAGACCAGGTGGTAGCATATTGTACTTTCATCTGGGGGTTCTCAAAAGAAAAATGGATTCCATTGTGTGCAGCAGTGTCTTTCAAACTAAACAAAGGCTATTGAGCTTAGTTTTAAGAGCATACACTCAAATTATGTGTCCTGACGGGATCATTGTCAATACTTTGTTTTGTATTTCCAGAGTTTACAGTATCAAGTTCTCGCTCACTGTCTTAGAAACTATTCCAATTAACATGAGGGCATTATTCCCTATAAGTAATTAGAGAAAAATTTATTTATTGTATAATAAAATGCTGACAAACTTTCCTCGTCACTGATGCAAAAATTTTACACAATCACCCTTTCTCTGGAAAATATACATTAAGCTCCACACGTGACCTGAATAGTACTACACCTGCACAGCTTGAAATACAATTTACACCTTGGAAAAGAAGTTGTAAAGTACGCAGCCTGTCCTTTGATTAATTGCAAAGAGCATTTCTTGTTCTTTCTGATGCAGTAAAGAAGCAGCATTCTTTCCCACTTCACATGGCCTTTGAGAGCTTCCAAGTGTTGCCTCTGAATGAATGGGAAGAGCTGCCTTTCTGCTCCTCGGCATGGGAGGCCGAGCCCCGGCTCCTGAGGGGTGTGTGCCACCACAACAACACCCACAGCTGAACTCTCCGCTATTCTCTCCCCAAACCAGCCCCACTTTTGCCCTGAGGGATCCCTGAGGAGCGTGGCAAGTGGTCCAGGAACTCTTTTCTCCCTGTGACCTGCCCTCTCTGTGCCATGACCACATGAAGAACGTCGTAAGACCAGGAATATTTTCCCACCTTGCCTTACTGGCATTGCAAAGCAAAGATGCAGTGCTCCAACCTGAAAATCAAGCCAGCAGACGTGATAAAGACCTCAGGAGGTTGTCTCTTTCTCAGAGGAACCCCACTAGCTCCCCTGGCAGGCAGCACAACTAATTTAGTTTGTATTAAAGCAATGGCCCAAGCAATGGTGAAATCTGTTTCCTCGTGCCAGTGTGATGGATAATGGGAGCTCCTTCACAAGGATTTTAAACTTGGATGGGAAACAACGGGCAATGAGTTAAACACAGGTGCATTTTGAGGACAATCTATTAAGGTCCTAAGCAAATAAGGATAAACTCAACACTTCTATATTTATATTTAACAGGCAGGTAGTTTTTGTTTCGAAACAATTTTCTATATATCAAATTCTATTTTCCTAGTACACCTTTGTGGCTAAATCCAGAAATCTGGTTAATTATACAGCCATCAGTAGTACTAAAAGGAATTATTTTGCAGACGTTTAACAGAGTATTTAGGAGATATGTAAATACAACAGGATATAGTATTAATTTAGGATATTAGCATAGGGTGCACAAATAGTGCACAATCTTGCATTTTATTTCAATAGTGGCTTAGACAGGATGATAAATCTCTTGTTTTTACCCACTAAACACTCATGTTGCTGTACATTTCAAAGAGAAAAAAATACCCTGCTTTTTTAGCAGCACTGCTGTCTGGCCACTTCTGACACTTCAGAACTACACAAGTAGAAAGTCCTAATACAGGGAGATAGACATTAAGAGTAATAAATATCTCTTTCTACAAGCCAGGAAAGGGCTAGGCTGGAAATAGCTGGAGAGAAGGGAAAAGGCAATGTCAAGTTCTTACCAGCTCAAAGCTCAAGGCCTATTTTAAAGGGCAATTTTCTTCATTCCCTCTAGTTTCTCTTGCTCCTTTGCATTTCTGGTTGCAGGAGAAGCTCAAGAATGAAGGTTTGGGGAGCTGCACTGCAAATTTTCCATCTCCTCTCAAGCAAGACCACACAGAGCCCAGCTTTATGGGACCATGAGGGCAGCAACAAGACTCTACAAAAGCTGAAAGATACAGCGAGTTATGGAGAATTCAGAGAGGAATAGGATGGCACACACAAGAGCCAGAAAAATTACTGTGCCACGTGTCCAACAAGAACCAGGACATGTCCAAAGTCACCAAGTAAAGAAAGCACATTGAAGCCAAACTGAACAAAACCTAAGATATTCTTTATGTACAGGAGTATCCCAAGGCACACAATTACACTCTCTCTTGCCAGACACTTTAAAAAAGAGTTCCCATTGGAAGGGGAAGGTAAGAGAAAGATAATTGCATATGGACTTAATTACACAGCATATATTAGAGATAAATGGCATTTTTGTTTTCCGAAGAAAATAATCATAATCACTACAGAGCCTGCAGAATCTTTAATTGCCTTTGAGTAATTATCCATTTCTCCTTACACTATGTTCAATTTAATTTGTGCAACAATTAACTGAAATAAAACACAAAAGTAAAAATAGTCAGGTTTTTCTCTTTCATTATTTATTTAAGATTGGGAACATAAATCATCCCAGATTTTAAAAGCTGGTTTCCTCATTCTAGTTATTAAATTCCGGTTATTTATTTGCTTTTCCTGTTGTTGGTACAGAATCACCTTGTGAGCTCATATATTAAAAAAGACACCTATAACTATTTTAATGGTTTTATAAATTAGTGTGGTAATAAACACAAAATAAAGATAGTCTGCATCAGTGTGTTCTTCATTCATTTTTATGCTGCGACACCAGTTAAGTTTTTAATTATGATACTGTTTTGTGATGCGCTGGTAGCACACTGGAAAATACAATAATGAAGTCTTTTCCTAACAGGAAAACACCTCTGAGAAGCAGAGGTCCCTCTCTGAGAAGCAAGACAAACTGTCACTTTTGTGCGAGAGTGAGGAAGTCTGAGTCTTAATACAATGTGGATTAGATACACTTTGGTGTGGAGTTTTTGGTTTTAGAAAAAGAGATGGAGTACATTCAGCAGAGGACTTTTCATAAAATCTGCTTCTGCTTTGTGTTTCCATTCCTTTCTCCATACACTAAACCCATTTTAGATTTGGTTTTGTGGAAAGTCAATTTTTTGCACTGCCATAAATTGGAAATTGTATTCATCAGTAGGGAGAGAAACCTTTCAGTAGGATATAATAAAGAATTTTTAATTTTTTTTTTCCCTCTAGTTCTGGGGGTACAAACAAGATTGAAATTCTTTCCAATTACACCTCTTGTTCACCTTGCATGTTTTCTGAAGTCACCATTGTCCCTTATCCCTGGCCTGTATATAGTGATGGGTGTTTTAAATCAGGCAGCTGCTGGTGGCTAAGCCAACACAAGAAATAACCTTTCCTCCCCTGTGTATGAAATTGGACTTGATACATTATTCAGTAAACTCATGCAAAAATTCTAGGTATTAATGACAACGCAGTGAAATGCTGAGCTTCTAAATTAATTCCAAGGAAAAGAGATTAAATACATCCTAATGGTACATACTGCTGAAATGATCATCTAAGGAAGGTCACACACTGCATGTGTGCCACGTCCCACACTAAGGAGGGCCATGGCAGAAAAGTCATGTATTACCCATTGCCTGTCCTATTAGCTGGTGGTAAAATCCAAAAGTCCGAAGACTAAAATTACAGGAGCAATTTTCTTTTCACATGTGAGCCTTCAGTCCATGGTGTCCTGGTCTCTGCCACTCCTTCTAAGTACTTTTCTAATAACAAACAGCATCTGCAAGTTTTAGCATGATGCGCAAGCTAAGGCAGAAGAAAATATCTATTTCCCCTCGAGTAAAATCACACCATACAGCTGTAAAATTAGTACAGGCATCACAGAGCTCAAGAAACAGAAATTGTCAGAAACCCTCTTAGAAGGTGGCATGAATAAAAAGGAAAGGAATCAAATTCTGAATTCTTAGCTATCTTATCAAGGAAGAAGTCACAGATGGCTCATTGAGGAATCAATCATAGATGGAAGGTTCATGATCCAAAAGCTTTGTGCCAGTGAAATGGATCTTAAAGTTATAATAAATGATGATAATGTTAGGAGGGAGATACACAGCAGCGGAGAAAAGATAAAGTGAAAATGGCCTGTAGGACTGAGCTTCAGTCATTTGTCACAGCTGATACAGAAGACACAAAAATTGCTTTTTCATCCCCTTCCCCACCCGAGTCAGGTCCGGCTGCTTCTTTATTCTGAAACTCTCTCTCAAGTGGATGTAATTTCAATATTCTGCTGGACAACAGCCACCAGCAGCTTTGGTTGCCTGCACTTTCCAGGAAAATTTGCTTTAGTTTTGGAACTAAAGAAATGCACTCTGACACACTATTTCCCCGCATTTTAATATAACCAGAAGTGGGAAAGAGTTCTTTTTCAGGTGGTTGAACCAGCTTAAAATTCTCTGTTTGAAATGTGTTGGCTGCCACCTGAGCTTCTGTTTGAAACAAAAGCTCAATGCAGAATCTCAACCAGACTGAACATTGCATTGAGGGAGAAGCTTACAACAGAGTTATTCCCAGCAAAACTCTTCCCTTCCCACAGGTGGGACACAAAAATGTTTATTTTCCAATGCTAGCAGTAATGGAGCAGGATCCATCCAGTGAGTAACCAAATGATTGCTGTGGAAACAACTGTGTCCCATCCCAGGGTGAGAAATTTTTTTTCTGTAAAGCTGGTGGGTTCCTGTAACAAGGACCTTTATTCAAATATCATCAGAGAATGATAGCAATAAATATAACAGTAAAACTGGAATAACAGCAAAGCTACAATTTTCTTTTATAGGCCACCTAGAGAAACTCTGTGAATACAATGTGAAAGTGATAATATTAGTAAAACACATTTAGAAGCAGGTAGGGTTGACAAGGATGAAACATTATATGAATGTCTTCTCCAAAATGGAGAAAAGCGACTGTTAAAAATGTCGCCCTATTCTGATTCATCATGTCCTCTTTGTGTATTCATAAACATCCAGCTAAAGATAGTTACAAATTGGTTGTTTAATCAATTTCATTTTTTTTCCTGTATAAATCATGTTTTGCCTTAGATTGGAAAACAACTTTGGCTTTGAACTTTATCAAAAGGCATAGACATCATTCCAAGCCTTTATTGCGCTTGCCTCTGAGCTTGAATTTTTTAAACAGGATGATAAACAACAGAGGGTTGACTTTTATGACTGGAATGTGTCTGGGAACATTAACACTGCCTTTGACATAATGGCCTTTTTTTTCTCTTTTCACTAATATTAGTCACCCATTAATTATTCTCCTACATCAGTGAAAACATTTTGAAGCTTTTTTCGTACACAACAAAAAACTTCAAGTAATGAGGATGTAGTCCAGGACTGCACAGAAGATTTTCATTCAAATTCTCCTTTACAATGTCTGTCACAAGGTTACAGTGCCTGAATACTTACACAGACTATGCAGAAAAGAAATTAGCAGCAGGTAAGGATGAGCCAAACTTTAAGAGTTCTAATCTTTACAGAGTATAAAATGAGAAGCAAGAGCACACCCATATTTAATAGTATCTGTTTCCTTCTTCACTAATTTTAAGATTTAAAAAATGCTGGAAATATTGCCTGTAAAAGATTCCAGTCAATTTCAGCATTTGCTCATTTTTTTCAGGTAGTTTTTTAAACTGCAGAATGCTCCATTTTCATTCCACCTGAAATTTTAAACTTTTCAGTAAATCTGGCCTGACCTGATTGGCAATTCTGGCAGTTCTGAAATTGCATTTTCAATAAATGTATTATTTGCTGATTTTATTTTATTTTGGCTGCCCAGTACTGGGCGTGCAGTCTTACTGGTGGCGACTGGGACTTGGACCAGACAGGACTGAAAACCAACAGAAAATAGAACCTTTTTCTAGGAAACATATTTCCTTATGCAATGAAATCTGAGACGGATTTTCTTCTGGCAAAACTGCCTGCATACCATATTGTTTGTTTTATCCCCTCTGACAAAGGCAAGCATGGTTGTTTACAACTTATGAATAGCAACGGACCAGCAGAAAATATTTCTAAGTCTGTGCAACTTATTTCCTTTCCACTAAGAACCTGATGTATTGCAAAGCCCCAGCATCTGCTGCCATTCACCATGGGGCAACAATAGATTATTTCTGCTGCTGCTGCTCAGCAAGAAGAAAAATACGTAATTTCTACAGTCTGGCAACTGCCTTTCACAGCCTTTTTTCTTCTACCACAGAAATCCCACCTGTTCTGCAACTGAAAATTCTCCAATGTTAAAATCTAAGAATATATAGAACAGCACTGAACAGGGACCTTCTATCTTTTCTACAAGTCAGAGGATCTTTTAGTGAAAAAGCTGAGTGTCGCCGTTCCCGTGAACAGAACACACGTAGAGCTGCGATGTTTCACCAGGCTATTAGTCCTAGCTTTATTAAAAGCAAGTTTCTTTTCTAGTGCACATCGTGACAAGCTACACTTGATTGGCCAACAATCAAACTCTATAACCTTATAGGCTAGACAGTGTAAATAATATTCTAAACCAATCATGAGCAAAACAGTGTAAATAATACTCTAAATCAATCACGAGCAGGTGCTCCATGCCACCTAATTGTTTAGAATTCTTTCTCTTGTAGCTAAAGTTTCTCATGAGAAGAACTACACTGCTGTGGCTCAGTGTGTGAGAATGCTTGCACTTAACAGAGAGAGACAGGCTCTTGCATGGCTGTAGCTAAAATCATTCTCCTCGCTGGCTTCTTGCTTCCACAGTTGAGGAAGCCTCAGCACAGCCAGCACAACAGAGAATAAGCCCCCGGAGCTTGTAGGAATTGTGCCAGCCTGATGGCTGCAGTCAGCCTCTGGTTCCGCCTCCTCTTTTGTACAAAAATTAACCTGAATCTCTCAGGTTCAGTAAGAAGACTGCTAGAATTCAGCAGGTGCTGGGATAATCAGTAAAAATAGGAATAACAAATAATAGCAGGTGTGTGGGAGAGCACGGAGAGAGGCTTAGGCTGCCCACAGCACCAATGAAGAGGGGGCGGAGAAAGGAAGAGGGAAGTCACAGGCTGAAAAGAGCAGGAAATACATTTTCCATTTCAAATGTCTTGTTCACTCACAGCTACCTTCAAAACAGTAGTTCAGAGGATAAAACAGAATAATTAATTTTAAAATATATTACAAGTAATGTGGAAATAGCAACTCTTATACGTAAGAGTCTGCCTGAAGCACACATGATTTTGTCCCCTCTGTTACATTATAAGGATAAAAAAATCTCAAAGTCATAGGGCCCTGCTAAGCTCTGCATCTTAAATTCGATTTGTAAGAACACAGTATGAGACAAGCCCACAGAACTGTGGCTGTCAAATCTTAACCTAGATGTAAATAAACCTATAACCCATCCAGACAGTCTCCAGTGTAAGAATTTAACAAATTACTACAAGAAGTTTTACTCTAGGAGGCCAAATCTCAAAATAAAAATATTTAATGAATATTTGTATAGGATATTATAACTGGTAAGTGGTTTTTGATAACACAGAGGCAGCCCCAGATTCTTAGATATATTATCTTCTCAATTTTGATTATCTTCCTGTAGCTTTCTTTGATACTTACAAAAATCAGGATACCTGTAACCTGGTTCCTTAGGAGTGCTGTGATATTTGCCTCCTCCCAGCAATGGGCAGCTGTACACTTTAGAATACCTCGCTTCCTTCCTTATCATCTCCAGAAAAATCCACTCAACATCATTCTCTCCTAAATTGTCTCTCAGCCCTGCCAGTCTTTTCTTGACTCTCATCTCACTGGTACCTCCATCAGCGGCACTGTCTGAGCATCAATACCCCCCAAAAATAACAGATTTCAGCACTGCAACAACCCAGCCCTGCTGGGACAGGCTGTAAATCCTAAAGCCAACCCCTAAACTTTCAGGTACTGCCTTGTCCCACCTGTGGGTGTGCAAGGAAGCCTTATTCACCTCCTGCCTGTAGCAGTAGTGGTTCTATCCTCATTCAGAGCTTCCAAAAAGCCCCAAAATGCAGTCTGGCCATGCCTGGATGTCCCACAGCTTCCCACACTAACTATAAACATTAGTGGATTGATGGAAACAAAGCAGTTGAAACAATAAAACAATTCATTCCACAATTAGCATTAGTTGTCAATCTATCAACATATATTTCCTCACTGCAAAATGAAGTCTTAACAAACTTACTTGTTTCTTCTAGGTTTTTTTACAGGCCATATGGCTTTCTCTGGTCAGTCTCTTTAGAGTTATCTCTCAATGTTACATCAACCTTGTGGTTTGATTTATCCTTCCCAGATACTCTGCACATACCAGGCTCTTTAATAGGTAAGTGTGGCCAGATTGGTGGCCATAAATCTTCCTAAGCAAGCCTTGTAGCCTGCACTGAAAATTATGATGCAGAGCAAATAGGGGAATGGCTACATGGAGTAGGTGCAGGAGTCATCAGGAAGCAAACCAGGCTGTAATTTTGTAGTGTGTCAGGTACTCTGATAAAAACAGCATCTCTGTCTGTGTGTGTGTGTGCTCTTTCTCTGTGGTGCAGGAGGGTTTGCTGCCCTAAGCCTATTGAAACATTTTGCATTACTCTGGGATGAAAGCACACACACACAGTACTGCCAAGTGTTTATATCTGTGTCTATACTACATCAAGTACATATAGGGAGTGGATCCCTGCCCTCCCTGAGCAGGTGTGTTAACCTCTGCACCAGCACTACCACACTAAGTTATTTCAAGGTGACTGAGAGAAGATCCAAATTCCAACGAGTGGTGCATGAAGCAAGAATAAATGTATTCAAAATGTACGGATTAATATAGCAGTGACAAGGGGAGTGTAAGTATTTGTCATGTTCCTCCAGACAAAACAGCATCGAGAGGAGGCAGCCAGGTCACATTTAATCTCGGATGGCAGGGCACATACAAGGGCTAGATGTATTTGCTACCATGACCCCTTTTCAGTAATAGGAAAACCAAAGCCCAATAATTTTGAAGAACCTAATGAATTCAAGCACTTAATTAATATGTTTTCCTTCAGCACTTTTACCATGTCAGTAGGCCTGAAATACTGTTCTGCTAGTTGAGAGGCACTAAACCAACAAACAACTATTCCGTTATACATCTCCCTACGTACTTTCATGAAACTCTCCATGAAAAAGTGGGCAAGAGCAAGAGGAGCGCTGGGCTGTTTTCCATAAATCCAAGATGCCCGATGATAAAACAGTTGGCATTCCATGCCCAGTGCAGTGCAGAGAGTGCAGGCAGAGACTCAGGACTCCCCTGGCAGCAGCCAGCCCTTGTCCTGCAGCGCAGGCAGCGCAGCCTGGGGCTGGGCGAGGCGTTCCAGAAGGAGCATGGCTCACCTGGAGGGCTGCTCCGTGATCTGCCAGATGCTGCAGATAAGGCTCCAGCTTTCCCGTCGATGCTCCTGCAGTACCCAACAAAAGCAGGAAATAACCTCCCAGCAAACTCCCTGCAGACAAACATTCCCTTTGAGGGCACACCTGCACAGACGCGTTTCAAGTGAGACCAGGCCAGGGCACACCTTGGCCTTCTGTGCCTGAGGGACAGCTGGAGAGAGAAACTCTTATAAATGCCATTTCAGAATTGGGAATGGAAGTCTTTCTCACTGAATACTGCTGGCACAGTATCTTTTTAGTTTTCTTTATGTATAATATCGTCTGCAAGGCCAGCTTTGAGTTACAATGCACAAAGCACTGCACAAAAGAATGCACTATCCAGTATTTTATAGACTACATAGGTAATAGAGAAAAGAGATACAACCACCACAAAAAGGAGTGTCTTGACTTTGGCAGCCTTTTATGGAGGAGGCAGGGATGACCATTATGTCACACTCTAGAGGCAACTGCATTGCCAGATATATTTCAATTACAGGTTAAAATAAATTGGTTGGTTTTTAACTATACTGTAAGAGTGAGATATCTAAAATTACCCAAGTGATTTCCCTGGATTTATTTTTCCTACTGAAAATCAGCAACATTTGTGTACCTAAATCACGTATGATTTTATAAAGAACAGGTACAATAAAACAAATTTCTCCTAGGGAGTCCTAGCAGTTTAGCTACACCACTTGTCATTGCTGCAGAACCAAATCCACAAACCCAGCCTGCAGGAAGCTGAAACAGACGGCATCCATTAAACAATCACACCAAGAAATGTTAATAAATTTTCCCTAGACCACTGATTCTTCACCTACTCTATATGCAAATATTTTCAACAAACACACCGAGCAAAATCCTTCTGCTCATTGTCAATTTTTAAGCAGCAAGAAAGACAATAGTCCCAAGAAAGAAATAATGGTGAACAAATTAACAATACTTATCCATAATATTATACTTCCCTTTAGTAGCTATCATAGTAGTATCGTGATCCCCTTTTTTAATTCCTTTTCAGTTAAGAAACTGAGAAACAGAGAGATGATGTCATGTTAGAAAAGTCAGAATCAGATAACAATCTCAGTTCCATGGCTGATGCCCATCCAGAGAGACAAAACCTCATTATTCCTTCCTGAAAAGGTTAGAAATGTTTAAGGAAAAGAAAATCCAATTAGCACATTATCTTGGATACCTTTTGTAAACTGCACAGGATACTGAATAAAAATAACTGGGTGGTTTTATTTTCTTCCTGCACACAAGCTTTAAGTGATTTTATTATTTATCACAGTGATCCTAAGCACTTTACTAAAAACTTCATAAGTATTTAAATATTCATCTTTTTTTTCCCCTGGAAGATTTTTAGCAAAAAATGCTGGCAAGATAGTGGGTACAGATAAAAGTGCATGAATCATAGTCCCATGACAGAAAAAAGTACTTTAAGTGACTTCTCTTGTGTTTGCTTTTGAGTATGCAACTGGCTTGCACAGAGCCATAAATTAACTTACTTTTCAATATTGAAGGAGGACCATGAGACTACTCAGTTTTCTGTGATGAGTAATAAGGGTGGAAAACAAACAAAAAGTAACATCTAAAGTAGCTAATTCTCTTTTTATAAACCACGATAGCTGGTGGCCACAGGTTTCCGAACAGGCATTTTTATATTTTATACTATTCATTGCGCATTTTGAAACCTGCATTAAAAATTTTATGACTCTGCTGGGCAACCAGGAAAACACACAGGAGGTTCATTTACAGACAGTACCAGGGCTGAAGTAAGAACTTTATGTATAATCCTCCAGTTCTGGAATGCATATGGAATAATTCTACACTCCAAAACTTGCTTTCTTCAAATCAAATTTAAAGGTATTAGTGAGGATAGGATAAGGTGGATCTGAGGACAGATCTGAAGGCTTCTAAAAAAAAAAAAGCTTTACCTGTGGATTTCATGCATGTCAGAAGAGAGAAAATCCAAGTCTTGGCAAAGACCTTACAAGGCACAGGTTTAATTTTGAGTCCTCAACTCATCCACACCATCAGGAAAGGACTCAATCACATGGATCTTCTATATATTTTCAGTATGAAAGATACAGGTAAGGGAGGAATATTCAATTTGTTTCTGCTATCCAAGACAGTTCTGCTGGCAACTGAACTGAATTTGAAACTGATCTCAGTAAGCAGTCCTTACTATTTTGACTTTCATTGCTTCTTCACTTTATTTAAAAATCTTGCAGGAACTAAAGAGGATATTCTGGAAACAAGAAGATTGATGTTTCTCATCTGGCAATGCAAGGCATATGCCCTAGGTGTGGGATTATATAAAAATTACTTTGACTGAATTTTGGCTCTTTTTATGCATCCCTTTTGTACCTTTATAGCAAATCTCTGTGTAGGAATACAAATAAAGAAAAGTCCTGTCAATCAGTCTCTTACACCCCGAAGAAAAAGTAAAGCATTTTATTTAGTCTTTTAAATGCCTATTTGATGAACTTCTCTCCATTTCTGATATGCACACAGAGGTGGCAGCTCTCCCTGCTGTACCATACCTAAAATTTTTAAAGCAATTATCCTCACAAAACTTCTTAGAGATGGAAAACATGGGAATACTACTGCCTGCCTGAAGTGGAGGAGTGTCATCAATCCAAATTTAACAATGGTGGGCTAACATCCAGTGAAATTAAACAATTTACTCCAAAACATAGAGTAAACCAGTAAAGTAGTAAATTCAAGAAGTTATTTACAACACTTCTTCAAATTATCTTTCAATTTTATTTTAAAAAGCTATCAACTTGAAAACTAACTGCTCCAGTTCTCAATGAAAACCATATACAGGGACCTATGAATATTAGCAGCTTTTGAATTTGACAAAAATAAATGGGCAGTCATAACTTTGGATTTACTGGTATAGGATTTAAATTGTCCAAAGTAGATATTGGTGAAAAAAAAAAAAATTTCTTTGCATGTTTCTCTAAGATTTAAAGCCCCTCTGGATACTTTTAGTCCTGACAGATGAAGTTTTGCTATCCTGCTCTGTTCCTCATGACTTGATGACTGCCAACAAAACCACTCCAAGAGTTCCACTTCTACCAGCAGCCATCTCAAGATGATTGTTTGATTAAAGATCTTCTTATCCTCTCCCCAAAAGACATTTTAACCCATCCAAGATTTGATTTATAGTTCTCTCACACTACTAAAGAAAAGAGTCCAAGGCTTTTATAATGCAAAAGTTACAGATTCCATTATAGCTTGAAATAAAGCCCTCTGAAGTAAATATGGTAGAGGGTGTTTATGGCAATGAATTCAGAGGAAATTCTTAGGAGTGACAAGATTTTTCAGAGTATAATCTTTGTTAAATTTGGAGTCCTAGCCTTTTCTGAAAATCTGCCTCTGCTTAAAAACACCATTTTTCTTCCTCCCAGGATATTAAGACATTTTAGGCAGCTGAACCATGACACTTTCAAACCAGTGAGGTCATGTGGCTCTCATGGCTGAGCTGGGAGCTGAAATTCCCCTTTTCATTCCTTTGTTCAGGCTATTGTTGAGGTCTTGTGAAAGTCAGGTACTTGATTTCCCATCTCTTACTCTCTAGCTGGAATGCAGCAAGCATTTACTTATTTCTGACTTCTTACCTTATTCCTGACTTCTTTACAGCAACCATGTCCCAGGTACAGAACAAATCCACCCAGAGACACATGGCCAACAAAGTAAATGCAACCTTTTCGTGCAAGAATAAAGAAATATAAGCATTAGAGTCATATTAAGCCTAAAAACATTCCCAGGTTTAATGACAATTTGTTTCAGTAATCTTATATTTATGGGCTTTATATCATAACTTCCATTTCAAGGACTGGCGCAGGAAATCTTTTTCCTCAGCCCTGTTTCTGTATTCTGTAGATTAATTTAAAGCTTTCTCCTTTTCTCTGTTATTTAGGAAGGCTATTCTATTTTAGCCCGTTATAGGAGTATATTTGAGTGAATCTGGCATGGCTCTTTTCACATATTAGTTATTCCACAAAGAGGAACAAGGAGGATAAAAGATAAATGTCAATAATGGAGGAGAAATGTAATGATACCTGGAAATTTCAGTTCAAGTACTGTTACATTGCTCTTCAAATCTTTCCTGAAAATTCATTCCAGTGAAATGCAATGCTGATTATCTCACACCAGACTTGCCCTCCTCCTCTTAAGGACATGATAATTCTTTTTTTTTGTGCTCTGCCTTGGCATGTGAGTACTACAACATACAAATGTTATTCCTCTTCAGGCAGGCACAGAACTCCTGTGGGGTAGAAAAGACAGCAATAATTTCTAAGAGCTGGATCTTCTGGATACCTTTGCTGGTTGTCAGCACTACTCCAGCTTTTAAAAAAGCAGATTATACGCATATTACATTTTCTATATAATAGATGCATGAAATGCTTTAACCTCAGAAAAAGGAAGGCACTAGAACATTGTTTTTGGAAGCTGCCAGAGGCACTGAGGTGTCTCCACAGTCCATGCTCATATCAAGCAGTCCTTCACAGTCTGCATCTGAGGATTCCTTCTTAACTCTGACTGAAAACTGGAATAGCTTTGTTTAGAAATTTCTTTATATTAATCCAACTTCAAAGCGCACCTTGCTTGTTAATATGTTAGCACTGGCAATAGGCATCCAAAATGAACCTCCACAATTGGAGACAACCAACAGTTTTAGGAATGTGAGCAAAAGGATTTCTGCACAGGCAAAACCCCCAACTTTCTAGTTCTGAACAGCTGCATGCTGTGCTTGCATTCTCTGTCACCCCAGGTGACTCCTTGATCACCCATTCCAAATAATAAGTAGATTATTTTAACTTCAGAGTTCTCAGAAGTGACAGACTCTCACAATTAAGGAAAACAAAAGCTGGAAAGATAATAGTTTCATTTAAAAAAAATGCAGTGCTTAGGCTCTTTCATCATGGGGGAAACCATTGGGTTACCTCATCTGAAGAAAGGTAAATGCCAAATCAGACAAATCAATGCTATTAATATTAATATAAAAGTATTTAATAATGTATTGTTTGGATCCTTCTCTGGGGTTTCTCCTTGCAGTGCCTGGGACATCATAGTGGCAGCAATGCAGAACAGAGAGGCAGAGCAGTTTCCATGCCAACAGAACCACAACCTGATGCATGAGCTCTAATTAAAAGGTCCAGAACATCTGCCTTGCAACCCAGCTCTCCTCTCGCTAGAACGCCTCACATCGGGGATCACATGGGTGACCAGGCACCTGTGCTCTGCAAACTTCTGCCTTTCCCCAGTCGTGCTGAAGAGCAGCAAGCAGAATTTGTGTTCTCCTAATCAGGGAGTTCGCTCACCTTTCAAATAGCAGCCAATCTGTTGTTTCAGAGCTGCCTCTAAACAGGGAAGGGTGGGGAAATTACATTAAAAGACAGAGCGAAGCCATAGTCAAACATTTTCTTAAGTGTCCTTGCTTTTTGGGGAGTACAGTCTTTGAAATGTTCCTCTTTAATTCTAGAGGTTGAAAAGAATTACGTTGCTCTTTCCATCTGCCTCTGCTGGCTCTCACCTCTGCGTGAAAAAGCAGGGGCTGGGCAAGTTCTGCACAGCTGCAGCGAGCAAGGCTTGAGCAGCGACCCATCCCTCCCAATCCTGTGGTTAAAGAATTTGGCTGCATCCTGACACCCACATTCCCATCCACACAGCGTCACACTGCAAGGATGCCACACTCAACGGGTTTTTATGTTTTATGGACCATTTACTACTCTCAATTCTCTTAATTGCACAGGTCTTTAAGTCATTAAAATTGCAACAATGTTAACCTATTGTTATTGAAAACTACTCATTATTAAAGGGAACAGTCTCATTTCTATTCAACTTATTTTCTTGCCCAAGCAACAGAGCTGAGGGTGGGGAGTCTTATGAGGAGCAGCTGAGGGAGCTGGGGGTGTTTAGCCTGGAAAAGAGGAGGCTCAGGGATTGCTCTCTACAGCTCCCTGAAAGGAGGGTGTAGCAAGGTGAGGGTTGGGCTCTTCCCCCAAGTGATAGGACAAGAGAAAACAGTCTCAAGTTGCAGCAGTAGAGATTAGATTGGCTAGTAGGAAAAAAAATTCTTCACTGAAAGGGCGGTCAAGCATTGAAAGAGGCTGCCCAGGAAGGTGATGGAGCCACCGTTCCTGGAAGTGTGCAAAAAGCATGGATATGTGCTCTTTCTTGGCATTCCAGGCCTTCATTTTCCAATCTAAAGAATGTTTATGACCACAGCTCTTTGCACATCAAGTTTTTCCTCCATTCAAGCAGACATGAATAGTCTAAATTTCTATTTTAGCACAGTTATATTACTGCTGTGGTTACTGGACTAACTTCAGTGAATGGCAAGGCAGGAGACAGTGGCTGCTTTCTCTCCCTGCTGCCTCCTGACTCCAGCAGATGCAGCATGATCTGCTGCTTTGCAGAGGACAGCAAAAAATGTGCTCCTTCAAAGGTGCCTCCCCAAACTGAATGGATTTCCTCTGTCTAATGGCAAAAGCTTTTTTCCCAACACTGTATGAATTAATACTTTTCAAAGGAAAGGTCATGCAAATCCTTTCTAATGGGAGAAGAATTAAGTGACTTAGCTGACCCAGCTGATGAACAGCAGGTCCCACAGTATTAGTCAGCAGTGGTTTCAGCTTAGTTATTGACAGTACTAAAATATCCAGTGGTATTTATACTCTGTCTTCTCCTAGTGCCAAGCAGGGATAGTGGGATTCCTGACCACAGACTGAGCACAGACCTTTACCCTTTTAAAGCCTTACTTAGGCTTTAGGGTGAGAATAATGTGTGCTGGGTCCCTGAATATGTCTTAACACCATGTTTTCAGGTTAGTGGAAAGGTGTCATGCTCTGTTTTTAAATAGAAGTTTCCTGACTTTTCTATTCAAGTACACACTGTAGCTCCAAGTTACATTCATCCTTCCTTTCTATTCATTTTAACTTTTTCCAACATACTCACTTCCTTCAAAACTAGAGGAATATTCCATTCCTTATTTATCTGTATCACTCTGTTAATACAAAAGCAAGGCAGTAACCATGATTTGAATTAGTATGCAGTAAACCCCTTAACTTGCATCTTAAAAATATGCAAATATTAGCACAAGTATCTGTTTCTAGACCAGTCTCTTTTGTCCTCACAAATGACACAGCAAATGCTACAGTGGGGTCTCCTTATTAAGACTTCATTATCCTGACAATCAATTACCAATAGTCATTAGCCATAGGAAAAAAAAATAATATGGCAATGTCTACTATGTATAAAAAGGTATATTAAAATGATAGCTTTTGTGGAAGAGAAACACTGTGCTGCAGTAAATTTGGCTTTTCATAATGCCTGTCCGTTTCCTTGTTAATTCACAGAATTCAATAAACCTCTGTAAATGTCGAAGTGGGTGGTGAGGTTTGGTAAGGTTTTAATGTACTGTAGTGACAGCCTTGTTCACCATGCAATTAAGAAAAAATTAATCAAGCATTACTTTAAATATATGGTCAAGCCCACTTACCAGCTCACAGTGGTCTTAGATGGATTTTTATTTCCATGCACAAACCAGCTTGCTTTAGCACAATGTAAATCTGCTCATTTAATATCATTTGTAATAATAATGATTTCCATTTTTAATGTCAAGAGAAAAATCACTGGTTGCCTGCTCCAAAGAGCACTTAATGTCCATTACTGCACAAGGCACAAACGAGTTTGCAAATTCAAACAGACTTATCAGCAATAGTTATTATCTTCAGTCTATCTGGACAGTGCAGGTGTGGTAAGAGCCATTGTACTTTTATTCACAGGCATAAAAGCACTTGAAAGTCTTTAAAATACCAAGATCCTTTAGATTTTTAAGACTGCAGGGCTATTTAAACACATAAAAATTGGAAATCCCCTCCATGAGCTCTACTTCAACTGCCATAAGTTCTGTTGATTATGACTCTTATAATTAATTATGTGTCTACTTCTTCCCTGGAACTACCAAAGGAGTGGCAGAGTATCCCAGAGTGGATGATGAGAGCAGCACACCTGAATGGATGAAGGAAAATAAAAGCTGGCAGGGTTTATGATGGCTCAGGGCATCTGTGTCTCCAACAAAGCCAAGAGAGCAAGACTTGCAAACTCAGAAAATGCTTAAAGAAAAGGTGGGAAAAATCTAAACAGCAAGGGCTACATCAAGAATGTACACAGGAACAGACATAAATACTTAGGATGAGTGATTTGCTCTTAATCTTATTTAATAAAACCCAAAGAAATCAGTAAAAATGGGTTTGAGAACTGAGGAGAACCAAATATTGACACCGTATTCTTTTATATCTATTATATCTGATCTTCAGTACAGGTTCTTTTGGATATCAGAGATATCCCTTGACATTTGAACACCTTGGTACCCTCACTGTGACTTGTGAATTGTCAGGTTACTGGTTAAAACGTTCAGATAAATTATCTGTAATGCATCTCTGGAGGGCATCACAATAAATCTGTGTAATGTCTCAAAATCTCACAAACCAAACTGGGCTGTTTTATCAATCCAGGAGCCACACAAAGTTTTCTGTTACTAAGTCTAATGAAACTTATTGTGCAGTACCCTGTGATCCTGGAATAATTTCCATTTTGAGGAATTGTATTTGAATGACAACTGCAGCCCTCCTGCAGCTCTGTGAGGCTCAGACCCTCATGCTTCCTCCTGACTGGAATTCTTGCTGATGTTCATATATTGAAAAAAATTAAATGACCCCTGCAGGCTCATCTCCCAAGGTCACTGCTGCATTTCTTGCCAATGATTAAATATGCATCCAGCAATCAATAACATTTTATTCCCCAGGTGCACACTGTTCTTCAATTATGGTATTTAGATGGAGGGCCTCTCAGTACCATCTAGCTCAATAATGCTTTGCAGATCTCATTTTATACAGACCTCTCCTGCCAATTTAAGGTTGGGAAAAATATCTGTATTTTCTGTAGCTTTCTTGTATAACCTTCCTTCTTCAGAAGTTTTTGTTATGTTCTGGTTTCTCATTATTTCCAGCAAACATAGAATTTAATTTAAAATATAGCATTAACGTGTCAATTTTACCTTCCTGAGGAGCTTTCCTCCTGATCTTTACGGCAGCCTTAGCAAAGAGCTGAACTTCTGCCAACAGATGAACTTTGGTGTTGTTTTTACAGCACTATTATGCCCTCCATGCATGAAACATTAAGATTATGACAGGTTGCCAGTCTGGAGGCAACAGACTGGTTTAAATGCCTCAGAGGTGTCATGCCAATCAACTCTCCTGCCTCGCTCTTACTGGCCATAGAAATATGTATTAATGAAGGGTGAATAATTAAAGAGAGGGAATGACTTACAAGGGACAAGACAATGTCACAAAAACGGGAACTCAGAAGAAAGGAGTTAAAGAGAGGGAGCCAGGCTGCTGAAACACAGTGAAATTCTCTGTGTGCCACTCACAGCAGCCACACATTTCCTCCTCACCTGCCTCATTTTGGCACCTCAAAGCACCTAGCTGGATCTGAGGATGGCAGCAGCTGATTTGAAAGGCTGCAGAGAGATGAAAATTGGTTCTCCATGCAAGCCCTACAATATCCAGGAGTAATTCTATTCATTGTCCCTGACTTCACGACAGAGCAGCCCCCCCAGTCCCTTCAGAAGCATCATAAAAGAAAGAGCTCTGTGCCCTTCAAATGGTTCAAATGAAGCTTCTGTAGGAGGCACGTTTCAAGCACATAAGGGGAGGGCCTTCTTCACCAGGTAAATTCCTTTAAGCACACAGAGCTCCTCTTATCTCTCAAGGATTACTGGAGTGGAAGGAAATTACTGGGAAATACTGTCAAGAAGTTGTGGCCTTTAGAAAAAAACAACTTCCACCCTTCTACCTGTTCATCTGGGCAAGTTGGTCTAGGTTCATGTCTAGAACCATGTTGTTCCACCTGGAACACACATCTGGAAAGGATAGTAGTAATAATAACAACCATCTCTCAGACAGCTAGCTGCCTCAGTAAACCTCAACTTCATTTATTATTCCTTGCATCTAATAACTTCTTTCATCAGATGTCCTGGATCTCTTTGCTTTTTTATTCTCTGAATTGCCCAGTGAAAGGCAAAACACATTCTGTCAGGATTATCTGCATTTATCACCATGTCCAGCTATGTTTTTCCACCTACCCCTTTCTCAAGTCATCAAGAAAGCCTCTCAGCCACCTCTCAGAACAAGATTTTCTTCTCTCTTTGAGCACAGAAACACTCATGGCAAAGCCCTCAGAGGCTCAACCAGAACCACTGTCATGGTCAATTTAACACTCTCTTTAAGCACAGCTCCTTTCCATATTCATGGAGTCAAATTTGGTTCTGACTTTCGTGTACTTGCAAGGTAATTCTGTCTCCTGGAGAAAAGTCAATTATGAATAAAGTCAAGGGCAATACAAAATACAATACAAGCCTAATGCAATTACGGATTAGGTTCAGGTATTAAAAACAGCCTAATAAGGCAAGTAGAGAGAGCTTGCAGTCCAAACTAAGCCTGTGTAAATTCTGTACTCAAAACCTATGAGGTTTATCACAATCAATTTTTAAAAGTGGGGAAAAAAAAGGCTGGATAAGTGTGAATACTGATTAAAATAATAATAAAAGTGTTTATCCAGTTGGCAGCCAAACTATTTTTTTTCACCTACAATGAAAACAAAACCAGCATGATATTCTAATCATACTTTAAGAAAAAAAATTTACATTTTTCAGTTGTTTTTTGGGGTTTTTTAAACAAAAAAGTACATATTTTCTATTCTGTATTTAACAAGTAATATTTATGTTTGTATCCTGACACAAGACAGACATTTTATGGACATGGAATGCAATGAATGGAGTAGATGAAACACGTAACAATGCATGCCACTGCATTGGTGGATATTGGGAAACAGGATTCAAAATAGGGTGGAGAAAATAAAAGTATTAAATGTGGTGATTTAATGTAAGATTAGTTCTCAGCCAACAGAGCTAATTTGCTAAGGTATTACACTGTGACAGGCTGGAAAAAAAACTTTATTCTTCTTGAACGGACTCACTCTTATTTCCACGAAGTTTGCTAGTTCCAGGCCTTTCCTGTGTCACTTAACTTACTAAAAGTCTAGCAGTGTTCTCAACTGCTATCCCCAGAAGGTAATTTTATACAGAAAATGTCACTGTGCTCTGATGCAGATTTAAATATTCATTTTTAAACAGAAGTTAGTTGCGGGGATCTGAGATAATGGATTATTTCATTCACCACCGGGTGGAAGCCAGTAGTGTTTAGTGGATCTTTATTTCCCTGCAGATTGTTTTCAAGCATCTGTTTACAATGGTATGGCACTGATAGCAATGAAATTATCATTTCCACGGAAAGCAGACAACTGATTTTCTCCATAACTGAGGTCTTGGCACACTCAAGGGCAATCAGATGCAGAGGGAAGTGCTACTGAACAGTGAGTGAAATTCCTCTTTTGTGGTTAAAGTCGAGCTTATACAAAAAACTCCATCCTCTGAAAATGGCATAGCAGTAATCTTGCCTTGAACCTTAATATACACAGGGTTTTTTTGCTTCAATTTCATTTGGAGCTGTGGCTCAGTGACTTTTGTTAGGTTACTGAGCCACACATTCCAATGCAATTCCAGAAGGACAAGCAAGAGAGTTCCAAAACTTGTTTGCCAGCACTTCTAGTGAGCTTCTTAGTGAAGACCCAGCAATTCTTTATAAATTCCATGCAGGTACCAGATTCTTTCTATTCCACATCAACATACAATAATATGCCCACATTCTAAGTTAAGAAAATATAATTATAGCAACCTGTAGATCATCCCCATTTTTCTAGAAAGTTTTCTCCCTGTGCCTATGTCTTTTTTTGGAGAGGTATTATGTGAGGTGTAACAGGTTTTTCACAAGTGCTTTGACCACTATCAGCATAAATGAATAGCAAAAAATGGAGCACAAAGATGAAAATCTCATTGCAAGTACTACCAATCGTTCTGTAAGCCCTTATTACACTAAACCAGAATTACAACCATGTTCTGCAGGAGTTACCATAGCTGCAGAACAGGGCTGTAATCAGATTTAAAGGATCATTGCTTTTACCTTCTCATTTACCAAGTTTCAGGCTTCTTTGGAGATGTGTGGTTAACAACACTGCCTGAAAAAATACTGCTCCTGGCTCTGCCACCTGAAGATGCTGAATCTTGATCGCCTTCAGCCCTTCCTCCTATCTCCACATATCTTCTTTCCTTTTGGGTTTTTGAATTTAATGGAAAGAAGAAAATACACCAAAACCCACCATATTTGGTTATAATAACTTTCAGGCTATCCATTTGCTGTCTCCTGATTTCCCTATTATCCCACTGCTCATAAAGACAAATATCTATAGCTATATGGATATATCTTTTTTAACCCCCTAGATGCAATTCGGTACTAAATTATGAGTTTAACATCCCTTTTTTTGTTGTTGTTGTTCTTGTCAATTTTATCCATATAACTAAGAATGTCTCTTAAACCAATAATTAATTTAATTAGCTACAGGCTATTGGTGTTCAGGCTCTAGTGTCGTTTGTAACTCTTCTTCATGCTTGTGGAAAAAGAAATCTCCAATTGGTCTATTTATAGAGGGTTATTATTGAACTGCTTAACTTAATATGGTGATCTAATTCAGTAAATTTGAGATGGGGAGTAAATGTGCTTGAAAAGGGTGGTTTTATTTCCTCACAAGGAAAAAAAAGGAGGACAGTGATGTGCTAACAGCAATGATGTCCTTATGTACTGAAAAAAATTGAGGGAAACACTGTGTAACAGTTTCCTGATTTTACCACTGACTCTAAAATACAAAGGCAAAATGTAAAACCTTTGCAGTGCAGCATAAAGTTAATCCCTGTAAGGAGGTAACGAAGCTGCAAATGTTTGGCTAAGTACCACCCTTAGCTACCCCACAGCTCTGCAGGCACGGGAGAGCAAAGGACTTCCCTCAGCCTCTCACAAAACTGATCATTTATTTCTGCAGGGCAGCCCAGGCCAGCAGGAATATCAGTCACATCACGCTGGAGAGGGTTGCCCTTGCACAAGCAGAGCAGAAAAGCAAAATACTGGTTCTCAGTAAAAGCAGAGAAGACACCTACACTTACAATGAAACCCTCAGAACTGGTTTTCTCCCTGCTTGACCTTCTTAACTCTCCACTTAGCCACTTCAAGCGATTTCCTTTATTTAAGCTTGATTATTCATCACCTCGTGCCCGGCCCTGGCAGGTGAATCAATAAATGTATATATGTTCTGAGTAAGTCCCACACAAAACAAACTAAAGGAAAACAAGCTGGACGCCTCAAAGTGAAAATACACCCATCGATTCTCTCCTGATTGCTATTAACTGCTGCTGCACACTTGGTACTCATTGCCTCACATATCCTGCAGCCGTACAAGACAGCAGGGGGCCACATAATGTAAGACATCAGGTAAATTAACTCAAAAAACAGGTTTTAAAAGGTGGTCACAAGAAGAGGAGAGAGCAGTGAAATTTTCGAGGATAAAAATGTGAAAGAGTGGCAGGGGGTAAGTTAAGATGTAAAAAATTATGTTATCATACCACGAAGTGCCCAGAAAATCGACTTGAAAACCTCTAAAGCCTGCCACTCATATAAAATTAAATACTACAGAAAAACAAACTAAGAGACATTGTTGTGGAAATGTGATTTGATTTTGTGGGGCACAAAAAAGTCTTTTATCTGAGTCCCTGCCCAGGGAATGAGGGCTCCCCATTCAATTTCTTTTTGCATGATTGCTAGATCCTTTTAGAAATAAATACTTGTTCAAGTCACAGGTTGGCCCAAAGTGACCACCAGCGATAATTGACTATTTTAAGTGAGAAATAACAGCTATTTACAAACCTGACAATTTCCTTTAGGTACTTAGGTAACCCTGAAGTTGGATGGGCAGTGATGGATGAATACATTCCTGCAATTCCCGTTGTGAAATCAGTTCATGTAGACACAGAGCCATAGAATGGTTTGGGTCGGGAAGGACCCTGAGGATCATAATCCTAATTACCATGATCATCACATAATTGACATGGTTTCCATGAGGTTATGTGTTAGAAACCCTTTCCAAGAAAGGCACTCTCTGGAATAACCAAGTAACACAAAAACTGTGCACCTCCCATGCGTGATTTGTCAGTGTCCATGACGATTCTTCACGAAGAACCAGATCCTCACGTGTTCAATTCTTCATCCTGCCTCACTCGTTTTACAGCAGCTTTTACAACAAATGCAGCCTCTGAAGAGAACTGCCACACATTTCTTCCCCACACTAAGATATTCCACAAGGTGATCCAGGGTCTGTTTGCAATTTGGGGTGGGACTGGTGTTGTTAGAAAGGATTCACCTGTTTTTCAGAAAGCAGTATTAACAAACTGATTTTTCTAGATGAAGTCAGTAAGATAGACACCTAACTCGTGGGAATAGATGGTCTATTTACTTATTTTAGAAAAACAAGTTAAGATACCTAAAAAATAAAATTAAAATTTAAAAAGGTGACACATCTACTTAAAAAACAAAACCAACCAAACAAAAAATCAACCCTAAATAGTGGCTAAAAATAGAAAAAGAAAAGCCAAACCAAATAACAAAAACACTGTGCCAGGCTTTGATTTAGAATCTCCTTTCATGGACTCTTGAGAAAGTGCAGAACATAATGAAAATGGTCCAAGCCATTATGGTACACTGTGGTGGAGAAGTCTATGACAAATTGAACAGAGCTACAGGGAAAAATAACTGTTGCTTTGCATTCGAGCAACATAAAACCTGTATCTCCTAAGGGACATGAGATGTTGGAAGTGATAATGGATAACTTATGTCTTTGAGGAAGAAGTTTGACACAAACAGAGACAAAAGAAAAGCTCTAAAAATTTGGTTGGTAGTAAGTTTCTAAACAAAGAATTGAGTAAATCTTGGATAAATCAGGTACCAAAAGCTTTGGAGCCAGACAGAATACTACTGTTAGTGTTCTGATGTGATCCTCATAAAAATGGAAATGATTTAGTGCTCTATTTATACTCGATGAGGAGGTAAGGACACTAAATTATTAGAAAAGTGAACAGCAACCATATTCTTTATTAAGTAGCCTGATAGGCCGTGTGCTGTTTCTGCCTGTAACATCTGTGACTGGTGAGCATATGTATATTTTATTTTGGAATGTTGAAGGAAAAATAAATGTTGCTATCTACTCCTTTCCACTGCAATTGCAAAAGCATCTCTTCTGACACTGAAAAAATGAAAATATTTGGCTTGAAAATGTAATGGGTTAAAAAAAAAAATTATTTTCTTCATAGCTAGCTCATTAATTTTCTGCTTTATTTTGAAATTTAAAACAGAATGCAGGTGCAAAAAGTGGGTACAACAATAACACCTAATCCTATTTGCCTAAAATGTCCTAACACATTTCCATATGATATTCTGTCATCGTGCTTCCATCTGTGGTTAATGTTTTCAACTTCTCTGTTTCAATAGAAAAGTACAACTGGGCTTCAACTTAATAAGGTATTACTAAAGTTTTTGAAGTGGAAGATTTAACACAGAGAATTATCTGAGAGTGGAACGCAATATTAAGAAAGTCAAACAGGGAGAGAAAACACCTTTCCCAGAAGTTAATATGGCCTTCCAGTGCTAGAAAGCAAAAACATCACTGAGGAAATGTGGGAATCTGGGAAGCTGTGAAGAAAAAAAAGAAAAATCCATTGTAAAAGTGAAGCACAGAACTTGTGTTTTAAAATGACATCAATTAGTACGGTTTTGATTGCTGAAGAGAAACGAATATCTTTGCAATTTCCTATGTCGGAATGTCAGTTACAAGTGAGTTTTTGTAATGAAAACTTTTGGCAGAAACACTACCTGTGGTGTGGCAAATTCCTGGCCAAAAGTTTTCATTACAAGAACTCACTTATAACTGATTCAATGTGCTGTAATCAGTTGAGAAATACCATCTGCTCTGCATTTCTACACAGACATTGCTTTTCTGCCAGTGAAGACACACCTAAGGGCTTGTAGGATATTAGAAAGTTCAGATAACCTGTTCAAAGTGGCTGTGAGGTCACAGTACTGGGTTTCTCCCCACCCTTGTCTTGAAACTTGAAATCACTATTATAGTCCAAAATAATGGAGAAGTAATTCTTAGGTAAAATTTTCTCACTTTGCCAAGGGGCAAGACAACATTCATTCAAAATAAACAGGCAGGTTTTCTTTGACGTTCACACTGCAAGATCCACGAGCCACATACACACATTCCAACACAGGAAATTGCGATGATATTAAGAAAAAAAAATAATCAAACGCTGGAACAGGTTGTCCAAAGGAGTTATCAAATCTCCTTCTGCGGTGATTTTCAAATTTTAATTTGTCAAACAATCTGACTTAAAGTTCAGATTGGCCCAGGCTATGAGTGGGTGTTTGGAGCAGGTGATCTTCGGAGATTTTTTCCAAACCAAACTCCTATACAATTCTATGAAGCTATCAGATGAAAGAAGTGGGCACTAATGGATTAGTGAGAAAAGAAGAAAGCTGCCAGTGACTCTGTTGCACTCACGGAGCACAATTCCAGCTTCAAACACCAAGTTGCTGAGAAGCCTTTCCTTCCTCCCTTGAAGGATGCTAAAGGAGTGGTCAATAATGCCACAGAAGGAAGATATGCACAAAGAATTCGTTTCTCCATCATTCTTATTTTAAATATTGTCAGTAAAGCTTTCAGGCTTGGTTTAGATTAAATACTCAGTAGGGAATTAGTGGATTGAACAAGGCAGCACCAATAGGCACCATCATTTCCTTGAAAACTTGAATTTTCAAGCTCCTGGAATGAAAGACGTTGTCTGATTGCTACTGGAGTATGGAGTAAAACAAATCCAGGTACGTCATGAATCCTCATGGGGTTTCAGGATGTTGAAGAAACAAAATATTATCAAGATTGAGAGTATGTAGAGAAATTAACAAAAAAGATTTGGAATATTTACATATTCTGGCTGCAAATAAGATAAATACCTACAAAGATCCCATACAAAGAATACTTCTGAAACTAGAATTCATTTTAAACCTAAGTATAGCAGGACGTGGGCAATTTGTCACAGCGCTTCAGGCCCATATATCTGCAATGTTGCTAAAATTTAGCACTTTACTCAGAGTTCATTGAATTCATTTAAAAAATCATTTGTAAATATGCTTTCAAGAAAAAAAGAACTGCTGCTGGTTGTTATAATTCTGCGTTTTACAATAAGTGGTTGAAAGCATGTGCACTGCTGTGCATTTGAAAATCCAATCATCTCCTCAGAAGATGGCATGAGAGACACACTTTTATATTACTGAAAGTGTTTAAGACGTTTATTCAGGCATCAGAAGCAACAACATACAAGGTCCTTTAAAATATAAGATGCATCAAGAGTGCATGTGATGTAAAACTTCTGTCATGAGCCATCAGTCTAAATGATTTTAATCCAATTTATCAAATGATAGCTAAAACACAGTCTAAGGAAATCACAGAAGTATCTAGAAAGGGCTTCTTATACAAAATACAGGCAATAATTACAGGACTGGTTTTTCTGTTAATTCTCTGCCTTAGCCATCATCCTCATTTCAGGCAATATTTAGGTGATTGTTCTTACTGCTTAGATTCCATGGTTTGGTTTTCTTTTCAATAATATCCTAAATCTGAAAATCTACTCCACTCATTTGCTGATGCAAAGAAAACTTTAGAATTTTAAGATTTGGAAAATTTCCAAAGGAAAGAAATCAAGGCAGCTGAAGACAATTGCTTGGTACTTCCCTGCTGCTTGTCTTCACCAAGCAATATTTTTTTGGGGGCGTGAATGGGGAATAAAGGCTGTCCTTGGAAAACCTGTGTTTCATACCAGGGCCTCCCTTTATTTAGCAACAATTCTGTTTTGGGATCCTAATCTTAACTTTCGGTGCAAAATACGGCTGGCTGATGGACTAAACAGGGGATAGTCTACAGCAGTGTTTAGGAGAGAGATGAAAATATTGGCTTTGGGGGCCTGGCATCTTCAGCAAATTCCTGTTTCCCCTCAGGATTGAAATGACCAAAGAATTCTTCTCAGTTCTGAGGACTCTCCCCAGAATCCCACCCTTCTCCTCTCAGGCCACGTGTAAAGAGGTGACTTTAGACCTCCATCTGAGACACAATTAAAGGGTAAATGCTAATTTCCTTCTCATAGACACTTCTAAAGAATGTAAGTGCAGAGCTGGAGTGCCATGAGAATGCCAACAACTTATTTCAAGGGAATGGATTCACTGGCACTTCCCTTTTAGTTCCAGTTATGGACACTGTCTCTGGTTTTCACTCATGCTGTGCCATGCTGAGAATTATTCTCTTTGCACTGCTGCTACTCTGCCCATTCCTGCAACTTAGCTGAGCTGCATGATCTGGCAAGCAACAGCCCATGCCCTGCTGGTTGAAAAGAAGACTGACATATTCCAAGTGTCAAAATTCCAATTTTTAATCCTGCACCTCTAATGCAAAGGATTTGTCCACTGAAATGTTGAAACTTGTCATCAAAGCAGGAAGCATTTCTGAATATCTGTCTTGGATTGCAAAACTCACCCATAAAGCTGCTTTCGATAGCAAAATCTGCTACTTCAATCTCTCACTTGCTAATAAAATTCTCAGGTACAGCAAATAAAAACAAAGCAAGTCCATCAAAGTGACACTGAGACTCCAGACTGCAATTTGCACTCAATTGCCCTGTCATGAATTCTAAGGTTTTGTCCTAATCCCTTGATATAATATTGTGCCTTGATACTAACTTCCAACAACAGAGCACGTTTGAATGCTGCTTCTTTTATATCACTGTGTCATTTAAGGTAAAATAAAGCCTCATTTTACCTTATTTAACCTGTTCAGTTGTTTGCTTTCCTGAATTAGAGTTAAAGCTACCACGAGTGACAAATAACTTAGAATGAAATTTAAGGCACATTAATTTTTGATGATTCTCCCACAGTTCATTTTAATTTAGCTGTATGCATCATTTGCCCTCTTAATTTTTCTCCATTTAGTGAATTTATAACCAAACAAATCTATAATGCTTCTTTTAAAGGGAAAATATACTGAGTTAGTCCTTTCTTGCATGGAAATCGTTGGCCATTTACTTACAAGTAAAGCAGTAGGTAGTGAAAGAAGGTTCACACAGAATGCACCCTGTGACGTGGAAATACACAAATATTTTTGTCTCCTACAACCTCTGTTCTTGTTGAAGGTAATTACTTTTGTGTCTGCTATATTAACCATGATTAAGAACTAATGTATGGGAGCATGCATTTATTTTGTAATTAGATGGTGTTTGATTTACTGAGTCAAAACTTTCAAGCAGTTGGCATTTGAAGGAAAAGTTCTTCTACTAAATCTGTGGGTTTAAGTTTTCAGTATTAATCTAATATTGCACTAGTTTTCCAAACTGTGTCTTTTCACAAACTTTGCTAGAACAAGCAGGTCTACAGTGGCCAAGTAAAAGGTTTTGAGGATAAGAACCCTCACACAGTAAATATGAAAATTTCCGAAATGTCCTATTTCCTCTTGAGTGCAAAATAAATAAAAATCAAGCTATCAAGAGCATTTATCTAGCTGTACAAGCATGACTTACAAGAAGACTTCATTCCATTTGAGCCTATTCTTACAAATTGCATCTGGCACTCAGCTGCCAGAATTTCTATTTTGACATCTTGAAAGTACATAATATCACATTGTTCTCAGTGTGAAAAAGTGTTTTCTAATCAGCAAATTTCCCTGTTAGACATTCCTGCCTGCACTTGTCAGCAGCTCCTTCCAATCCTTGTAGCCCTCTTACTCTTAGACAGCTGTAGAATAATATTAAGTGCATCGGGGACAATCAAATCTGAGGGTCTCCAAAAATCAGTAATGTTGGTCTGGCTGCACATCAGATGATACCTGGGTGGTTCCTTTAGAGGCCTTTTTGTCAATGTTACTTTTTATTAAAACGTTCCAGCCCTGCAAAACAAACCCCAGATCCTTCTTTCTTTTTTCTTTTTGTTCCTTTTCCTAAATTCCAAAGTGTAACAGATAATGGAAGCAGAAAGATTGTTCAAAGCAGTACTTTGATCTGGTAGCTAACATCCATCAAACTCTTAGAGAGTCTCATGTCAGCCTGATTTCCACTCTCCTGCTCATGAGTTTCTGTGAAATAATTTCTTGAAGTGTGGTCTTGATAAAGTGAGCCGTGTACAAGAGAGAATAACACAAATGTGACATTTCTAAGAACTAAAAATAAAATAAAATTCTGTGTCTGATGGGAGAACACCCAATTCTAAAACGTTAACATTTTATCACACATTCACTTGAACTTCAAAATTAAATTCTAGCAGGTAATTGTTATCTATTTATTTTAAGTCTGCTGCAAGACGAGTAGTTTCTACAATTTTTGATGCTTTTTCCTAGAGGGAGAACATTTGTTAATGCTGACCTTTTCTTGAGGAAGGTTTTGATTTTGACGAGCTGAGTATTTTGTTTGGTTGGGTTTTTTTTGTTTTGGTTTTTTGTTGGTTTTTTTTTTTTTAACGGACGAATATCTTACAAAAAAATGTGAACCAGCTCAAAATCCCAAGCCCAGCGCAGTTCTGTCACGGGGCAGAGAATGGGACAACAGGTTTTTCCATGCTGCCACAGAGGATGTGCCCCCATCAAACCCTGGCATCACAGCTAAGAGCTGCACGGAGGTTCAGCTCCACTGCACGCTGAGGGATTATTTCTAACCTGCAGATTGATTTGTCATGTTCTGCAGCGGCACCTTTGAACTTTCAACACAGAAAGGAAGGGCAAAATGTAATATTCTCATAAATCTTGAAGGTTACTCCTTTCTTAAATTTTTTCCACTGATTCTCTGAATCAAAATACAGAGGAACGCAGCACTGAACTTTGCTGATCCAATCTGCCCTGCATGGACGGTCACAGAGCGTTCATTAAAGTGGATTCTCTGAAGTTTTCTTCAACCATGCAATTTGCAGCTTGGTTCTACACTGAAGAATTCACCTAAGCTTGACTTTCTGATGTTTATCCAAATTCAAACTCTAAAAATCTTTAAGGATTTTTATATTATAATTTAAACTCTAAAAATTCCATTTTAAGTTATTTCCAAAACCAGGTTTGCAGTACAACTTGGCAGTGCCATTGCCAATGGCACTAAGCTGTGTCAGAAATATTTCTAAATTAGACTGTCAAGCCAACAGAAATAATTGATTTCAAGACAACCAAATGACATAATAAATACCAAATTGCTATGCCCCTGCAAGAAAAGGAGAGTGATGCATCACTGAACTCACTGAAACTTTTTAAAATTCATAGTTTGCGTTGTACACTTAAAAATTAGGCATATTTATACCTATTCATTAAAGTGCACTAATTCAGCGAGATAAGCAAATCCTTGCTGCATTTTTGAGTGGTTTTGCACATACATGGACACACGTTTTACCCAGAGCTGAAGATATGTACATATGGACACACGTGTGGCAGATTGTCCTGCAGAACTTGATCAACTTCTCGTTACATCCGCTACAACTTCCTTATGCTCCAAGCAACACCTGCTGTTACTGCATCACACTGTCCAGTGATTTTCGTGGAATCACAGAATCGTTAAAGCTGGAAGAGATCTCCAAGACCCTTGAGTCCAGCACTGCCAAGCCCTCCACTCAGCCACGTCCCCAGGAGTGCCACATCCACAGGGGTTTTGGTGCCAACCCTTCCCTGGCCATCCTGTCCCAACGCCTTTCCACCCTTTCAGGGAAGAAATCCTTTCCTCATGTCCAAACTAAACCTCCTCTAGCACCACTTGAGGCCGTTTCCTCTTGTCCTGTCCCTTGTTTCCTGGGAGAAGAGACTGATCACTCTCTGGGCCCAGCTGTCCTGCCAGTTTTTCACCCAGCAAAGGCCACACCCATCCATACCACGGAAAGCCAGTTTTTCCAGGAAAATTCTGTGGGAAACAGTGTCAAATCCTGTAATAATCTGAAGACAGACAATATTCACAGCCTTTCCCTCATCTACCAGGCAGGTCACCTTGTCATAAAGGGAGCTCAGGTGGGAAAAGCAGCACCCGCCTTTCATAAATCCATGCTGACCACAGCAAAACCCCTTCTTTCCCTGCTAGAAGAATATTTCTGGACAGTATTTCTTTTGTTTCCATCAGCTCCAGACCTGTGTAAGCTTCATGACCTAAGTGGAGAGCTAAGGTAAGATGCATATTTTGAGAGCCATCATGTCCGCACTCTTAATGTAGAGTGAGTGGTTTGGTAATTAATGTCTGAGAAAGAGGTCAGTACAGGAAAACATTTTTTCGCAGCACATTCCAAACCTAAATTCATACTGAATCATACACAGAAAGATATCAGTGTATAAATGCCTACAAAGTAGCTATTATAGTCTTCTGTCATTGAGTTCCTAATTTCCTAATTAGTCTCTCAATTGTAAAGTACAAAATGTGTCAATTAGCTATTAAAGGAAAAAAAAAAAAAAAATCCCAGCATAGCTCTCCCAATAAACTTTTGGGGTGTTTAGGCAGTTCTGCAATGTAGTGCTGTAAGGTGCCAAAGCAACATGCTGCAAGTTACTGGGGTGGAGCAGAATTATGAGCCCTGGTGCAATCTGAGGTACTTCGAGGGGATTTCTGTGCTGGATTCAGTCCTGCAGACACTTTCATGACTGTACTGATCTCTGTATTGCTACTGAAATTAAATACCCAAACAAGATGTAGGCACCACCCTCTGAGCATCCAGCTTTCCAGAGCAGGCCAGTGGGCAAGAGGTAATTAAGCACCCTCATGAATTTTTCTTCAGCTTAGATGCCTAAATTTGGCTCCTACATCTATGCAAGTGGCCTATTTTTTAAAAACGCTGAGTGCCTGCAATTCCCAACAATTTATGCAATCCATCATGGTTAAATTGTATGAAAATACTGATGAAACTGAAGTTGCCCACAGCCATTTATTTCTGCTCATTGTTACTATTAGAGAAATAGCATTTATTCTGAGAAAAACTCCTGTAAAACTAAAGAACAAAAATGCATTTTTAAATGTTGAAAAGTTGCATACCATGAATTTTTTTTTCAGGAGGGAGGAAATATTCTTATGTTACTCGACTATAGCATATCACTGAAAAATGAAATGGATCGTGTCTCCAAAATTTAAAATGATGAAAACATAGAGGAGCAGTAGCAGATTCTTGAAATAAGGTATTTTTGGACTGCCCTGCTGGATAAAAAGAGACATTTTTGGAACAGCCGGACAGCGAGTCCTTCAACTTCCTGAAGAATTACCATCACCTTCTGTTTCCAGGACCTTAAGAGCACTAAATTTCGTTTCAGCTTTTGGTGAAAGCAACCAGAGAACAGAAGCAAATGTGTGGAAATTCAGGTATTCAACTGACAGAGGTCACTGCTTTATAGCAACTGGACCAACCCAAGACCTTTCTCACTTTTACCCTTCGAATGCTCTCCCCCTTCCCACAGGGGAGTGTGAGCAAAGAGCTGTGTGGGGCTTTTTTTGACACAAAACCACAAAACAGACAGATTTCAACTAGGGAAACAGAAAATACAAACTGGGCTTCTTCAGGTCCCTGGGAAATGAGTTCTCCAGAACCTGATCTGAATATATTTGATATGTGCACTTTTAGAAATCAGACCACACGCAGCCTAATTTTGTACAGGCCTGATAAGAGCACATTTCCTCGGAGATGTGAGCCACTGACATCCCTGAGACAGCCTGAGCACTCCAGAGAAGCAGGAGGGTTAATGAGTGGTTCACAGGCTCTCCGTTCAGGTGCCTGAATACCAGCACATCTCGCTCCTTGTGGATATACTATGAATACAAAAGCAAAGTTAATGACATTTATTTACACCTATGCTGACATTTTTCTGTATGCAGAGGAAAATCATCAACATATTTTCTTAAAGGTCAAAAGCCTTTGCATAATATATTTCACTGCATGGAATGGATACCCTCTGATATAGCTCAGTTGCTGTGTTTACCATGTGTTATCCCTAAAAAAACCAATTCTTTACCCTTTTTAATATATAGGTGTGTTTTCTTTCTTTAATTTCTCATTTTGGAGTCATATTCTTTATTCTCTCAGCCTATAGCGTATGCTTACTGTTCAGTTTGAGCTGACACACTTTAAATTTCATTGCTTCCCTATCCATTTCCTCTATCAATATTTATTATATTGTGATGAGTATTACAAGTAATGGATACACCTTCAACAACAACAGTATCCTCCTTTCTTCCCTCTGCAGATTTCCTTGTACTTACATAATCTTAGATATTAAAGACACCACCATTTTTTACTTCATCTGGATGGAAATGACGCTAAGGTTTTTTAAATTCATTCAGCATTTTTCTTTAGGGATCCCCCTTCTGTACCTTTGTTTCTGAAAAAGAAATGAGATGTTCTGTAGCAAGCAGAACATCAGGGGAAGAGCCTTGACTGGTGTATGAGTACAAGGATGGTATCAGATTTTTTATTTTAATCAGTTATACTGTGCAGGATGATATTTCCAAATCTGCTATGGTATCTGCTGTACAGCCTCTAAGTCTGTCCTAATCAACTCTTGCATAAAAAACAACAGGGACAACCTTATTCCAGATGGCTGAGAGACAAAATGTAGCTGAGGTCAGAATTTAACAGAGGAGGGGAAAAAAATATAGTAGAAATTACACCATTTACAGTCTCTGCCACTCTTATCAATTTTAATTTAAATGCAGGGAATTAGTTTACAACAACTTCAAACTTCTTGTTTATGCTTTTGCATTATTAGCCTTTGTCCTTTAATTAATCTTTCAATTTTATTTCATTTAATCTTTTATTTCTTACTTTGATAATGTATTTAATGTATTATATTAAAAAAGAGTAAATATTTAATACACCTCTTCAAAGCCCTTTTTCCGAAGCACCCTGAGAGCTTGGTGACATATACAGCCCTCCTCTCTAAAAACCTGAGTACAATCAAGCCACATTTGTGCACTTTCATGAGAACAAAACCAAGGCCAGTTCGTTCTGCTCGGGGTATGTTTCTGGGGAGACCATACTTTAATGGAAAAAACCAAACATTGTAATTAATTAGTGACTGAAGACCTTATTTAGGCTCAGAAATTAGTTCCTGCTAATCAGTTCTCAGGCTGGACTGTTCCCCCACAAATGCCTAAAATGTTTGTGCTTAGCACCACTAACTTTTCCCTTTGCCAGTTGACAGGATCTTTTTTGCAAAGGTCATTTTCATGATTATTTTCAGTGGCAAAGGTACCTGGCTTTAAAGAAAACTTGCTCTTCTCACCAATATCTTCCCTCCCCAGCGTTCCTGCCACAGTGACTATGGCAGATGCTTTGGTATGAAGCAACAGTGAAAGTACATGCATTAAACTGATAATATTTATAAGAGGTCAAGTTACCTGAGCCCTGAGAGTGGTTAAAAAAGTGACAATTTTCATGGAGTCTTGAATGACTCTTTCTTTATCGGTACACAAGGCGACACTACATCCAAATACACTATAAAAAGGATTCTTTACATATATTGGAAGGTCACCTTTGGTTTCTTTGCTGTCCTAAAAGTGTTTGTGCTCAGTGCCAGGTCTATAATCCATAGGTGCTCCCCCATTTCCCTTTCCCTAAACATCTCATGTCTGTTCTCCTGTAAGTACCCACGCGAGAGGAACTGGCTGTAATCCCAGGGCTGTCTCCCTCCACAGGGCATCACTGTGACACAACCAGAAATATTTCAGTCCACACAGAGTAACTGCTTATTGTTAATGTCAAAATCATGGCTCTACCCACTAAGACAAGCAAAGGAAAATGCAGAATTTTTGGGAGGAAAAAGGCACTGACCAGCTGGAAGGGGGAAAGAGTCAGAGACAGACTCAGAGCTATCCAGACAAGAGACAATGGGAACAAAACAAAACACGTGGGATTCCGTTTAAAGGTTACCCAACACTTGTTTTTACTGTAAAGGTGGTGAAACACTGGATCAGGTTGGCCAGACATGCTGTGGGGTTTCAATCCTTGGAGATATTTGGGATATTCTGCTTGAGAGCAGGGCTTTGGACTACACAGCCTCCACAGACCACCTGCAGCCTTTAGGAGTCTGTGATTCTGTGGGAAGTGAAAAAGCCAGATACAGCCTCCTGACAGGCAAGCCAAACCGAACTCCAGGCAGTTCAAGACAAATTAAGGCAAAAAAAAAAACTTCACACCTTCCAGTTCGGAGGGTTTGCCACTTCAATATGTGTGTTTCTATTCTAGGAAATACTGCAGTTACTGGGCTACTGAGGTGTCCTTTTGCTTTCATTAAGAAAAAAAAAAAATCACAGGTAGGGATGAATAATATTTGCAAATATTCTATTTAATTTCGTGTGTATTTCTCTTCACTACACTGTAGGATTCTGAACAAAATAACCTTTGCTCCTTTGTAATTAATTTTGTCTAGTGTCACACATTTATGCTGTAAATAATCCACTGATCATGAATTCTTTGTTTGCATTGAATAAACTCTTCTTGGGGCAGCATGAGATGCATAAAAGGTTTGGACATCAATATTTCAGTATTTTTTTATTTATACTTGTTATTTAGCATTTGGGTATTGCACTCCCCTTTTACCCACG
Source organism: Picathartes gymnocephalus (assembly GCA_013390045.1). Classification (NCBI taxonomy): domain Eukaryota; kingdom Metazoa; phylum Chordata; class Aves; order Passeriformes; family Picathartidae; genus Picathartes; species Picathartes gymnocephalus. The sequence goes on from WEKY01015653.1 coordinate 136,668, forward strand.
TCCTCTAAATCAAATCAAAGTCATATTTCTGGATAAGGAAGAACTGCTGGTCTGACCCATGCTGTTGTGCACTAGGGCAGTGTCTTTTTCATTCTGTTTCACAGTAGGAAAAAAAACCAGATTATTTTAAAATTATTCAAAACATAAAATATTGAACCTATAGTGCCGAGTTTCACAGTCCTCAGGAATTTCACTGTGGTGTGCACTTAATTTCATTCTGGAAAGTTTGCATTTCTTTCAGGGAATTTAAGCTCAGTTAGGTTACACAGAAAAACTTAACCCTACAATGCATTTTTAATATGTACCTTCTAAATAGGAAATGGTCTAATTAAATCTTTACTCCCACGTACCCACATTAAATAGCTTTATGAAATCTTCATGTATCCTTAGGAAACCCTGAATAAAAAATCCTGAGATGCATCTCGTGAGTTAACTTCTAATTCTCCTTTGTGGTTAGAGGCAAAACAATGAAAAGATGCAATGATATTTGCCAGTTTGCTCTTTTTCACCCATCAGATTGAGATAAGCTGATGTGAACTTGTAGATAATGAAAACACTCCTTGCAATTTGTCACCATTAACTGAACCAACATTCTAAACACACGTGATTTAAAATTTGTTATTTCTGCACAAACCTGAATTTCCCTTCTTATTTTTCTTTCAGTTTTCAGTCTAACCTACACATCCCCATTAGCTGATGCACGTGCTGCCCATCTAAAATGTGCTTCTGTCTTTTTTTTTTCTTCCCTCACAATATTTATACCCAGGATAAAAAATACATAAGGTAATAGACATGCACCTCCCAAACCTACTTGGAAAAATATGCTGACAGCACTCTCACGACAATATAAAATTTGTGTTTGCTTGGGTTTTTTTTTAATGAATTCTGTGTGCACCTGAGAAGCAGTCGATCATAGAAACTCATACCTTTTACTACTTCATACCTTTTACTGCAACGGGAGCATAACAGACTCCACGAAGTCCCTATTTTGACTTGAATACAGCAGCTGCTAGAGGTCACCGAGTATTTTTAAATGCAAACTTGTGTCTTCTATGAGAGAATTCGGCACATCTAACATGGACCCTATCTAAATATTCACAGTCACTTCCTAATTATTGCCAGGATGTTTCCTGGCGTGACGGATCATGCTAACAGCTTCATTAACTCTGCTGTGCAGCCCCACTGCATGGACACTGTGCACAGCCTCATCCAGGCAAGAAAAACTCTGCAACTCCCTAGCTTTCACAGAATAACCATGGCTCTCTGTCAGGATGTTGGGGGGATTGGGAAACTGCTTCAGGTGAAGCCATCAGAACATTAATACAAGCTGTACTGCTTCTCTAGACAGTTATTTTTTAGCAGTTGTGCCTGTGCATAGCATTGCTGTTTCATTAAGGAAAACAGTGATGCCTTTGACATGGTTCCTTCATTTACAGATTAAACAATAACAGAGCTTGGTGGTCTCCCTTGGGAATCATGAACATTTCATTCAATTCATGTTTAGCTGTGAAAGATCTGATTCTTTCAGTAAATTTTTACCTCAACTCTCACTCACTGAACACAGTAAATTTTTATCTAAACACTCACCAACACTGAGTGTAATAGCTGGCCTAGAGACAGCACGTTCTTTTCTTCCAAGAATCTCTCAAATTGCAAGTTCATTTATGCACCTTTCAAAAACTAAATTTCTGTAGCTATGGATTACCACTAGCAATAGTTGCTGGAAGGAGGAACAGTTATCCTTCACTATATGACCTAAATTAATTTGCCAGGAATTATTTTGTCTGTAAATTGGCAACAAAGAGCAGTAATCTATGTTTCAGGCTTTCCTAACCTTAGTGGGCCCAGCTGTTTTACTGTGTTTTAACCCAAGTGATGCATTGCAAATGGTCAATAAAATGGGAAATTTAGCAAGATTTTAAAAAAGAAAAAAGAAAAAAAAAAGAAGAAACAAAGCATTGAGACATTTGCTTTAACACCCTATTTAAAGCATAAAATATAAAGGAAAGATCAATACAAGACAAAGCTACCCTTTCCATGAAAAAACATTTAACTGACCTAAAGTATTTCATGTTTACATTCGAACACCTTTTAAGAATAAAGTTGATGGCTGAGCTGGTCCCTTCACCAAGGCAGTGATTTTTTCTCTAGGTGCTGGCAGAGTGCTGTGTCAGACTTGATTATCCAGTCAAGTTTACACAACCTTGTCTTGAGCCAGTTCATTTTGTGTGCAGTCTGTGCACTGATGAATTGCATAATCAAACTGTGGCAGCATCAAAGGGGAATCCCCTTCTGGCCAAGCCTGAGCGAGCTGTGTTCAATCCTCTCCAGCTGAAGTCACAAAGCCAAACTCAGCTCTGGCAGAAACAGGCAGAAAACAGAAACTAAATCAATGAGATAATCAAAGCTTTATAATTAGATCGATGCAAAGAGCAGCAGCAAGGCCTGGCAGAAATCTGCACTGGACATAGGTCCAGGTATATCCAGGGCTCAGTTTGTCCCAGGAATTTTTCATGCCTTTGAGCAGCTGAAGTGAAGCAGAAATTCAGAGCATTTATGGATCCTGCTGTTCCCAGCCAAAAAATATTAAGAGAGGCAGGCACATACGAAAAGGAACATATTTCACTGTTACCTGACACTTCAGCCTTCTCTGTCTAATGAGGAGCACAGCAACCACAAATCCCATCTCAAGGCTGAAGAACTCCCCGAGTATAGGATGTACTTTTATTTGCAGAGAGGTAGTCAGTACTCAAAACTCCAGTCTATCAAGATCTATCCATCAGATAATCCTCAATGTCTGTAGTATGGACATCCTTTGAGGAAGAGCTGCTGAATGATAAGGTTTTGTGCAGAAATTCTGAAACCTTTTGAGAGGGCTGTAAGATGTTTTTTTTTTTCTTTTCGTGACTGGAGAAGGAAAATACTGGCAATACATGTTATTTTAGCCCTAGTTTAATTCCCTCAGGGGGAAAAAAAAAAACCAAAAAAACCAAAAAAGGCAAACCAGAAAGAGTCTGATTTCAAAAAAGGCTTCACCAGAAAAGGTAGGGAATTGTATACAGGACTGTATATCCCGCACAGCGTATACACTCCTGTTCTCTTTCTCTGTCAGGAAAAGTTCTTTGAACTCAAAGGCATCTTCTCAAGAGTCAGAGTGCCATCATGCTGGGAACTGTGTACTGACAGAAAATTGCACTTCCCCTGGCTGCAGAACTGTGTATGAGCACACTGACTTCCATGCTTATGAAATGATGGTGAATAAATTCGGGATTCTTTAGTCTGCTGTAACCAAATTTGAGTTCCATATTTCAAAAATCAGCTGTGCCACAGCTGAGCAAGTGCTCTGGCAGCCTTGGGGAAGGCTCCAATTTTTTACATGAAACAGAAACCTTTCCTCTTCTGTTTTTCAGGGGTGAAAGTATCCATGCTACTAATGTACTCCTACTCTAATATCAGGAAGAGACAAGACAGGAAATTAGTCACCTTGAGTGGAAACCTGAGTAAGTCCAGGGTATACGATTTTGCTGAGGTAAAGCATAATTTGCAGCTTTCAAGGTTTGGCTTGAGAACTGTTGTTTGGAGGAAATTGAGACAAATGTGTTGCTCTGCCAATACCATTAAGATAAAAGGAGTCCCGTATTAAACAAGAGTGTTGCACTTAGATCATGCACCCAGTTACCCATCCAGCAAAGCGGCCACCCTGATCTTTTTCTCAGGAGTCTGGTGGGTTTGAGCTGCAGCAATTTCTGAACTACAAGTGTTCTGAGCTGATTTGGGCCAGCTGCACCTTGATAGAGGCCAGAAGGCATTGACTGTTTCACTGCTGCTTCACTGTGCACATTGCATCCCTAGCGTGACACCTCTTGTGACAATACACACACCCAAAGTGCTGACAAAACTGGCTACTGGGTGACTACAAACACATCTGTAAAAGCCATCAGAAGGAAAGGCTGATAAGCAGAAGGGGAAAAAAAAAAACCCAACCACATGCGTTATGCTCCCCCTTTGAACAGAAGAAAATATTTACAGCTTTTTCAAAAGTGCTGTCACACACTGAGACATATCAAGCCAAGCCTTTCAGAAGCCTTTTAATTTCGGATGCTGAAGTGACAATACACCAGTCCCAGTGAGTGGCAGCCACTCAGTCCGGTGGGGCTCCTCACACGATTAAGAACTAATCAGTGAGCTCAGCTCTGCTCCCTGCTTCGTGTGGCAGCAGCCAAAGGGATGAGGAGGGCCAGAGATGAGTGTGGCAAAAAGGATACAGCTCGGGGATGGGAGCGAGGGTCACCCGCTGCCAGGATTAAACTGCCCCCGAGGAGGGGCCGTGGCAGCCACGCAGGGAGGCAGAAAACGAGAAAGGGAGAAAGTTCCTTCAACAAGCCAGCCCGTCTGAGAAGGGCAGGCTGAGGAAAGAGGCTGCTCATTAAACCGAATAATTTAACGTTAAGGTGACGGAGTTTATTCTTTTTCAGAAGGTCTGCAGCACCCAACTGAGACACACCTTCAATGAGCGCTGCCAGCTCATGCCTGCCCACATCCCGACCCCACCAAACCTTCTTTCTGCTATAAAGGAAAAAGCCCCCCCCAGGTATCAACACGTTCCCCAAAATGTATCTGGGATATAAAAAGATTCAAACATATATTCTTGGGAGTATACGGAATTCCAAATGTTTTCACCTTCTGACAAGACCTAAGCTTTTTCCTGGGTGTTATCAGTGGAAAAGGAAACAGATCATGTGAAGGCTGCCTGAGGAATCTGAAACCTTTGAGAAGCAGCTGGAAAAGGTGTCAACCAAGGGATTACAATGGATTAACCTCGAAAGATTCCATTTGTGTCAGGTCTGCCCGCCCATAGTTAGGTACCACAGGCTGGCTATTAATGGATGTACAGCAGAGGCAGCAGTTTTCCAAGATTTGTGGTGAGCCTTAGCCACCTCTCTGGGAGGAGAATCAATCCCCTTTTTGTACTAAGCTTCCCTTTAGCTGTCCTTCCCAGCTTGTTAAAAACAAATCAGGGATAAAACACAGAGCGAATCTCTTGGAATACCTATACGCACACAGACAAATGTACAAGCACATAAATACCTTCTTCATGCTGGATTTCCACAGCACACATTGAATTTACTGCTGTACCTTCTACAGCAACCACTGATTACATCATTTAATACACCTCTAATTATTACCCTGATCCTCTAGGAGATTGTCCAACAAAGCACATCAGCAGATAAAAAACAAAGCTTTTTTTAAAATATTTTTTCATTAGCAGACATAATTTGGTCAGTTATTTCTACAAAGAAACCTTGGCTATACTCGCAGGTCACATGTAATTAGTTTGTTTTACACATTCAGCATTCAGAACCCAACTTATTTTGACAAGACACAACAGAGAGGCTCCTGGAGATCTGAGATCCTCCCCAGGACTGGCAGACTGTTAGCATTTCTGACATACATTTTAGCTCAGAACCTCCAGTGTTGAAATTCAAATATTTTGTTTACTGATACCCTTGTTAAGGTATTGTAACTAGCCAGCTTAAATTTAAGCCCTTTATAACAACTGGCACACCACGGAGATACATTTATTTTAAGGCACATATTGCATATGCTCAAAAGAAAAGTGGAAAAGATAAAAATATTCTTCACCCCTCCCCTCAGAGTAGATTGGTCGCCAAAAATATTTAAAATCTTGTTAAGAGGAATTTATGCATGGAAAAAAAATACTCCTGTTATGTGCAGTTTAATTAATCACCTCCATAAAGCTCAAGGCCATCTGTTCAATGGATGGTGAGGAGAAAAAAGATGAGATTGGAGAAGACAATCGTGGTGGTATTTAATGTGGCAATAGCAATACAAAGATACTTGGCCGGAACATTTAAGAGAATATTCTCATACTTAAAAGGAAGGCTCACAGAGAACAAAAATACTTTAAAGGGAACAAATTGCTAAAGCAATAGTAGGTTCTGTTACAGCAGCAATCGGTTTTCTCTTTTAAATGCTGACGAAACCTTGAGTACAAAATCCAGCTCTGAGGGATCACCCAAGCTGGCCTGCATTCCAGGACATGGAATAGATGGGTTTCACTGGAAACTGCCTCTTGAAACCTGCATTTTCTCCCAGTCTGGCAAATTCTTTGCAAGTTTAAAAGCCAAAATATCACCAGGTGAGAGCCTTCAATCCCACCTCAAGTAACACGTCCCATGCATTTCACAGGGAAGGGACACTTGGATTATAAAGTTGCATCTATTTCTGAAGGCTGTTGATCCCAGTAGCAAGCACAGATATATTATCTTAGGGATTTTTATTTGTTGGAGAAACAAAGCTACAGAAAACATCAGAAAGCTGAGAATTCAGTCTTATCATATATTCTTCCAAAATGGTTAATTCATACCCTGAATAATAAATGCTATATTTCCTCCACCAAGGTGATGTTTAGAGCCCTGTTACCTAATACAGTTTCCCAAAAATAACTGTTCACAGCCAAAACACTTTTCCCACTACATAATTTGCTATGGCAAAGCACACATTAACCTATTTTTATATCCTCCACAGGAGAAAAAAAA
>WEKY01015653.1:143249-180037 GCA_013390045.1 Picathartes gymnocephalus
AAAAAAAAAAAAAATTGAGTGCTCCACTGCATTCTCTGGCAAAGTTGTTTGTCAGCACAGATATTAATATATTTGACATGTTGAATTGATACTTGAAACAGCTCACAGCTGGTAGCTTGCCGAGTGAGGTTTTATTATTTTTCACATCACAAAATGCTTTCACAGAGAATTCTCCTTGTGTGCACATTTTTGCTTTGGAAAAACTAACAACTGGCAGGCTTTTGAAGTGTTCCACAATAATTAATGACTCTGATTTACATGTCTACAGTACATTACACAGACACATGTCAGGCTGTAACACTGAGTGCTTAAAAGCTGTGATTCCCCCATCACCAGTCTTGGATTTGCACGTAACCAACAGCAAAAATCTTTACCCAGCTCAGCGATGGCAGGCAACGTGACAGGCTTTCCACCCAAATATTCTCTGCACATGACAGGGAATCAGCCAACCCCCTGCTCACAGGGGGAAGTCAAGACATCACCTGATGCATTTTTGGGACCAAGCAGAGCTGGCAGAGGGTGTTCATTGCAGCTCAATGCTTTTGAGCTGGGTGGCTGCAGTTGCTGTCACTTGGCACCAGGAATATAAAAACCAAACCCCCCTTTTTATTGAGCCACAGCCCAGCTGCAGCTGGCAAAGCACTCCAACCCTGAAAATCTCCCCACATCTCAGTTTTGATGTAATTCCACAAACGCACGAAGCTTACTTTTATTCTTTCCAATGTTCTGGGGGTTTGTTTGTTTATTTTTTTTTTTCCAAGCCCTTTCTCACATCTGATCTTTGCTCCTTTTTCAAACAAATGGAATAAACTTGGGACTTACCAAACCAACTTGACAGACTTTTACCCCTTGTGACAGCTGTTTCCCACCTTGCAGCAAATTCATCCCAGGATGGAGAAGGCCTAACACTTCATTCAGCTTTCTTCTCTAAAATTGTAATACCTTTTACCTGAAAAACGATATAGAAAATTTGAAAATAGGGCAGCCATCTTTAAGCTTGTATTTTAAAAATAGCGATCAGAATTGTGTGATTTTTGTGCTCTCTCCCTCCCCAGTAATGTCACATTTCTTTTTCACTTAAGGAAGCTTAGGAAGAGCAGAGTGTAGTGGGTAAAGCACCCCTGAAATCTTGCACTTTTTCCACCCATCTACCTTCTTCAGGAGTGCATTTTCTCATCTCTGTTATTAACAATATCTCAAATGAGTTGCAAGTGCCACTGTGAAACATTCACTTTTTAAAAAGGAAAATTATTCTCAAAGTAAGCTGAGGAAAACCACTCACTTTAAACATTGCATTTCAAGTAAGAATTTTTCTGTCTCACAAATAAAACAGTTTTTCTAAAAGTGCACAAACCAAATCTAGTGTGAGTCACAAAAATCTTACAAAACTTTGTTTTTACAAGTTTATAGTTGAGACCAAATTAAACTTGACAGTTTCCTTTAGATTAAATTACTAAGTTAGAGATCATAATATAAATAGCGCCTGATAAAAAATAGCTTTCTTATTCTCTAAAAATGTTCAGAATGAGGGAGCAGAGACCTGACTTTTCAGCTGAATGAAATCGATCTTTCAAGGTAAGAAAGTACAAGTGAATGCAATATGAGAAAACAGCTCTGCATTAATTTAAACTCTACTTCCTGGGGTGATAAAGGACTTTATTTCTTGACTTTTTCTCATGCTATACAGGCCAATTCTAAGGCTCTCTCCCACTGCACATGATAATTTATTTTTTGTAATGACAGGAGAAGGAAACATGCCTGCTTGGTAAGAAAAGGGGAGCAAGGAAACTCTACTAAATCAACACTGGTTTAGATCCAATCACAGGAGGAAAATTATTGATGCAGACTCAGAGCAAGATACCTCTTCCTAAGCAAATACCTGCATGATCTCCTTGCTTAACGAGAAATCAAGTTGTGCTTACCTCTTAAATTAATTATCAATTAATGAATATGTGTTTATAAACTTCATTGTTAGTATGATATCCTTCATTGTATTCACTCCTTTCCTAATAATGAAATGTTTGTGTGTGTCCCCAAGGCTATTAAAAAAAACATCCACAAGAGTAATTATGAGGACATTCCAGGCCCTTTTACCTCAGAAGAGATAAGAGATTTTCGTGAAAGTGTTTTGAAGTGTCTTTCATCATTTCAGAGCTCACAGACTTTCCATTAATAAAACTAAAAACGATAACAGCTGAATGGCCCTTCCAGCTCCAGAAGCTTTAAGATTTCAAAAGACTTGGAACAGGAGGGAATAAGGCTCCTACAATGACATGAAATAGGGTAGGAAATCCAGTTGTCATGATGACAGGAAAGCTGGAATCCATTGTTCTGAACAGCCTGGCTGTGGCAGCCCAGTGACAACTGAAGCTGGACAGGTTGAAAGTATTATTTGGGAATGGGGTTTGGACTTGCTCCTCTACCAAGACTGATTAATACTGGAACTGAGGGAGGAAATGAAACCACTTTCAGCAATTCTCCCAGTTCTACATCACTTGGCTGAAACCTGGGAACTGTAACATGTAATTTTGGTACTGGAAGACTCCTTTAATTATAAATTGAGGGGAAGGTGGACAGCTCTGGAAGTGTAATGGTTTAACTGATTCTTGCTGTCCTACAAATCCCAAGGGATCTAGGATATGGGATTCTGCTGGCTTCCTTCAGGAGATTAATCTTTTACATCTTAGAAAATACCCGTGAGCGCATCAGCTAAAATACGTACTGATTTTTTAAAAATATGTCACTTTCAGTTTTAGTTTAGTCAACTTATGCTTACAATTGACCTCAATGATCTTAGAGGTCTTTTCCACCCTAAATGATTCCATGATATTTACATAATATGTTCTTATATTCTGGTGTCTTCTCTGCACCAACTTCAGCTATTTAGCATGTGTGGTACAGTATATAATGTCTTGTATAAAATACAATTTCATATCAGTATAGGGAAGTAGATAGAAGCACTCTTTTAACAATCTGACCATCAGAATGTTCCGTCAAAAATAACTATACAGGTGATGACAAGAAAATTACATGAATCTATATAAAAGAGCAATAACGAATATTAGGCAAATAAGATATTTACATATCATAGTGAAGCAGAGGTAAAGGAATATCTCAATTATTAAAATTTTTCCAACCAAAGGAGGATGCTGTTGTCATTGACTTTTGACCACAGTTGTGTGGTAAGATGTCAAAAGATCAAATGCTTTAAATAACTGGTCTTCTCTCTATTAATGAATATTTAGTGAATAAAACTCAAGGTTTCTATCCAAGAATAGCTCTATTTATCCAAGCAGCAAGACAACAAAAAAGCCATTATCAGACGTAACTATATTTCTTGCTGAAAACCAATTAGTGAAGCAGTTATCTCGAGATCAGACAGAGAGCCAAGCTGCAGTGCTGTGATTATAATCACGTGGCCTGACTAAAGGCTGCCTGCATGGCTGCCAGACACAGGAGAGGCAAAACCCTTCTCCCTGTCTCTGTCCCCTAGACCTGAAGGTCAACGTTACAACCACACTGTAGGATCTTCACCTCTTAACTTCTTCCTACCAAATAACCTCATCAAAATACTCCTCTAATCATTTCTGCTTTCATCCACTTAGAAATAACCATATAAAGAACATAGAAAATTTCCTTTTTCCTCCAAAAAAAAAAAAAAATTTTAAGAAACAAACATTGCGTGTGATTCCTAAGTAAATGTATTTTCTGATTAAAAGCAGGGCAACTCCATCTGCTGCATCTCTGTGTAGTTCCAGCATTGAGAGAGAATATGTGTGAAACCTGTCAACACTCAGTAAGAGGAGGAGGAGGAATATGGTATTATCACACAATTTCACTGAATTTCGTAACTAGGCATAAACAACTGAATCTAATGCCCACAGGAAAGAAAATATTACACTTTAATTGGGTAGTCTTTTTCAGCAGAGAAGTGCCCACAACAGGAAGTACAATGGGGAATAGATTAGGACATGGAAGCTTTAAAGATCTCTCACCTGAAGTATTCATGCCCCTCAGAACCAGAATATCAGAGCTGGAAAGGATAGTGGAAGGTAACAGGGGAAGTGACACACACTGGTGACACAGTAACTGAACAAACAGGTGAAATAAAGCAGTAGGAATTCCCACACTGAGTTATTCCCACACTGAGTTCCCTGTTTTTATTGGATTTTAAATGCCTTTTAAATAAGATTATCACAGGGTTGCCATATCCTTTAAAATTTTATTTCTTCGGAGAAAAAGGTTATGGAGAGTCAAATGGCTGTTTATTTGGCAGTCCTTAAGCCAAATACTTTTTTACAGTTAATGGTGTAGGAAAAAAATATGGCTGGTTCTATGTATAAGACACTTTATCTGTTTGAATAGGAGCAGGAAGGAGGGAGATGCTCATAGCTTCAACTTTCATCACCACAGGGAGCAGGAAAGAAACACGTAAAAACACATTTACCCTGCTGTTGTCTATTCGACATTACACACATAAAACTTCTACTGAAAATATAGAATTGAAACAAAGGATTTTCATGCAATAGAAACCAATGGATATGACAAAGGAAAGGGCAAATTCTTGAGTGCATGTTATAAAGTCTCTAGTAGTTGAATGGTTTCATTAACCTTGGCCTACTCTGCATTTTTCTTATGATCTTTTAGAATGATCAATATTTCATTGACTTAAACTTCTTGTTCTCAAGTCATCTTGATGAAGATCAGGCTTCCAATATCAGTACTCTGATTTTAATTAGTTGCCAGTCCCTCTCTCCCTTTATTTGCACAGATGTTTACAGGGCATTGTGCTTTCCCAGAATCGTGACAGTATGGTTTAATGTGAACATCCTTCCTCCTGTATTTCTTTTGGTGGGAGATACCTTAAAATAGACATATAACAGACATATTAAACTGCACTAACCTCCACTAGAGAAAGAACGAAACCCTGCTGTACATCACCAGCCTTCAAGGACAAATCTTAAAGGCTTCTCTCTGTCCTGCTTTGAGCCCTCAGCTTATCATTCATAATGAACTTTTCTGCCAACAGGCACAACTGCCAACAGGTGACAAATCATTGCACGGAGTGGCAATTTTTCACTTTTGTTGCTCCACTTTCCTCTCTGGCATCCTCTTATAGGATATATATTTCCTGCAGAAATGAATGCATGATGGATTACCAGCCCTTAATTTCTCCAAATTCACTTTCCAAATAACACAGTGAACTTTAGGTTTTGCTCTTACGTGGGCAGAGAGCGATAGGACAAGGGGCAATGGTCTTAAACTAAAAGGGAAGAGATTTAGACTAAATGTTAGGAAGAAAAACTTTACTCAGAGGGTAGTGAGGCACCGGCAAAAGTTGCCCCATCCCTGGAGATGTTCGTGTGTTTGTCTTCTAGTTCTCATGTGTTCCCAAAAATGCTGACAGGTTTTCAACTGAAAGAAGAAGTTTAAAGGGATTGAGACTTCTCAGATCTTTGTACAGTTGGCATTTGCAGGTAACTTACCCAGCCTAGCATGGCACACCCTGGAAGTAGAGCAGGTCCTGGGATATAGGAATGCAAACCTGTGCTGCAGGAATCCTGGGAAGCAACCAAGGGAAAACTTGAGTGCAAAGAAAGAAAGATGCACACAAGAATCATAGTTAAATAAGCCTTGCTACTTTCACTGTTCACAGAATGCTTGATGTTTTTAATAAGTTACACACCTTGTATGGTCTAAAGAAAGCCAAGCAAAACTTTTGGGAACCAAGTACTATTATGCTGCACCTTTCTGCAGGCAACTGTGCTGTGCCTCTGTTAGCATTGTTTCAAAGAAATATTTAAGGCAAAAACATGAGTTTTCTTCTGGGATAGCATCTGTGATCATCCTGGAAGCCAGACCCACTGGCCTTTCTGTAAGGAACACCAGCATCATCCTTCTCCTGCTCAAACTCACAGCCTTGTTCTCCTGAAGAAATTAACCCTGGGCCTTTTAAAATGTGTATTTTTGGAGCTCTTCCACTAAATCAGGCTGCTCAAAGCCCCATCCAACTCGGCACATTCATACAGCAGGCAAATATCTAAAATGCACACTTTGTTCCCAGAAAGCAACAAAGAAAGGTGCACAAGTCCCTTTTGGTTTTGTGCCTGATTACACTTTCCACTAACTCCTCATTTACCAAAACACAGCATTCTACCAGCTCTGGCCATTTCTCTGGTGATATCTCCCGCTTCCTGATTGTACTACCAACATAATTTGAAGAAAAAAAACCAAATGGCACAGGCAGAACTGTAAAAGATGGGACACGGGATGCCATTATCCAAAATAAAGAATAAAGATCACATCCAAAACTACCTGTCTGTGAGGATGGTAGCACTTGCACAGATTATCTTCGACCATCATGAACAAACAAACCCAGAAGTGAGAGTGGTTTGTGCCTGATTTTTATATCTTGACATTAACAGTGCTTTTAAGTGGGCTTTCTTTTGTTGTTGTAAGGATTAATAAATCGAGGAACACACATAAGCAATGCTGCAGCAGCCTTCCCGTGGGCTGGGCGATGATGCTGCTAGGGAAGACAAAGGGGCAAACTGTTCCAGCAGGATGAGATACTGAATTTTGCACAGTGAAGGATTCGCTGCTGCCTCGCAGCGAAGGGGAGTGAGAGGGCGATGGGGAAGTGAATCAGGAGGGAATTCCACGTGTCATTCACTCACACCCTCAGAGCCCACCGCAGCACTAAGGCAATCCTTCCTCCAGAGGCACCCGGGGGATTCCTGGAATGCTTCCACTGGGATTGCCAGGAAGGAATCCTCACAGCTTCACGGGGACTGTTGTGCTCTGTTTGCATTGTCCTCCCTCTCTCCTGCACACAAACCTAATTCTCATTACAGCTAAGGGGGTCCTGTGGAAGCAGTGCAAGGAAAGGAAAACTGCAGGTTGCTGGGCAGTAAAAGGAGCTGTTTACTTCATGCTGTGCGAGGATTCACGATTTGCAAGTGTTAAATTGCTCAGGAGGTCCTCCACACCTGGGAAGTGCCAGCTGTCACCACGTGGAGCTGATGTGCACATTTAGTATTGGGGAAAAAAAAGAGAATTAAAAAGGGAACTGAGTGGGTGGACCAGCAATGGCCCTTTCATCTCCACCACTGCTGGTAAATAGAGGCAGCCATACAGTGCGAGCCTGGGTAAAGGAGGATCTGACCTATTTTTTGCCTATTTCTGGCCCATTTCTGTTACACTGTGAGTTCTGGAATATGGATACACGCCACAGTTCAAATAAACACCTACCCAATTTCTGCAAATGCAGCGAAAACACATTTTAATTTCCAAACAGACTTCCACCTTGATCAAATAAAGTATTAAAAAACATATTCTCTGCTCACAAGTAAGCCCTTCAAAACAGGGCAACATACAGGCTGATATTTAGGGCACATATTCCTCTAGACAGTAAAAAATGAAATTCAGGATTAATAAACCAAAGCAAATTACTCATTTCTCCCAAGCCCTACATAAATACTGCATTTTCCAGGCAAGACAAAGGGCGTACATGGATCATGAATGAAATATTTCTATATACAGAAGTCAGGGCATTTTTGTGCATGCTGTTGCTGGATGGAAAGCACATTTTTCAAAAGAAAAAGAAAAAGAAAATGTAAGAAAAAAAATTAGAAAAGGAGGCAGAACTTATTTGTTGAGAGATCATAACTGGTCATAGTATGCAGCATTCATTTAGAAAGTGTCTTGGGCCTGCTAAATTATATATAAGGCTTACAAGGGATGAAATATATGAAGAACACAGGTGTTTTTTATCCTCAGAAGCTGAAAAAAAACCCCTTTTCACACTGCAGAAAGCCAAATGCACGGATGGAGCAGTTAAAATGAATGTTAGGTATTACAGCATATAAAAGAGCAATCCACACTTCACAAAAAAACAGGTGGATAAATGGATTTCCTCCCTTGGTTTGCCAGTCAGAACTGGTCACTTTTCAGAGTATATTGTGCAACTATATAAATATGATTTTTGTCCTCTTTCTCTCTGTCTCACACACACAGAGGTCAAAAAGAAGGAGCACCTTTAGCAGCAGTCAGGAAATATTGTTTGGGGAAATAACTGATGACCTATGATCAGCTGAGGACATTAAGCTAAAGTAATGCATGGTCATGGTTAAAAAAATTCTGTTTAATATCCCCAGAATACTCTCTGATAGATAAGTATCACATGTAATACTCATTTAAGTAAATTACATTGCAATTACTGAGGTAGGAATTTATTTTTTCTGAGCTCCAGATTTGGTCATATAGAGTATTTTTTGTGGGCTTTTTGGGTTTGCTTTTTAAAAATTATTTTTATTTTTATGTTTTTGTGTTATTTTATGTTTGTGTTTATGTTGCAGGAGGAGCTGGTTGGCAGGTAGAGACTTTCCCTTTTTGGTCACTGGTAGGAATGAAGTTCAGTCAAAAGGGAAATAAGTTTTTCAGTGCTATGTGAAGGAAGGTAATGCCTTTAATGTATTTCTAATAGCCAAATGCTGATGGTCAAATAAAAAAAAAAAAGAAACCCAAACAAAACAATCAATGAAGACATCGTTATTGTCACTGCACCTCTGATTTATGCCATATTTTCAGAGCTCTTTCCCTCCAATTCCTCAGCTTTATGATGCAAAAACTACCCATGACTACATCTTAATCTGCATGATAGTCAACAATTGGGAAAAAAAAAAAGAAAACAACAAAAAAAGGAAAAAGAGAGAAAGAAGAATGATTCTGATTCTGAACATGACACAAGACCTTTATCAGTAAAAAGTAGTTATTCTCAGACCCCCACGCAGTAAAGTCCCTACCTGTGCAGCTCTGAAATATCTTGACTTCAAATTCTGCTTTTCAAAATGGAAGAATTCCTTCCAGTAATAAGGAAGAAGATTCTAAAAATTCTTTTCCATTTGGACAAAATGAAATACACATTTCTCTTCAAGCTAAAAAAAAGCATGTTTTTCTCTGATGGCATTTGTTTAAGTTATATTAAAATGCTTAGCATACTACTTTATTATATATATCCAACCTAATTTCATAATATATTATTTCTGGGAAGAGATTAAATTATTCTGCTGGATGTCTGAAATGTTTAAGAGCAGAATAAATTATGGTCTCTGCTCACATGACCTTTTTTTTCCTTCTTCTTTTAGTGCCTGTCAAGGACTGCAATTCTTTAGAAGCAGTTGTTTCGGAAAAGTATTTTCCAAAATTATGAAGAGATCCAGCTGTGGTTCCATTTCATATTAAGCAGGCTTGATGTGAAATATTTTTGTCACACAGGCACAGGGATAAAGAGTAATGAAATATATGGCCAATCATTAGTATTTTTGGATTTCATTGCCAAGATCAGGGGGACAGGTTATTGAGCAAAAATTATTTCAGCAATAAGGACAATTTCTTTCTTTTTATATCTGTGGCAAATTATTTTTCATCAACTCAACATTTATGCATTTTTATCAGCACGTAGGCTCTACCCCGAGCTAACAGGTGCTTTACATTTTGCTCTTTTGTAAACTTACACAAATGCAGAAGTTATTTAAATTAGAATACATCAATTCTAACAACATTTTTCAAAGTCTAAAGAAAAGGTGAAAGGAAAGATGTTTTTAAAGTACAATTTACTAGAACTCCAGCAGTCTAAACATCATTTTAGAACAAAGACATTTCAAGAGCTCCAACCCTTTTCCTGCTGCTAGGGGACCAAACAATATTTCTGGTTCTGCTGCTGCGAACTTAAGGGGACAAAGATCAGATGTCATTTAATCAGATGTCTGCCTCCATGAGAATAAAGCTTAGCACCCCAATTTGGGAAGAAATTAAAGCAATAATAATTTTTAAATTGACTTTTGTTTTCTCTGATTTCTCATGCAGGAAAAATATAGTTACAAAATGCAGATGTAAACGCTGTGCTGTGAAAAGTAATTTTAGCTTGATACTAAAAATTATATGAAGGACTTGAAATACAGGAAGCTTGTCATCAAAGCTTTTCCACAGACAAGAGGGAGAATTTAGGTACAATACTAATTTCTGGCTGTGGAGAGGGATTTCCATCTCAGCCATGTATTAGCTCCTGATAACACCTTTCTTTCTATTAATATAAATGTCCTTAAAAAGTGAGCCCAAAGTCCTGAAGAAAGCACATGGGTATGTTTAGGCTGTGGAGGAGCAGAGCTGATCTGTGAGCAGACTGGTGGCAGGAGCTGTAATTCGGGCAGGGATCACAATTCCTATCTGAAGGACATCCCCAGGCTGCCAGCCCTGAGCAGGGGAAAAGCAGGAACGAGCTTTTCGGGATGAAGCAACAGCAGAAATACAGTCTCAGCCCAGGAAATCCCTTTCCCTCCCTGGGGAAAAAAAAAAAGGAAGAAACTCTCTCAGATCAGAGTCAAATGAAGGACATTGGCAAACTGCTAATGCAGCCATCAACAACATCCAGAGCACACAATTCAAATTACAAGTGTTACATTGTTATAAAATCGAAAAGGTCTCTCTCCCTGTACCCCATTTGCTGATATTGGCTATTTTCTCAGTACACATTTCCACAGGGATTCTGCTTTCCTCCTTTCTCTATGGCTCAGGTTGCAGTTGCTGGGAAGAAACCATTCCCAATGGGAGCACCTGAGATTTGATAACTCAGCTTGTTCTGGAAATAACGTAGATGGAATTAATTTATCCTTAATCCTTTTACTCCAAAAGCATCTTGATTCCAGGCCTATGTCTTGTAGGCCTAAAAGGTCTGGGCCTAGAACAACTTCAACTAAAGTACCGTGGGTTTAAAAACATCATTTTGCTGTTTTCTGTACAAAAAAGTGAAACTTTATAGGTCTTCAGAGCCCTCCTCAGCTTGGACAACTCAGAGCTTCTGACATCTTGTGCTGGGCAGGGATTCTACTACACAGAAACCCACATAGTCTCCCCCCGGTAAGGAATATATTATTTTCTACCTATCGAGTTCCTTTAAAACAAAAAGAGCCATGTAAAACTTCCTTATGGGAGGGCTTTAAAGTTGGTTAAGCCAGATGATTCCAAAAACTCTTTCTGAAAATTCATTTCTTCATAAGAAAGGAAGAAGGAAAAAATCCTACATTCATTCTCCAGAACTGTTAAGGAAATAAAGCAAACCTTCTCAAATTACTCAGTGGCAATGAGTGTCTCTCAAAACATCTTCAATTAAGTTGTTTAGTTTTCTGAACCCAGCTATTACCATCCCACACAAATTTTATTTCAGCTTTTAGAAAATAATACTTTTTTTCCCTTTTCTAATTAACAATATTGTTATAAATTAAAATCTATGCTGGGCCAAAGGTTAAAAATGTTATGGTTATGTACTGGTTCTGAAGTGGGAAGCAAACTATTATTCCCAGCCAACTACAGGCTGTTTATGATCTCCAGCAAGTTAATTAAAGACCAAAGAATAAAAACCTTCCAGGTTTTTCTTTTCACCCTTTGGTCTATTAATACATATTAAGCTTTTAAAGGGGCAGAAATATTTTCTTATTAATTCTACATTCAGAGCTTGATAAAATAGGCATTCCTTCCACAATACCTCATTTTACCTCAGTACCCACACAATATACTAGCAATAGGAAAAATCTCCTAAAAGGTTGCCTGCAGGAGAGAGCTAGGACAACTCAGACAAGTGAAAAAGAAGGATCTTTTTTAAAAGTGCACCTTTTAGTTCACTGATCATATGAAATAATTTTAGTTCATTTCATAACATTTTAGTAACATTCATTCATCACGTTCTTTCAATATTCAGTAACATTCATTCATCCACATGAAAGCAACCTACTGTAAGTGGGAGATCACAGTAAATAAAAAGGCAAATGGTTCAGTTACTGTTTGCAATAATTTAATATCTGTGAACAGCCCTTCTTTGTCAAAGGCATGGAAGGATATCAAGCACAGTTTTCACTTCAGATGCAAGGTAGGAAAGGGAGCCACACTCTGGTCAGTGCCTGCAGGCGGGACGACTGAACACGCAAAAGCAGTTTTCTTGGCTAGAATAAAGTGCAGATGGGCCTGGGAGATGTTTACTTGGAATGAAGAAGGAGAAGAAAAAAAAACTACTCAAAACAAAATACTTTCCCTGCTGAGAGCTACACGTATATTTAGCCACCATCCTTTCATTTAGGTGGAAGTCTGTCCCTCTTTTTGTTTGTGTCAACAGGAAACTCTGTAGGCATTAGATTGCTGTTTGAGAATGTCAGACTGTCAAGAAGTGAAACAGTGATGAAGGCTGTCAGAAAGGGAAGGAGGAATATCTATCATGCTAAAGAAACCAGATAAATAATAGATGACAGAATGTATTCTGTGAAACACTGTTAGGGGCATAATCTTCAGGAAGATACTGGATTTGGATCAGAAACAGAAATCAACTTAAATATTCTCATGTGTTCTTAACGTCAACTACAATAAAACTTCAGAAAATTTTGAAATTAGTGTGTTACAAACATTCCTGGAAAATTTATTTGCAAAGAGTGAATACCAGCTTCAAATTCAATAGAGTGATAGACTGTTTAAAAAGTGGCAAAGAAATACTGTAAAATTCCTAGTTATATCTTCACAGTTCTTGTTTCACCACTGAAATGATCCTTGAATCTACTCCATTATTTCTAGCCTTAGATAAAAATATTTCCCTTTCACAATCTTTATGTATTACATTAAACACATCTATAATTTTAGTCACAGGTGTAATGAGGAAAAAATCACCTCACTGCCTTACTCAAAGGCAGGTTATTTCCACAATCTCCAGCTAATCTGAAAGCAGACAGATGGCTCTAAGAAAAGCTGCTTTTATCACACAACCGACAGATGTTTCTGAATGGTTTTCTTGTAATTGTCAGATAACCTTGCCTGTCTTGTATCTGAGCTCTCTCTTAGCTTCTCACTTTAACTGCTGCCATCTTTGTCTCAAAGAACTGGAGCTGACTGAGCAAGGCAAAGTCTTTTTCTCTGAGGAAAGGAAAAGCAGCTCCAAGAAAGGGACTGTGCATCTGTCTGAAGTCAAGGAGGGAGTGCTGGAGCTGCTTTCAGCTCAGGCATTGTCCCCATCCTTAAGTCAGGAAATGCATCCCTATGCTCTGAACATTTTTTTTACGGCTTTAAGGAAGCCAGAAATATTACTGCGGTAGTAGCAGTCCCGATTTGAGATCTTAAGTACAAGCAGAAGATTAAGATTGCAAAGTTAAAAACCAAGTTAGGTGCAGCAGACCCTGAGGAAAACAGACACGTGTGGTACCTTACACGGATGTGTGAAATCTGGCAACAAATATTCAGATGCCATAAATCTGGAAGAGTGGTATAATGGTAGAAAAAAAAAGTATAGAACACTGGCTCAAGGACTGAAATGTAACAATCTGCACCTAAAGATGGTGCAGGCTCTGGAAATTATAAGGAAAACTGAGATGATAGATTACTTATAAAAAGCTACATAATTCAATGAACTATTCAATCAATGAAAAAAATCAGATGTGTTCTTTAGATGAAGATTTTGAGACTTCACCTAAGTCTAGTCACATAGCAATTCTGGAAAAATTCAATACTACTATGTATTATTTGTCATCATAACATGCTTTTAAATATTTGTTTAGCACACCTCCTGCAGTAGTTTTTATTCTCTCCTTTGAAAACTGTAAAATTATTTAACTTGTTGTACACAACACATATTTACCAATTATTTTTTCACAAAGCTGTGAATTTTGAATTTAGAGTTTCTTTTAAAACCTCACCATTTAATAACCATGAAAACTAGTGAATCTGAGAGATTGCAGTTATTTCACTGTGCAGTGAAATCATAGTGACATTATGCATGCTGGCAAATACTAAAGCTAGTATGGAGGATTGACCCAGCCAGATTCATTCATGGTAAAAATCTGACTTAAATAGAAATCAGTATATTCTTAGAAAGAAAGAAAGAAAGAAAAAAAAAAAATCAACCTAAACTGACAAAAATTCAATCTAGAACCCTATTCTGAATTATGTCAACTCAGATTCCAACCTGCTGACAACTATTACTTCATTTCCAACATTTCTTATATTTCTTTCTCATGAAAGCTCCAAATTGAAGAGGACTTTGAACAACATTTGGGACACAACCTCCCAAGTATGGATATTTTTCTCTAATTTAAAAAGATGAAGTCATAGATGCTTTATAGTAAGGATTTTATTTTTTTCATGTGCTCAGTCCAATGGTGATATTTCTCCTGAAGTCTGTGGATGTTTGAGTGGGTCTATAATCCACTTGGTGCAATGGCCAGGTAATTACCTGTGCTTACACAAAAGAAAATCATACACGCAAAAATCAAAACTTGTTTTTACGTGTGTATGTACTTTTTTCCAATATTTTTTAGAATTGAAGTTATTAGAAAAACCAGACTATCTCCTGGCAATAAGGTAATAGCAATTTGGAGAAGAGAGAAGACAGAGTAATTATTTCCTGCCAAGAGAAGTTCACTAAATAGATGAAAGTGCAGTAATTGAGATGAAATTGAGCATTTATATATGACACTGAACAGCAAGACAACTTCACAAAGCTCTTCTGAGGAAAGTTCTTTCTATGCCTGTCTGCAGCAAAAGCTCCAGGAGCACTGGTTTCCATGTCAAGCACCAAGTTTCTTTCCCGTCTGAGAGTCAAAAGTCTTGATCTTGTTCAAGGTTTGCAACAACAACTAAAATGAAAATTATCAATCAGCTGTGACTGCATTATTCCATCTGTAAATTACCCACCTTTGAAATACCGGTATATAATATTTATAATCCCCTTAGATTTTCTGGAATCAATATCTTATCCAGATTTCTCTGCTACCCAGGGAGTTCTGTATTTGTGTAAAGTAATGGAAAGTGGACATGTATGAAATATATACTTTTCATAGACTTCTCACTAAAATCATAATTTGCAAACTTAGATTAATAAGCTTGTAAGAGATTTTAATGGATTGAGTTAATGACAACCAAGCCCTTTAATTTTCTGCTGAGTGTTGGAAATTCCCATGCAGACAAGCACATCTTTAGCTGCACAAATAAGCAGAATGCAGAGCCCAGGCCCAAAAAATCTTAAATCAAAATAATTCCACAAGTTTCTCATTTCTTTAATGCAATCATATGGAACTGAAATTATATACCTTTAGATTAAGGCAGAGTGATAGGACAGAATATAGAGTAATATATTCAATGACTAGGATAGATGAAAGCTTTAAAAGTAAGGTTTTTTTCCTCTTAAGAATATTCATCCTTTAATTGTTTTCCCAAAATGATACCAGTCATTCCATCGTTGTCCTTCTTAATCAAATACAGAAATTAAATCAGAGGCACTGATGAGGAAAACCTCAGCAGAAATGTCCTTAAGCTCATTACATACTACTTTCTGATTAGAGACCCAACATCACTTCACAGACTGAGACACATGATTATATTTTCGATTTGGTATAACTGATATGTTTTATTTTCATTTCAATAAATGAAATTCCTACCGAAAAATTAAAATGTAAACCAGAACCGAATTGCACTCCTAGGACTGCAGTTTTACAGGAAACTATATGGGCACAGTGTTAAATTTTCATGTTTGTGTGTTTCCTATTTATATATTTAAGTTGCTTTTCCTTGGAAAGGCCTAAATGGATTCAAGAGTTCATGGAGAGAGGAGAAAGATGCAGATTATTCAGACAGTGGAAAATAGCTTTTGGGAACAAAGATCTTTGGAAATTACAGGGTCCACTGCTTTGTTTTACTTATTATAAATACAAGTCTCATTTTAAAACACAAGTAATATGGTAGTGACTTATCCCAGATTGCATTTTAAATATTTCTGTAACTCTATTTGCATCTTATTTTTGAACATTCAAAGAGATGGTCCCAATGAAGGTAAGAAGAACAATGCTCATATACTTGAGACATTTCTATTTGACTTTTCCAGAGATTGTCAATCATACAAGAGATTCTGTTGCTGTGAAAATACAAAACATTTGTAAGGTAGTGTTCTATATTTAGGAAAAAAAAATATATGCAGATTATATGCAGAAATAAGTATAGTTTTACTCTGAAGTATGGCTTATAAATTCATAGTATTTTGATTCCCTTATTAATCAGTTATTCTAAGTAAGGAGTTCTCCTCAGTGTATCATTGAATAGCTTCATCCTAATATGGGCCTGGCAAAAGGAATACTTTATGAAAAATAAGTGTTAAATGTTAATTAGTTAATAGGTTAATTAAACCTTTTAGTTGATTAGCCATTAGTTAATTTTCACTATGTTTTGCCACAAGACTGACCTGCAGCATTTCACACCAAAAGACAACATGTCTTACACGAGCTCTTCCAACACTGGTTTGATCGTTTGTCCTCTGGTGAAAATGTAAATACTCAGGACACTAAGTAAGTAAAGCTACAGGTTTTGAAGTGCAGCATTTACCTTCTACTTCTGCAGCTGGAAGGAGAATATCCTAGGCAAAAAAAAATCTGGACAAAAGAGATGCTCTACACTACTGCAATCTGTCCTGATACAGGAAAAAAATCGAGCCTACTGCTTTTATGCTGTGTAAAAGAGAGACACAGCTCTCAGACTTGCCCTCTCACCTCGTTACCTTGGCTGAGAGAAAGAGGGGAGAAGACCTTGGGGGAGTGGAAGCTTCACTCTGCTGAATTCCTTCCACGATGCAAAGAGCCAGCCCTGAGAGAACCTGCCCGAGCGTGTGGCACAGATTTATCTCGCTCGGAGGACGGGGAGCTTTCAGCTGCCAGGGAACAGGCTCCAGGAACAGCCATCTGCTGGTGCATTTGGCCCTCGCTTGTTCTTTTGCTGGTTTTCAGTCCAGGTGAGAAATATTTCCGCCCTCCCTTCCCCTGGAATGCCTGCCATGGCACACACAGAAGGAGCACGCAGGAGCTCACGCAGCTGCTGGCTGGTTGGCATTTCATGGCCCCTATTTTGGGCAAACAGCATGAAGGCAGTCCACAAGCGTAAAATTAAAGTGATCTCTTTGTAGGAGGACTAGAAACTAACTCCAGCTACCATTTCAGTTCTGTTTTGGCAGACTGACTTCGGTGCTCCCTAGCAACACTCCCTTCCCACCACTTCCACACCTCTCCATGCCCTGTATGCACAGTGCCATAACTGGCACTTCCTCACCTCTTCCTTTGCCCAAGATTTTCCCTTCAAAGCCAAATCAGTAGGTTCTTATGTACAGGACAGCTGGTCCATGACTGTTGCCACACCGAGCCAAATCTGCCTTTTCCACAGCTCCTTCCAAGCAGACAAACGAGAGCAGCAGTAAATCCTTTGGCATCACTATCCACCTGGCTACAGCTCGTGGTGGTGGAAAAGACACAGTGCGTTACCCAGTTTCAAGGGACACGATCTGTGCCTGTGTATCAGATACGTCCAAGATATGCAGAACCCGGGGCAGTATCAGAATTCCCTTCTTCCTCCCAGGTCAGAATTCCTGCATAAAACAGTATAAGACCAAGTATCCAACTCATGTTAAACGCATAACTTGTAAAAGTAGACCCTTGTTAGTCTGCTCCTGTGGCTGAACACAGCCCACCTAGATCAAATGATTTTAAAATGGCTTTTTCATAAAATCCTGGGCACGTCCTTGGAAAGGGACAATTAATGGCACTGGAAGGAATTACTTGCAGTCAGGCTGTGATGGAATAAGGGCTTGGCTGTGACCCTGCAAAGCACAACACACCTCTGCCATTAAACCTTACATCTCAATCCCATACTATCGCACCATTCAAAGGCTGAAACCTTTGGAATTCTAAGAATTAAACTGCATAGAAGGGACCTACTTGCTACCTTCTCAATAACAATAAATAATAAAACAAAAGGTACATTAAAAATATATTATATGAGAAGATGAAATTGTCCAAGACATTAAGTACTAAATTGGGCTTGGAGAGTTTTGAATGGTGAAGCAAATGCTACATGCAGTCCTGATTGTTACATTCCTTTTCATCAAAAGAGCTGACCCCCAAAGGTCACAACAAGGAAACCCATCGATTCCAAAGTGGGTAGGGCTGAAGGAGACTACACGTGGAACCACAGAAAGCTGCAAGGTGACCCCTGAGCACTCAGCCACTTCGATAAAGGTCTGCAGTGGAAACGAGCCAAAAGCACTTCCTGCACCCACTTCGAAGGAAAACGGCTTGGATGGAAGATGAAACTCCCAGCAAAAGAGCTGAAACGCCCAGGTGCCAGATTGGAAGTGTAACATGAGCGGCACACAGATGTGAGGCACTGAAACTCTTTGTGGGGGATTGCAAGGAAAGGGAGAGAGGTGCTCATGTGCACATTGCTGCTGTCGCCTGAGCTGCTCTGCAGGTGGGGGTGACCCAAGGGGGCTCCTGAGGGGACACAGGGCGCTCCCCACACCCTGCTGAGCAGCCCCTGCTCCAGAAACACCGGCAGGATTTTGAAAACTGCCTCAGCATCACCTCATCAGCCCTCAGAGCCTTTGGGTGTGGGCAGAAGGCAGCTGTAACCCAGGAGGATGCACTATCCCTTCTCCCAGTTCTTGCTCTGAGAAGCAGGTGGGAATACACTAATACCCTCACCTGGATAATCTGCATTCTGGATTAATGCTATGCAGATAATTATACTCCTCAAGTGCTAGGAGAGGAAGAGTCAGAGCCTATGCAGAAGAACAGGAGCCAGAAGAAACTGGGGCTGCACTCAAGAGGAAACAGGAAACAGAATGAACAGGTCTCCAGAAGAAGCCAGAAATGCAACAGCTGCCCTGTGCATAACATTCCCATGGCGTGTAAAGCAAAAGAATCACAGGATCTTGCTGCATTTATCCCTGCTCACCTCTAGGCCTGAAGAAAAGGGGAAGAAAGTGAGGATCAGTTTCAAGAGGAGAGGACACAAAACATCCCGAATCCTCTATCAAATGGGGATACATGCAGCAGTAGAAATGAGACCAGAAGGTACAGCACCCGTGCTGTTTGCAGATCCACACCTTTAGACATTCCCAGTGGCAGCAATGCCAACTGAGATACTGAAGATAAGAATTCGCTTCTCATTTCCTTGCTGGTTTTGCTTTTGTAAAATACACACTTGCTTCTCATCATGCTAGAGATATTATTTTCTTTGAGACAAATGACTACCAGCCTGCTATAGTTTAGGAATGTAACTCACCCCTTTAATATCATATCAGAAATTAAGGTTTTATGGTGATGTTGCTGCAGAACAACATTGCATTGTTGGTCTGAAGAATGAAAATGTGGATTACATTCTTTTTGCTCATTGAAGCTGTCTGTCATGTGCAATACAGATACTGTCAATACAATGATTAACTGCAGTGACTAAAAGATAGCTAAGGTTGTTTGCTGATGGTATTTGTTGCATTTCTAATACTCCCTGAAAAAAAACTCCTAAATGACAGGCTCTTCTGATTACGATCAAAGAACAAAAAAAAACCCCTGTATTAATATGGGTATAATTTGGAAAACATTGTTTTTTCATGGTTCAGTGATAATATCATTTTATACATTTATTATTTTAAATCCTTTTCAAAGTGCTTACCTACTTTCTGCCTAGGGCATTAGAATACATGGCTTGATAAAAACAAACAAACATAGCCCAGGGTGATAAACTTGAAAAAGCAGGGAACACACCATTACAAGGGATGCATCCAGATTTTGTGACAGAATTTATTCCATTGAGGTTTAGGTCATGGTACTGAAATAAGGTATAAGTCCTAATACTTGATGTACAAAACTCCTCTGACCTATGGGAAGACAAGATTCTGATTGCATTTGAGTTCACCTGATCTGTATCAGAAAAAAACCCAAACTCAAAACAACTCACCCCAAACTATTTTTTGGCTATGGGAGAGATCAATAACAAAAACAAAAAAAAGATTATAGTTACTTCAGGAACATCTGAGCCAAGTTTAAGTCCATGCTGGAAAAGACATTTGAAAAATGTTGTAAAGAATAGTTTTATAGTAGGGTAGTCATTACTAAGAAGATCAAGATAAACCTGCGATTCAGTTTTTGATGTTCTGCAGTATAAGATCAGACATAAAAGAAAATAAAGTCTACTCTGCAGGGAGCAGTAGGAACTAGGAGGCAGCAGGCTGGCTCTGTCCTGGAGTGACTGAAATGGAAGTAAAAGGAGGAGCCCTGCGTACTGAAGGTGGGAATTCTCTCATGCCACAAGAAACTGATGCAACTAAGTGATGCAAATGAGCAAAATATCCCACAGAATAAGATAGACCTGGAAGCATGACTCAGGAAAGCCTTTACTCAGCTTCCCCAAGCCTCTAAACTGATCCCTTGGGTTACAGCACACCCCATTTAAACTGGGAAATTCAATTCAGACCCTGCAACCATTTACTGTCTCTCTATTTACTATTTAGTCTAAAATTGCAGTGTTGAGTTTCTTGGTTCTTTTAATCTGTTTCATTCTCATTAGAGTTTTGTCTTGTTCATTTTTAGAATTCAAGCAGAAGCAGGATTAGCTGGGCAGTGGCAAGGCAGTGCCAAGGAAAAGGCAGTGCCTGGCAAGGGGAAGCCATGGAGTTCTGCAAGTTCTGCAGAAAACAGGGCACTAAGAAATGCCCTCAGTACTGGGGCAGACAGAAAGCCAGAAAATGGCAATATTTTTGCTAAAGTTTTGGTAGTTTTCCTTCTAAAGGACCACATGAGATGTTAAAAAAAAAAAAATCTGAAAACTCACTTTCCTTTAAGGAAAATCTATTAATGAGTCAACCACCAGCTAAAGCAGAGGCTGACTCTGTGACCTACCCCGTTAAATATGCCAGTGGCACACTCTGATGCTGGCATTTCTTAACTTGATTCTTGACTTAAATGCCCTTTTAACGTGCTCATTAGTGAAATTTTCTAATTAAAAAATGCAAGAGCTAAAAAGACGCCCTCTCCTACACAAGTCACATGGAACCAACCTGAACACCTACACGGTTCATTAGCTGAACTGGCAATTTCAGATCCCAGAGCAGTTCTCCACCACTTCTGCTAATTGAAAAACTTGTAACAGAAGTAGGCTGTTATCTTTTTTATACACCTGTCACAAAAGGCAGAGCACAATTTATTCTATGGAAATAAAGTTTTTGCTGCCTAGAAAACCTCAGGAATCCAGAGGCTTGCAGTAATTTGGCCTTTTTAAAGAACTATGGAGGAAAGTGCTGTCATGAGATTATCTTCCCCCTTCCAGACACCTTCTACCTCCCCCTTTTTTCACCCCTCAGGCACCTGCCACGGTGCCCTGCACATGTAGTGCATCATTTGGCTTCATACCCTCTTCCACCTCACTTTTCTTGTGCCATCTTCTCACCCCACTTCATTTAAACCCCTCTTCAGCAAGGTCAGGATCCTACAGACACCAATACCATAGCCACATGGAAGTGATTACGTGATCTGCAAGTGTTACCTGCGTTTAAATGCATTCTCCCCTCCACATCTGCTGCACACATTATTTCTATCATGTGCTGTTGTGTAGTTTTTCTGTTGGTTTGGGTTTTTTGTGTTTTTTCTTTGCATTCATCTTCAGCTTGCACCATGGCAATCTTTCACTGCTTGTGGACAGACATCAAATTTTTCTTCCTCATAGCTCCAGAAACCAATCCATATCACTCTTGCATCTCTCTTGCACATCACTCTGGGGCTAGGTTAATGCCAATTTTCTTCACATTAACTGGTATGGGGCTGTTTTTTCTCACCATGCAAATTTATTTTAACTGACAATTTAAATCAAATCAGTTTTCCTCGAGTCTGTTTTGTCTGTGACAGTAATTTGTCAGTAATCTCCCTGCACTTATCTCCACCCACGAGCTTTTCTATTTGATTTTCTCAGTCTGAGCTGAGTGAGGAGCAGGAGTGTGGCTGAGGGGCCTCCCACAGCCAGCCAAGGTCAAACCACCACAGTACCTTCAGAACCTGCAGAAATTCAGCCTCAGCAAGGACTGGAATTGCAGCAAGCACGGTCAGATCCTCCTCCTGCTTCTCACAACCTTTGTGAGCCAAAGGATCCACACTAAATACCCTACAGAGATTGCACTGATTACCCAGAGACTGGAAAAGTAATATTCAAATTATTTACCATTCATTCCTAAAAAGGATACTATGGGGCTAACCTTTATACAATTTTATGTACAAAAGGGTCATTTTAAAAAGTCAGTATTTCCTGTGATTTCAAATGTAGAGCATTATGGATGCATTTCTAGTTTAAGATGAAGTGTCTTAGCCTCTGGTGTTATAAAAAAATTCATGCCCATATGATACAATTTGGTGCCATTTTATCAGTGCTGCTGTTGGCTCAAGGTCTCTTTCTGCAGAAATGAAGAAACCACATTTGAAAATAGATGTTGGCTTCCCTACCCCTACCCACAGGCTTGCTGAGTGGCCTAAGGACCATACCAAGAACACAAAACCTGCTCATGTACCACTAATAACCATCTTACTGAGTTGTCTGATACATCTGAATGTTAACATTCTTTTTATCTCTGCCAAAAATAAAGCACTTATGAGATATGTGGAATGGTGGGGTCTCAAAAAGCTCTCCTAAGACCTAAGGATCACATTCTTTCCAATGCCATGACTAATGGTGGAAATCCCAATAGAGAATTTTTGTTACCTACTATGTTGGTGCCTTAGGATCTAAAATCTAGGTACAGAGCAGCCTGAAGCTTGTTAGCAGCAGTTATTTTCTGTGCCAGACTATGCAATTCAAAAAGGTGTTCCTTTCCTGCAAGTGCAGGGATACTCCTGCAATCCTGCCTTCATCCACAGCCTAAACACAGACAGGGCTTCAGGAGAGATAGAACAGCACACTCGAAAGACCAAATAAAGCTATTTTTTGATTGCAACATGAAAAAAAAAAAGTAATCATCATTTAAATAATACCTCACAACAAAGAGAATTTGTCCAGGCTCAATAAGACTGAGAACCAATGTCTTTCTCTGTCTGAAGGAGATATTGAACCAACATCTCTGAGCATATTTAGTGTCTGGCAGTGCACAGAGTTGGAAGAGATACCAACACTCCTCTCAGCGAAACGATGACATCTTGCTGAAAAGAACTCAAGATGTGTGACAAGAAGAAGTCTGAGGATGCCAAAACTCTTTCCTTGGTTTGTATTTGAGGATGAAGCGTATCAAACCTCCTCTCTCTTCCTGCTGTGGCCGTCTCACACAGAGGAGACTCCAGACACTCAGCTCACTCTGAAGCAATTACACCCATTAGGGCTTGACAAGGGTCCCTGCAGAGCCCCACAGAGCTCCAGACTGCTCCCTGCGCTTAAGGAGGATTTAGGCATTGAGCTGGTCAGACCCAAGGAATTACAGCCATAAAAAGGTGTAAATGCAGCCATTTTGAAAACTCTCATGTCCAAAAGAGCTGCTCATGAATTTAGACTGACTCAAGAGTTCGTTGACCGCTGATTGGAGGCTTTCCAAGCCAAAGCTCCAATTCAGAAGGTTCCATTCTGTCGACTTGCGCTGCATCTTAAGCTAAACCCACGTGTGCCATGAAGAGAAACCCGGAGGCACAGTTGCTTATTTCCCGATGGCCACACAACTCCAACAAACACTAAAGCCAGCCACGGCGATGAGTGCTTGACTCCCAGTCTCTCCTCACAACACTCCTATTTCTTCTAGTGAGATATGCCCAGAAACCTCTGGCAATAATTCCTGAATTCGTCCTCATCCTGCTGCAGGGAAAGACGAGCCCTCTGTGGCAGTGGCTGTGCATCTCTTTAGGAAAAGGAACATATATTATTTATATGTGTTCAAAAAATAGCTGCTTTCTGGTTTTCAGTGACATTCTCCAGGGAATTACAAGACATGTTCCAAACACAAGACCAGAGCAAGGCTTACACTGAAGTCCAAGTAACTCTTCTTTAAACTAAAGTGAGTCGTGGAAGGTTTATTTGATCTACAGTAGGTTTATTGATCTACAAAAGGCTGCTCTTCAAAGGCCATTGGAAAAAGAGGAGGAAAGGCTTCCCAGAAATGGGAAGTGCTTTGGCCTCAGCTGTGTTTTTGCTCCAATCCTTGCACATATTTAACTTAAAAACAAGATGTGTGATTACACATTAAAAGGAAAAGAGGATCAATCATACAGGACCCTCTCTTATCATTTCACCTCAATATTTTTTTCAAAATACATCCTGCTTAGCTCATCAGAAATGTGACTCTGTCCTTGGACATGAACATCCGTCTAACATTACAGCTAAACAGAAAGATATTTTCTTCCCATTATTCAACCCATTTTTGCATAAATTAAAAAAATTAACATGAAAAATGCATGTTTTCCTCTGAAAATACCCCAGAGGATTCATGAATTAAGATAAAACTGAGTGCCAGAGTCAGAAAAGTGTTTAAAAACAACCGCACTCTTCACCACAGTCATCACAAAATTTGAATCACCTGAAAAAAGAAGAGAAACTTTGCTTTTAACCTATCTTCCCACACTTCATTTAGCTGCATTCTGAAAATTAATTCTATTCCCTGATGTGATTTTCCCTTGCCCATCCAACATTTCAAATCTACATAACTTAATCTATACACTAATGGACTCCTAATTTTCTGGGGTAGTCAACCACATAAGACACTAACACAGATCATTAAAAGAAGTGGAAAACCTAAACAAAGACATAACAATTAATTCTGTGCAAGCAATAGCTCCACCACAAATCTATGAAAAAATATTTATGGCATTGTTTTTCCAAGCAGGGTGTAATTTCAATAGCTAATTCTTCCACCAGTTTATTTTATGACTGTCACATCTTCAATGTTTTAAAGAAACAGTCTCTTAAGTCTGTCTAAATTTCTAAAATTGTCTTTGGTTGTCTTTCTGTTGACCAGAATTCAGGGAGATTATTCAAACAATCATTTCACCTTGCTTCATGTCTGCTTGGTACCTCTAAAGTTAGTTCCCAGTGATGTTTTATTTGTCCTCAGAGACAGATTGTCATTACATTGTACCATGCTGGTAAGGGCTTGGGATAGGGAAACTTCATTTCTTTTTCAATTTACAGGAAAAGAGAAGTATTGCATTGTATAATTCCAGCCCACTCTTTGTTCAAGTAACACACCACAGAGCTTTACACTGCCGTTATTGGCTTCGCTGTTAACAGGAAGCTGTAATTTACCAGTAGCCAATTAAGTCAGAATTATCTGTCTGTCTCTTCTCAGCCACCCTCACACAATTGCACAAAGAACACCACAGGAGACTTTGTAAGATCACCTGTACAACATGAATGGCACTAGTAAGACTCTTTTTATCGGTGGGCGTGAAGGAACTGTAATGTGAGAATAAAATTTCTTATCTAAGGTTCAACTGGAAGCTTAAAGCCACTGTTAAATCAGAGAGCACAGAATGAAACAGAAAAGCAGCAATAACTATAAAATGTAATTTTACTTTGAACGGAAAATGTGTATTTGATTAATTGTAATACTCTAAAATATGCAGTACAAAAATGTCAGGAGTTTTCCATTCACCAGCTGAAATCCCACTATGAGAAGCACTTCCCCTTTATTTTAATTTCTTTTTTTTGGAACACAAATGTCTTGATTCGTTATCTCTGTCTGCTCTCTAACATTCACATTGGCTGAAAAAAATATTGCATTATCTACTCCTGGTAATCAAGGTTCTTTCTTTCTGATAAACAATTCTAGATAACTCATGAAATGTTATTCCTGGCAAATGAATGAACTATTTTCTTTTTTATTGCATTTCTTTGAGGCTGTCATGGTCTAGAAAGCACCATTAAGGCATGCATATAACTTAGCACCAATGAATCTGAATAGTTTTGTTTTCATTTCGCCAAGCTCAATGTATATCCTAGATATTTACAGAGGTAAATAACATTCTTCATGAAGAACAGCATCAATTTCATCAATACAGGACTTCCAATACAAGCAGATTGCTCCACTGAATTTTAATTTTTTTAAGACAAAGTGTGTTTCCTCAAAAAAATTTCCAAATAGTGTGGGTTTTTTTTTTCCCCTGGAGGCATATTTTCTTCAATCATTCAACAAATATATGTGATACCTTCCAATTGTATTGTTCAGCATTCCTATTTCTTCCCTATGTTTTAATCAATTTCTCCCATCATTTCCTATATTGTCAGAACACATGAAATTAAAAGCCAGAATGAATGAGCCTTGTAGTTAAGCAACAGTTTTATTCAGAAACTGCTTTTTTTGGTGCCAAATGGGTGTAGGATGGCAAAGTATCAGAGTAAAGCTGATACCACTGTTGATTGCCTTCAGATGTGTTTGTGTGTGTCTCAGCAAATGCCTTCTAGACCTGACAATTTCCCACCTTAAAAAGCACATAATTGAGTTACAAACCGATGTCCAGGTCTTATGTCTGTATCGGGTCAAAGATTCGGTCTTAACAGTGTATTCTTTCAGGGTTCTGCAAAAAAAAATATGATTTCCAAGCAGCACTGGGAAAAAGGAAGAACGTGCTGAAATGTAAAACAGAAGTGTCTTTTGTTCCCTTCAGAGTCCTTCCACTCATCTCTTTTGTTAAGGTCCTTGCAGTGCCTGTTAATTAATTGCTGTGATTGAGGTCAAGTTTGAAGATGGTACGGGGTTAATTTTAGACTCTCTGGAGTGCAGACTGAGAAACTCATTACTGTTCCTGCCGCTGGAATGTCAGGTTAGGCAGACCTAGAATATCTCAGGGATATTGACCTTTCTGCAAAGAGCTGCCTTGGCCTGCCTCATGGAGGCCTGTGCTTACAGTACTTCTGAAACTTCCGTGCTTCTGTTGCCAGATTATAAATTACAAGTAAGAGCTCAGTGTTTCTAATTAGTCTGGTCTTCTCCAGGGGGGCTGGTGGATATAATGCAGCAACACACGTAACTAACTACCACTCCAAGTGCTTTTAGCAGAAAGCCAATTAAAAACAAAATGAAAAGAAAAATTGCTCTGTACTTACTCCTTGCTCACTACTTCGAAATTACTCAAGTGTAAGTCTGATTGTTGGCCAGCAAGAGTCTCACTGACCAAGTATAAACTTACCTTAGAATCAGGTTTTTTTTATGAGGGAAGTTCATAATTAACTTATAACCTGTGGTTTTATTATGAACTTTTCTAGCAAGTCTGAAATATTTACAAACTCCACCATTAACAAAGGGACAAGCAGTGAGAGCAACCACTTCTGACATCTTTTGTACCAGAGTAAGAAAGGAATTTGTAAAAATGGGATGAATCCAATTAAATCTGTCAGGTCTTTCAGGCACTGGCTTGGTTTGGGTTAAAAGTGCTGCACAAACACGGGGCCCTTGTCTCTCTTTTCTGAAAAATTCTGTAGCCATACATGGAGAGACATAAAGCTCATAAAAAGCCAATCCTAAAAGAAAATAAATGGTGACAATGCAAGCTGCAGTTTATACTCTGTTCATGACAGACACTTCAACACAGAGCATTTGCAGCTCAAGTTCTCTGTGGCTTATATGAAAAAGGTATCTCTTTGTATATGGATTTCCAGTGAGCAATCAAGCCACTAGTCCCTAAAACTGTCAGTGACTTTCTCTTATTAACCTGAATTTTGTCAGAGTTCAAGGTTATACAGGCAACCCCACCGTATTGTTAGAGAAATTCCTCTGAAACAGCCAAACTTTAATCCCATGAAATTCCTGTCGGCAGGCTCAGCAAAATACCAAAAACCAGGTGCTAAAAAGAAGCTTTCTAAAACAATATTGCCTTAAGCTGGCTTCAAACGTATGTCTTTGTATTTAAATTAATACAGTTTTTCTTTATATTTCTCTGTCTCAACGAGGACTCACTTTAGAGGGGATTCAGTTTGAACTCAGCAAGAGCCAATGGACCTCAGAGTACAGGTTTAGGTGTATTTACAATATACTGATGGAAAAAATATAATCTAATATTACCAATAATAAAAGGAGTAAACTGAAATTGTACTTGATTCTGGTAGTCATATTCACTTCAACAAGATATACACAGGATAATGAGCAGCTTTTAAAGAACTCATGCTTGTGTAATCAGATACAGAGAAATTACTTATGATTAATAGAGTTGTGGTTATCCACTCAACTGAAGTTCCATCACTTCCTTTGCTAATACAGTAGTTACAGTTTAAACACCAAGAGGTATTTGCCACTGGAAAATCAAAACATGAAAGAAGATCCAATATTTATAAACCAAAATGAATTAAAATCCCCCTGCAACAACATATGCTATCCACCTCCCCAGCAAGTGCATCTGAAGGAAGCTGTCAATCTGAGATGCAACAAAATAAGGCCAAGATATTCTCTAACTTCATCTCAACTGAATTTACGGACAAACTGCCACATGGAAGCATCATCACTCCTCAACACATCCATGTATTATTGCCACACAGGGGACACTGCTGTGGGCTTGACAAAGAGCTCGATAGCTTTACTCCTACTGTGTGGAAAGCTGACAAAATTTCTTTCAGAGATAATCCACACGCACTATTTATTTCAGAGATAATCCACTAGGACACTGCTCCCCTGCTCCCAGCGCTGCTTTTCTTCTCTGCCCACTCGAGACCCACTCTGCTGGCTTGGTTTTGCATTTGCAATGTGGTTTAAGAGCAGCCGGGCGAGGTTTGAAGTCAATTCTTCGCTTGCCTTTACTAACCACGTGCTGTTGCTGTTCTTCAGGCACTTTGGGAGTGTGCTGATGGCATCAAACCTGCTCTGGCTCCACAGTCCCATCTGGGGGACGTCTGATCCACACAACCAGATAAAACTTGCTCTGAAGTAAGCTCTGAATTGCACAAGGAGGAGTTTTAGGGGTCTTGGCACAAACCACCTTAATCTACCGACCTTTGCCTACAGCGTTGAGCTAATTCTTAACACAGGCATTATGGCATTGAATTCCTACCAGAATCAAAAATTCCACTTCCCCTTGATAGTCTCACCCGAGTTCCAAGGATACAGTTGATATTACACAGCAGAAGTTTCATTCAGTTTTACTGCCCTGCAACATTAAGGTGTGTGTAGAGAAGGTCCTGTTGATGCCTGTTTCGGGTCCCATTAAACCACCTCTATCCCCAAAAGCCGTGTGAGTAACAGGGGGGTCACACACAGGCCTTGTCTGAATGAAGATCACTTGCATGAGTAAAATGACTTCAGTTTACCACAACCAGCATTCAGGAATATTACATTTTTATGTAATTACTTTTTAAAATGTTAATTAGCACCAGTATGCAAAGTCACCAGAGAACACAAAATTCTCAAGCAAGCAGTTCTGCAGCCAGAAGAACCAATATGGACCCCACTGGTTTCTGTTTCAAAAGTAATTATTCTGCAGCTTTATTGCATATTGCTGCTTTGCAACAGCAAAGCTGAGCATTTGCACTTCTTTTCAAGTGCAGTTGTGAAAACAGAACCAGAGAGAGACCATTCAGAGCTGCTCAGCTCTTTTTGCTCATCATTTTGAGGGGCAGCTGGAATCCTACTCTTATAACTAGGCAGAGCAAGGAAAGGTTTTTCTGTTCCCTCTTTGCTGACTCCTGCTGTTCCTGACAACAAAATGTTGCATTCCATGCATGTACTTGTATATTGAAAGCAAACATATAAACTGCCTCTTACAGATTCAGATGTAAGACACCACCTGAAAAAAAAAACAAGGAACATGAAACAAAGTNCAAGGAACATGAAACAAAGGATGGTTTTGGCTTTTTTTTTTTTTTTTTCATTTTTAGCTTCAACATCATAATCTCCCATGGAAACGAAAGCCACCATTTTTTTATTTTACACTGGAAAAATCAGGAAGCTGACTGCAGACTGATTAATTCTTGCAACAAGAGTTCATCCCCAGTCAGTATCTTTAGCTGTGACACTTTCCCTGGTGCTGGTAGTTACTGAGAGTGAACTGCTGCTGCAGTTCCAAAAGGATACCAAAAGGATTCATTTAGCCCCAACCTGCTCTCTGACACAGAGGTGCAAACCAGAAACGCTGTCCTGCCATGGATCCAACAGGATGGACATCTCTGCCTGAGAATAACTGCTGCCCTGAAGAAATTTGAAATGTGGAGTGGAAGGGATCTGAATCTTACCAGACACAACAGGAAAGAAGACTCTTAAAATGGTCCTATGACCTGCTTTTGTTGAACTTCATATGTAAATGGTTTGATATGTTTTGTGAACTATTTTGTACATTGCCTTAGATATATTAGATTAGCAATGCATTTACACAATGACTTTTTTTTTTTTTTAGGGAAGAAAAAATTAACCCAAAGAAATCACCTCAAATAGAAAAGTCCATATTTGAACCCTAAAAGCCTATAAGACTATTTTTACATGTCCATCATTTGGTAGAAACTCCAAAGTTTATGCCCCAACATTATTACGGTCCAACATAATTAAGGTCTAAGTGGGAATGTGAGGCACTGGAATTACAGCAAAACCAGCAGGGGTTTAAGGATGAGGAGAGCCAGGATATCTGCTGGCCCCGGGACAATAAAGACAATTCTGCCATAGGTAATTGACATATTCTGCTTGCCCAAGGTTGTCCAGGGGGGCTGTGGAGCCTCCATCCTTGGAGATACTCACAAAAACCATCTGGATTTGGTCCTGGGCAGCCAGTTCCAGGTGACCCTGCTTGAACAGGGTGCTTGGGCCCAGTGACCCCCAGAGGAGCCTTCCAACCCCAGTTCTTCTGTGGAATACATAGAAGGCAAAGGCTTTAATTAAACATATGTAAATATGCAGATGACATACCATTACTTGGTTACAAATTACATCCACTGGCTTTACCATTTCCAGTCTTCTTAGTAGACTTCACTTTTTCAATTTGTTTCATTTTTAAAGAGAAACCCAAGATGACAAAACACCTCAGGCAACAGGAGCTAACATCATCCCATGCTCAGAATTAAAAATGCATAGAGGGTGGGATTAAAAGTGAGCGTAGAACAAAAATAAAATTTTAGCACATTTGATGTCAATAGCTGCCCAGCTCTAATTCTTTGGTCAATCATTCTATTATCACAGATAACAGTGTAAGGTAATAGTTGCCCAGCTATGATCTTTGTTTGCTGTTAGTTGAGAAGTACAAGTTACACCAAAAAAAAAAAAGTGAAAAGTAATTAACCTCAGCTGTACTTGAAAACACAGGAAATTTTGAGCATTATTTTCTGTCAGTACAGCACGATCTCATTCTGATTTTTAGATCCTGCAGGAAAACTAGTTGTACTGATTTCAGAGTGCTGCAGAATGGCTACCATTTGGTCATTTTTTTATGCTTAGCTACTGATAAAGCTTCCCAAAAGGAAAGGGCTTATAATTAAAACTGTGATATGAGAAAAAACACTTTCCTGAACTGGGATATTTGGGGAGACATAAGGAATGTGATCATTAATCAGCAATATTTCTAATGAATCTTCTTTTGAGTCATTCCACGATGTTGCTTTTATAAGTCCAGGAAAAGCCTCTTTGATGTTAAACTAGAGGACAGAAAAAGATCTTTTTAATGCTACTCTATTAAAAACTGTAAGTGCTGTACATTTCCCCTTGGAACTGTTAGGTTTTGGTTCCCTTCTCTCCGTTACATTCCTTTTAAGGTACAAAGGGTTCACTGATGGATGGCAAAAACGATTAGAGGCACATCAAGACTTCCCCCTTAAGAAATGAGCAGGCTAAGATTGAGATGTTTATAGATGAGACAAATAAGAGAGGACACTCCAGAACTTTACACAGTAATGAATGCTGTAAAAAAGACAAATGGAGTGGAAGTGCTCCTATTTGTCACACCTCATAATAGAGGAAGAATGGTTACTTCAGTAGTACTGAAATGCAACAGATAAAAGATTTTTTTTCTTCCCATAAACAACAGGTGGGAGTCAGGAGACTACATTTTATTCCATTAAATTCTTTGAAGTGTCAGATTTGAAGTTGAAAATTAAAAACATGAACCTTCTGAAGTAATAGAAAATTAAATATTCTTCAGAGGAATTGAAAACTTGTCTTATATTTCCATTTTCATTTAGCAAGGAAAAAAAAGGAAAATTTTAAGACAGACCATGTTTCTGAACAAACGTTTAAATGTTTCACTCAGAAGAAGCGAAGCATTTTCATGAGAGAACTTCTTATTTTGATTTTTCTGCTAAAACTTAAATTGTTACAGCGCCATATATAAAACTTGACACAACTGAGTTCTAGGTGAAATAGTTGCCAACCATTTTTACTCTGAGCTAGTAAAAAAAACCTATTTCCACTACATATTTTTACAATCAAAAGAAGAAATGTAAATGGAAGGGATATAGTTTTTTGGATAAGTTAAAAAACAGCAGCTCCAGGTCAGAAAACAACGAGGCTTCTTAAATCTTTGGTAGCTGTGTCTGGTAATCAGACTAATTAGAACACTGAACTCAAACTGCTGGCTATTATTTTAGTTTATGCACTCCTGAATTCACAGCTCCTACATGTTGTGCTAATGTTATTTTCTCCCCCAGAGAATTAGAATTCATTTTCTAGGATGAAAGAAGGTGCCAGACACAGTGCCAGCTGCTACCTGGTGAGAAGGAAGGTAAAAATATGTAAAGGGTTATTAAAATTCAAGCTATATAACTCATTCACGAAACCTATTCTTCCATGCTTATATCAAGTTTATTATTAAAATAAGTAACCTTAAAGATAGAAAATGCAAAATAAGCTATGACAGCATGCAGATTCATAGTTTTTGACTGCATGAAAGTTTTTGCTGTGAAAAATTCAGAACAAAACCAAAATGAATAATAATATACACATTCACATCAATTTCTTGTTTAGTGGAAAAACTAAACTTACTTAAAACTGCCCAAGCAAAATAGTTTGTTTTTCACCTGGAATAATTTATCAACATTGCACTGAAGATAATTTAAATATATAAATTTATATAAATAAAACAGAATTTTTAAATTATGTACAACAGAAAAACCATTCCCATGGTTGGAAAAAAAGAAAATAATTTTTTTACCAACCCTTTCAGCTGACAACCAAGCACAGCAATAAGCATTATGCACCCAAGACTATAATCTGGCACAACAAATTTTTGATGCTCTCTAGCCCCTGTTAATGGTGTCATTAACAGCACGTTATGGCTTTAACTAAGTGTGGCTCCACTTTGTTTTGACTACCCTGTCATTATTAATTCATTTGGAATCTGCTGTAGTGATGCTGATCATAATGAATTCATTTTATATTAATGTGCATGTCATACTC
This sequence comes from Picathartes gymnocephalus, assembly GCA_013390045.1. Taxonomy (NCBI): domain Eukaryota; kingdom Metazoa; phylum Chordata; class Aves; order Passeriformes; family Picathartidae; genus Picathartes; species Picathartes gymnocephalus. Next base: position 176,410 of record WEKY01015653.1, read on the forward strand.
ATTATCATGGGGTTTCCCACTATAATTTTGCCTGGATGAGAGTGAAACCGATTGCAAAGACAATTTGTTTGTTGTGATAATGTATTAGGAAGGAGTAACCTGTCTCCAGTTTTTACAGCACCAAGTGGCACGGGATGTGAGTCCCTTCACAAATTCCTCCAAATCACATTTCCGAACCACGTCTGAGCTGCCACAGAAATCTACAGAATTTTGGGCTGCTGCTGATTTCTGGTACATGGAGCGTGGTCTTGCCTACACGTTTTCCTTGTGTTTCCTAATGTTGCATCACTAACATCATCTAAAAAATAAAATTTATTCTGAAACATTCCTGAGATCTTGGCATGCATTACAGAGCTGTAACAATTTAAATCTTATTGAGCAGAAAAATCTAAATAAGAAGTTCTCTCATGAAAAAAGATTCAGCTTCTTTTGAGTGAAACATTTAAAATATTGTTCAAGAACAAGCTCAGTCTTAAAATTTTCCTCTTTTTTTTTTTCTTTCTTGCTAAATGAAAATGGAAATATAAGACAAGTTTTCGATTCCTCTGAAGAATATTTAATTTTTCTGAGCTATTACTTCAGAAGGTTCTCTTCACACCTTGCAAACCCATGGTGCCACATCTAAGTACGGAGCACTCACCCTCCTGACACCTGAGGTATCCATATCCCTCACACAGAAATCCAGGAAGGTTCTTGTTAGCAGGGATAAATGAAGATCTCCAGCCCAACCAGCTGCTCAAAGCATGGCGAACTTCAAAGCCTGACAACATCATTCAACGCCTTGCACAGCTACAACTTCCTCAAATACAGAGAACCAGCATCCTCCCAGCACTCCTGCTCATTTGGTATCAAAATTCAGCACAAAATCACAGGAAGGCCAATCTCTCTGTGTGCTCAAATTTACCTTTTGACTTTTATTTTTGGAATAGATTACATCAGCAGAAACATCTCTTACAGTCCACTGCCTACGGAGTTCCACATCTACTTTAAAAACCTCTTTATGTGGTTATGGGCAAGCTTGATATGGTCTATTTTTGTCCTGTGCCTCCCTCAGCTACCTCCTAGAAAAGATTTCTCTGAATTAACTCAGCCTGTTATGAACATATTTAAGGCCCCAGGATCAGTGGCTTCCCTGGAAAATTCCCCTTAGGAGTCCACAGGAACTGTGCTTGGGAACACACAAGATCATCTTTTCAACAGAAAACTTCCTAACAACTGCAGTCCTTGTGAAGATTCTGAATCTTAGTTATGCTCATGAAAATGACAGTTTTAAACACCAGAGACAAGGAAGTGGTTAGAGTTTTAAAAGAAAAATAAAGGAGGTGGACTACAGTTTTCAGCCCCGCTCCATTTAAACGAGCGCATTTTAGTGACAGCTGTCCTTCGCAACAAATTATTTTTGTGCCAGCTATTTTTGCCATGATCTTAAATGATTTGGATTGCTACAGCTTTTGCTCTCCCACGGAGCTTCCATTAGGACTTGAATTCTTCTACACGGAGCAGTTACAACACATGAGCACTGCAGGGGTGAATTTACAGATAAACAGATGCCATTAACATTGAAATTTTTCCTTCAAGATAAAAGGCGCGCACGTTGTAATGCAAATTTTCATCATTAAACCATAGAGAATTAAAGAACATTTTAAAATCAAATTCACTGGAGAAGCTGCAGAAGTTTCCTGTCACAAGTAATGGAAAAATCCCATCATAGCAGCAGTGGCCCAGTGTCAATGTGAAACCAGGTCCTGCTGTCCTCACACATAGAAGTGGAGGAGCACACACTCCGGATCCAAGAGGTTTGAAGACCAATCAACATCACTTTATACAAAAAAAAATAAATCATTAAAAATCAGAGGTAAACTGTAGCAGAAAAAAGGCAGGGGCATTTACGATTGAAATGTAAAATAAAACTTTGTCTGCTTTATCCTTACTTTGGGCACATTTCTACAGAATAATTTCACTCAGGGTGAAAAAACCACCTCCATCCCTTGCTGCAAACTCACACTTCCATGCAAGGCTGGTGCTTATTCAACCTCTGGCTTACAAGCCTGTTTACTATCAATATAATCTTGATTATTTCCGTTTTAGTTGTTGAGGAGATGAACAAGTGAGTACCGTACCCAGCGCTGCCCTTCACACACAGCCCAATATATCCCTGACATGCTCTCAGCCTCCCTGGATCTGCAGCAAAGCAATTTTTAATCCCAACATCAACCAGCCTGTCCTGCACACGAGAATTTATCACACTCGAGGGCCTGACCTCTCCTGTGTCAGAGCAAGCATCTCTGACTGCAGTTTTCTTAACTGGTTCAGAAGAAACTTAATATTCAGAAATGACAAACAAGGGTTGTATGGAAAAGATAATTCCACCTCATGGAAGGTTCAGGTGGTTTGTTTTCCTCTTTTATGTAGAAACCCAGGCCCAAGCTTGGGCATGAGGCTGCCCTCACCTAGCACAGATTCTCAGGCATCTCAAGGAAAGGCCAAAGATGATAAATAAAAGTATAATTCAAATTACCTTGACTCTTCCATCAGACAAGTTGCATCCCACTGTTTTCGGGCTGTTCCTTGGCCTCTGGTGTCAGAACCCTTCAGCTGAGACTCTGGAAATTGCTGTTTCCCAGTTCAAGCCAAGAGCAGCCCTGCAGCGGGTTGCAGTGATGAGCAATAACACAGCTGCTTGTTACTCTCTGATAATTTATTTTCTCTCATCTCTCAGCTTTTGCACAGCCCAGAGATGCCCCACCTGCCTTCCACACCCCAAGGGGCAGCTCCTGATCACTCTAGAAGGTTGAGGTGCCCCAGCTTTGGGCTGCCAGTAGATTTCAGAAGAAGACAAAAGCACAGGTAGCTAGGAGAGTATAAACCTGTGGTCAGGCTTTAGCACTCACCTAAATCCTTAACGCTTCAAAATAATGAGCTGCGGAAATGAAATTATGTACTACTCCAAAATAAGGTTTCCTTCAATTCCAGAAAAAAACTAACCAAACAAACAGGGAACTGAGCGTTTCAGCACAAACTCTGGGTGCTTCAGAACACCAGAAAAGCTTTCCAGTTTCAGCCCCCACTGCATGCTTCTCAGGTCCCTAAAACCGCACAGATAATTGCAGAAAGTTTCACAGTAGAGTTTGATGCAACTCCTCAAAAGTTAGGCATAATTATGGTCTTAGGCAACTTTATCAAATTTAATCAGTACCTGGATAATTTTCTGTTTTGTTTTTCAAAACCATGAGTGGATGTGTTTGCAAAGCAACAGTTGAAGTTTTGCCAGAAGTAACTAAGTCCAATAGAGAGGATGATTGCTCAATTCACAGAGTGAATTTATTTGACTTACATTATGCAGAAGGTCAGACCAAATCTTCAAAGAGGTTTCTTTTTCTCTACAAAAATCAATAATTCTATTGGCCTCCGAGGCAAACAATAAATGTGTCTGAGAAAGGCAAACATCTCTTTAACATCTGAATTATTTATTTTAAAAATACTCTATCTTCATGTGGATGCCTCTGTGAGGCTTTTAATGTGCAATTTCTGAAGATGTATATTAGAAAGGGGGAAAGAAACAAGAAACAGTTGGGGAAAACTGCAATTTTGAGACCTTTCACAAGAAAATCCCTAGAATGATAATAAC
>WEKY01015655.1:0-61265 GCA_013390045.1 Picathartes gymnocephalus
GATCCAAGGGGGAATTCTGGGTTATACCTTGCTGCTGCTAGCTCCTGTAACTCCTGGAGTCTTGAATGAACTTGTTCCTTTGGTGCGTCAACCTCAATATACTGGATGGAGCCCACAAGAGGAAGAGTTTGGGCACTTTCATTCAGTTCTTTCAACAAATCTTGGTAAATGGCAATCTCATGCTCCAGTGCCTGACAAAGAANTGCTCCAGTGCCTGACAAAGAAAAACAGTGACTTGAGAGTCACTTGTCCAAGATACCCACTCTTTGTGAACAGTCTAGGATGCAGTGATTGAAAAAGAAATACTTTTGGGAAGGACATGGCATTTCCAAGACTTGATCAGTTTTAGATTATTTTCTTGCAATATTAAAAAAAAAAAAGAGTACAGGAATTCAAACAAAGACAATTACAATTCCCTGATGGAATATTAAGTAGAGAAAAGCATTCCTGGATTAATACTGTATCTGTATCTTTGATTTTAGGAAAAAATTACAAGGCTTCTGCATGCATCTGTTGAAACTGAAAAAGCAGATTGTCAGTTTTGGCCTCAGAAGAATAAGAGAATATTCACCATTCTCCTTTTCCCCCAAACTACATTTTTCCAACCATGTTAGTAAACTGCACTGATGTCTTCTATCAATCTATCCATATGTAGACATATATCAATGCAAAATATCTTGTAGATGGCTGGGCACTCAACTACCAATGAGACAAACAATTTTATGACTGCAGAGAGTCCAAAAGATCAGGCTAGCCTACAGAATTTAAGCAGAGAAATACCTTATGTTTCTTGATGAGTTTCAGAGTTCCATCTTCATCTTTACCATAGTCCTTGCTTGTCACAAGTGGATATTTTTCTGCCACCCAAGCCTCCAGGTCGGAAGTATTCATTAAAAACTATCAGTTAAAAAGAAAACAAATGAGCTTCTACTTCAACTTTCAATACACTCATGTCTTTTTTTTTTTACCTAATAAATTCTAAATAGGTGGTAAACTGTAAGGTTTACTGCAACGTTTTATTAAATATTTAATTCACTGTTCTCTGTGAAATCATAAAGCAATGAAGGGGTCACAGATGGAAGACTTCAGTGCAGTATAACTAAGTGTATAATATCAGTGTAACATTTCTCCTTCCCCTGCCTGTGAAGTTCAAATCACTGTAAGAATCAGGTTTCATAAAGTCTACAGTACTGACAAGAGTTTTCATAGACAGAGGAAATAAGGGCCAGATGATCAAATAACCCAGGGAACATATTTTAGCTGGGCCTATGAACTCTGTTCAAATGTTGTTGATGTCTACAAAATTGCATGTGCAATCTGAATAACTGCACTCCTACATGACCCACTGATGACAGAAAATTTGGATTATCAATATAAATATTTGCATGCAATTTTAATTATTTTTTTTAACAGGCTAAGCATGAAGATCCAGAAGCCCATAGAAAAGAATAGAGCCAAAATCCCTAACTTGCTCTGAGACTGAATGACTGTTATCTGTTCCTCAGTATCATTTTATTGCCTGGAAAACTGTTGTGTGAAACAGGTAAAGAATGGCTAGCACAAGAAATCCCCTCTTTTCTGATTTCCACGTCATAATTCTCCAATATGAAGGGCCAGGTCAGGATCCATTACATTAATAAGTCTGAGATTGTGAAAAGACACAGAGAAAGGAGAAATGTGTGTTCTGTGCACAGCCACACAGGGTGGGTACAGAACCCAAGGGAAACCTGTAGAGCAGCAAGTATAGAGTGGGGGCTGCATTAAATAAATAATGCCCTCCATTTCCATGAGTCCAGCCTCAAGCAACTGAAGAGGATACCAGTCCTAGCAAAGCTGGTTTTTTATTCACTTTAACACTTTGGCCCTCTTGTTTGTCTGAAGAAGCTACTGTGTAAGCTCTTTGCTTTAATTTGTACCTCCTGGAAGCCAACTGAGTGCTGCAGCTGCTTCATCCTTTCCTCACAGGACTTCTCCAAGCCCTGCCAGGCAGTCACAAGCTCCTGGCATTTCTCACTTATTTTCTGAGCTGATGGGTGCTGGCCTACAATCATTGTCTTTCCTTTCTCCAGGACCCGCTGGACTTGTTGTTTGTGGGCATTCACTTCCGCCTGCAGTTCCTGGGAACGAGATAAAAGAAAAAATAGGAATAAAGGAAGGGAATATGATGCCAAGCAAATTCTGTGTGCTCCCAATCCTAAGCACAACTGGCAGCTGGTGACAGTGGGCAGAGTACAGCAAGTGGGTACCAGGACTGTCTTACTTCTACCTCACCTGCAGCCTCAGTCACTGGTGCCAGCCCCACTCACAAAACACTCTGCTCTTGGTACTGCCATTGAGAGAGGAGGGAAGGGTGTGAAAGGAAGCAGCACACATCCCTTTACTTCCCTACACCAAAGTCCTCTCTTCACCATGCTCCTGCCTTCCCCTGTCCAGCAACCCGGGAGGTTTGGGAGATGGAGCAGATCACAGGATAAGACACAAAACAGGGGGAATCAGAAAAAACGTTGAGTTGGTGATGGAAAAATAAAATATCCAAGATGATGAAGGGGCTGGAGGATGATGCAAAGAGAGACATTGTCATCAGTACCATGAAAATTAGTGGATTACTGCTCCATAAATCCTCCCCACCTGTCCTATAACCTTTCCCATGAAATTTGCAATTAAGGTGCAGCAAAATCCAGCATTGCTTGTGGCGCAGGACAGCTGAGGTGCCCCTCTGGCTGTGAGGAACTGCAACAAAGAATCAGACTCCCCAGAAATCAGTATTAACTTGTCTTTATACATACAGTGACTGTAGCCTGTTCAGATCATTAAAAAGCAATAGAGATTCAAAATAATTGTTAAATGCCTGTTATATGCTCTCCTGCAAAATCCAGTGTGCACAAACCTCAAGACTGCATGCATAATGAAGCAGTAGGCATAAAATTACACTAGGATGAGCATGTAACAGTCAAAATATTCAACCCAGATCAACCCACAAAGGGAAAATCTCTTTTTTTTTTTTCATTTAGTGTCAGATACACTAGTTTTTTATCCTCTTTTAATGGGAAGAGCTATGCAATTTCTCAGATTAATAGTACTCCATAATATGACAAATTTTGCAGTTCTCACAGGAATGTTGTATTTTTTCTGAAAGTCAACATTGATGATTTTTGTCGATCCACTGAACCATTTTAGCTGTCCTAGAGCTGGAATAAGTGAATGTACTCACTGGAAGTGTTGACTGTGAAGGTGCAGGTTTGCAGGCTGAAGTGCAATGTGTCATCATGCTACAATGCACTTGATTAAAGAAGTTACCTTGTGCTTTTGCAACAGGTTCTGAGCCACATCCAAGGACTTCCCGCAGTTGGTGGAATGGGCAATAGGCAAGCGCTCATTGATCCAGGTCAGTTCCATGTCATGGTAATGGTAGAACTCGTAAAGATCCACGGCAGCTTCCAGCAACTTACGCCTCTCATAAAGGGGTGCTTGCAAAGACTCAAACCTAGGGGTCATCCATTAAATACATGTTAAAACAAAGCTTTACCCTCATTCTGCCAAGGGAATTAGGCTAGGATATCATTGTTAAGATTTCACATTGGACACTGCTTTGCAATTGAATTTCAATGGTTAGTACTAGTTGCACATATAAGGATCCTTTAGCAAGCAGACATATATGATAACACTAAATGTAAGCAGAGAAAAAAAATAATTTCCACTTTTAAAGTCCTAAGCTTGTCCTGTGATGTATTGAATGCTGGATCACTGTACCTCTTACAAAGCAGCAGATGACCTGTGGATAAGAAAGGGGCTAGAGGAGGAGTGCAGCTGGCAAGGAGCAATGCTCAGTCACAAAGGTTGAGGTGGGTCAACAGGCAGCCATGTAGGTGCAGATCAAAGCATAGTTGTGCTCCAGCTGGGAGGAGAAATCATTCTTGAGTATGGGTTAAACTTAATCAACCAAGAGAAGTTTCTAGACAGTAGAATAAAAAATGCTACTTGTCACAAGAGGTGGGTGGGGACAAAAACCAGAGGGACACCGTACCTTTTCAGATATTTCTGTGTTTCATCCAGGATCCTCTGGGAGTCAAAGTGATTGGTGGCCATTTTCCTTGCATGAGATACAATGGCATTCATTTTCTCTGCCAGCTCTCGTGTCTCATTTTCCAGCTGTCTGTGCTGCTTGAGTAGATCACGGCTGGAGCGCAAGTCATGGCCTGTCTCAGATTCCTGAAGAACTTTCTCAATTTTTTCAATCTTCTTTTTGGCATCCTGCCAAGAAAAGATTACAGCATACTCATACTGTCCTTTCAACACCATTTTCTTTCACACACCTCCTCCTATGACAGCTTCCTGGACACAATTTTTAAATCCCTTCTTGGTAATATGATGGCTGGATATCTCCAAGAGACATCTTCTGGGAATATTTTGTTTTGCAAGATATTTTGGAGCGCTCCTCTCTATGACACTAAAGCACATAATTGAAAACAGTACCTTTGAAATATCTTCAGCAACATAATACAAAAGAGTCAAACAATCTTCAAAGACTTCAGATGGTAGCTATAACACAACAGCAATCCCATTCATAATGGTCTCAAAACAGCTTCACAGCACATTGTTCTTGCTATAAAATTTGACTGGATGACCACGTGCTTAATACGGTGCCATGCCTGTGGCACCCAGACTGCCTCCAGGCAAGCAGTGACCCCTACAGAGTCTGGGTTGTTTTCCCAATACAGGATGGCCACACAGGTGCACTGTTAAGCCCAAGTTCATCAACCTGATGCTTTGCTGGCACTATTATCATGCTCATAGCTTTGAAGTGAGCTTGGACACCATAATATTGGGGTTCCTTTCCTGGGACTGTAGACAAAATAGAGACCTTAAAACCCCCTTTTATCAGGATGATATTCTCCTCTTTTATGTGGTGTCCACACAAGAGAGGAACCAGGCTCCTAGGCCCTTCCTTCGCTCTGTTCCCCATGACTTCCCGACCTGCAGCAGTTCCATGAGCTGTTCCTGCTGTCCAGCTTGTCTCAGTTTGTCACCTCGCTCTATCATCTTGCCATACAATTCATGCCACTTCTTTTGAAGTTCTGACATCTTCTCCTGGACAGAAACTGCAGCGTAGTGCTTGTCTTGAATCAATTGATTTCCCTTCTGGAGAAACACAGCGCATCACTTTATTAGCAGATCAGCATCTATGAATTTTGGTACAAGACGGGAAACTTAGCTCCAAAGCTTCCTTCACCTTTATGAGTGTTGTAAAGTGCTCCTCGTTAGCCAACATTTCCTTCTCAGCAGCCTCATGCCACTTCAGCTTGCGTAGAACATTTGTTGGATCACGATAGGATTCATCTGATGCAATCTTGTACTTCTCTTCCATCCATATCAAAAGCTCAGCAGCATCACGGTTAAACTCCTTACATAAAACAAACAGGATTAAATGGATTTAACTAATGAAGAAGTAGGATCCTGAACGATAGATGAGGTTTTAAGCCATCATAATATCTCTTGGTCCCTTTTTTACCACACTTACTAATCTGTTGCCTGGAATTGTCAGTGAAGCTTTGCATCATTGATAGAATATTTTAACCAGAAGAGGACCAATCCTCCAGTATAACTTTGTATCTCATCACAGGAAACTAAGTTTGGTGCCAAAACTTAGAGTAACTCTGCTAAGTTATTAAGGCCCAGAACAATAATAAGTAATGAACAGAAGAAACTTAACCAGTAGACAAAACCTTCTGTTGATATTTTTCATTCAAAATCTCAATTTTTTTTTTAAATTTTGCTATGGTTATAGCTTTGTAAGTTTTATTACCAGTGCATCATCTGCTCCCTGGACAACAAAACTCTGTCCCACAGCCAAAGAGAAAGAGAGCTGCAGTAGGAATGCTCAGCAGCTGTAATTTTTGTCTTGTATTAAGACAAAGGGTAAAATTCAAAATTTGCAGATGCCTGACCAAATCTGCAGTATCAGTTACCTGTAGGTGTAGGGAATCCAACAACTTCTGTTTTCTCTTGGCATTACTTTGTATCAGCTGCTCCCACCTTCTCCGGAGAGTGACCATTCTCTCTTCAATACTACCAAGAAAAACAGGAAGTCCAATGCTATCCTAATATTGGTTGCCCTTGCTTATGCTGCAGTCATGACTGTGATATAAATGTAATCTAGTTTCAACAACTTTGCTGACAGGAAGGAGGGATATATGGCCCTGTCCCATCACCATGCTGAGCTCACCCGGAGAGCAGGCACTGCCTTCCAGATGCTCTGGATTCTCCTCTTGTATGCCTGTGTCACATTAGTGAATTGCAGTCATACACTGAAACACTGAGACCTCCCTCTACCCCGAATATTCCATAATGTTGTTATATTAGTTATAATTAACTAATAACTTCCTCTTTGACATAAGTGCAATGAGGCTTTGGAAAGGATTCCTAATGGTAGTCGTGCTGGCAAGAAATCAGATCTTAAGGGCATTTTTATAAACTTGTGGAGGGAGAGTTCAAGACATTATCACTTATGATCACAAGAACACGATCTTCTGATCCAAGAGGTCCATTCTAACCCTCTGTATCTAATTCTTGCTTGCAAAGGGGTCCCTTTATTAGATCCTAGTGGCCCCAGCACAGAAAAAGGAATTACAGGTAACAGTTCAGCTTGGACAAAAACACAAAGGAGATGCTCCTGAAGAGTTTTGCTTGTGAAGTCTTCAGAAACTTTTTAAAAGCAAACCACATTTCTAATATGTGATACTGATAAATTAAGGAATACTTTTTCTGTAGGCATTTAATGAGTTCACTTTAAGGAAGTTTTATCACTATCTATAATTTATGATACAGAAAAATTATACTAGTGTTCTGCCAAATGCCACTTCTAAACTAAAGCATTTCACTTATTTCTCCTAAGAGCATAGGAAACAATTCCTTTTGCCTCCCTTATCCATCAAATTGTGGATTGGAGGTCAACTAATTTCTCCTCAGAGAAAGTTTTTCCTTTCACCTGATCACACTGGATCATTTATTAAAGTTAAATAAAAAAGGAGTGGGTTTGGACTCACACATGAGATGCAAAGTGCCTGCTCTCCAGTAGGTTCACCCCATTTTCATTGAGTGCTTCCACTCGTCTCTTCAGTGCCATCAGCAGTTGTTCAAATTCCTGATGTTGCTTCAGCAGGCTTCGAACAGCATCTACATGGTCCTGCATTTGAAAAAGAAAATTTGATCAAGACTTTTCTTGCTCATATTTTTTCTGTAGCAGTGAAAAAAAAAAAAATGGACCTTAATTTCCTCCTTCTCTTTCAGTCAGGAGATACAGTGTACATTTTGCATGAGCCCAAGGATGTTCAGTGCTACAAACAAGCAGCAGGTTTGTATCATATCTGGTTTCTCTGTTCTATGTTTCCATTATGGTTTCATTTTCACCTCTTAAGAAAATCTGCATTCTAAATTTATGCTAGCACTTGGGCCCATCTGGGGATGTGCAATACAAAAGACTAATTAGTAAAACTTTATTCCACTCAGTTGATCCCAAAGTATCAATGTTTTGGGTTCAGGTGAAAACATAAGAGGTAGTGAGAGACCACAGCCTCCTTCTTCATTGATTTTGTGAATATAGTCTGCATTTGTTTTTTCACTTCATATGCTTTAATATTCTTAAATTAATGAAAGAAAAAGCTTTTTTTTAAAAAAATAAGGTTACGTTGTTTCTTGAAAAAAATTACTATGTTTAAGCTGAAACCTTATTTTTTAATGGATGAGTCAATTTTATATAAATCATATGACGTGTACAAACAGCAACAAATCACAACCCTAGCTGTATTAATTTTTTTTTGAGGGACAATGAGCTTTGTTCTCATTAAGATGAGCAAGAACATAAGAATGTTAATAAGATCATGAAAGTCTAGTTCCCAACTATGGAAATGCTGTGATCACAAGAATGAAGAAGCCAATCTAATAAGGAAGATTGTTGCTACTCCCTGGATGGGGAGAAGAAGCAGGAGAAAACAAGATCAGCTACTGTACCTACCCCAAGATCATCACCCCGGAGAAAGGCCTCGTGGCCAGAGAGGGCTGCATTGATACGGTCTCCTTCCCTGTTAAACTTCTGCAATTCCAGGCCATCCTGCAGCTTTTTCCATCGCTTTTCCCACATTTCCTCCAGCTCTTTGTTCTCCTTGGCAAGCCTCTCCATGGCCTGGTGGACATCTCTGGTCCTGTTGTTACTGGGTTGTTGGTGGATTACTTTGCGCCCAAGCTCTTCCAGCTGCAGAAATCTTCCCAGATTCAAAAAGGAAAATGAGACCTCACTGCATGAGGGAATATGAATTCTCTTTCATCACAACTCTTTGCTCTCTTGGCAGTGCCCATACACCAAGTTGCCCTCCCTCCACTTTACCTTTATCCTGCTGGTTATGCACCAAGAAGTGCAGCTGTTTTATTGCTCAGGGATACATGCTGGAGTCAGCAGGTGAGATTTCCCCATCTGGACCGAAAGCCCACATGAGCAGGCTTCCATGTTAAAAGGGAAAGGAGGGCCAACATTATCTGGAAATTCATAACAGTGCAGAAGAAGAACTGAAAATGATGGCATAAGCATAAGGCCTGAGAAGGAATGGGGGAACTGGAGTAAAGTACAGATGGCACCCCCTGAAAGTATCGGGAGAGCTTCTGGAATTCTACTATTGCAAACATACAGCTCCTTCTCCCCCTCCATCAGCCATCAGGATAAGTATGCAAAAGCTGATGGGATTTTGTGTTTCACAGTCTCCTTTTGTCACTAAGGTTCAAATGCATTTGAATAAAATTTTGGTATCGCTTTCATGCACAATTTATGTACATGATTTACATGTTTCATTTTCACTGTACTGTTGTCATATCACCCCACTCTGCCCACCCTGCCAGAATCTCTCTACCTTTCACTCTGAGAGCCAATTTCTATCAGCAGGTCTTGATGTTCCTTCAGTAATTGCTCTGCAGATGCCACGTCCAGACCCATTTCTTCACTGCTCAGCTTCTCCCGAATGCCCTCTGCCCAGAGTAGGAGCCTACGGCTGTCTTGCAGGAAGGACTGTTGGTTTTGGGCCCACTGTAGAATGTCCCGCTTCTTTTGGATCTCCAGCTTGAGCTTTGTCAGAAGCCTCTCCATGTTTTCTACCTGCTCAGTGATGGCCCTGCTCTCTGCAGGGTTGGTGTCCTTGATCCTGCAATAAAATACATTCAATTGTGTGAACACTTATTTAGAGCTTTAACTCTTTAAAAGGAATGTATCTGGATATTTACAGTTCCATTAAAAAGAAAGTCAGGTAAGGCAACATATTCCCACTGTGAATATACAGAAAACTTCAGGAAGTAAAAAACTTTAATATTTCAAATTTTAACTCCTGTGCACAGTTATCTGCTATTTTCCTACCATCACCCTTGCTTCCCCTGATCACCCTTTTTCAGGACCTAAGTGATACCTCCACATTTTGAACTAGGTAATTCACATTAGTAGAGATAATTTTTTAGAGCCACAAACAATCCTGTGGTATTCATCTTCCTGCAACTGTGAAGTCTGGAAACAAACACTTCCCCAATCACCCAGCCACACTCAAGAGAAATCAGCTCAATCCAGCAGCCAAGTGAGTTCTTTGGGTTTCTAGAAAGAGAAACTTTAAAAGCTACTTATTCTCTTTATAACCATAATTCACAGCATGATCTTAGAAAATTAGCAAAGAAAGTGAAAACAAAAAGAAGGTTCCTTACGATTTTGCAACACTCCTCAAGTATTCAATTTTCCTCTCTATCACCAGGACCTCTCTCTCAATTGTGTACAGTTTGCGCTTGTCTGACTCCAGTCCAGCAGGGAAGTTCCCTGGTTCCAGATCCCTGAGTTGGACCATCTTGTCCTGCAGTAGCACTCCTATGCTCTGACAGTCCTGAAGAAATGTCCTCACATCAGCCACGCCAATCAGCTCGGAGCCTTTCTCCTCCTTCAGAGTTTCCATGGATTGCCATCTTGAAGCAAAATAACAATTTATAACCATTGTGATACATGAACTCTATCTGTTCAGAAAAAGTCTTGTATGAAGATTCCATCAGGACTTAAGTGGGCTGGGCAGGGGTGAACACCAGGACTTCCTCACAACATCGCAGTTCCTATCAGTGCCAACTCGAACAAGGGGACCTGCTCAGGTGACCAGAACACTCTGAACATGATGCAAATAAACAACCATGGTCAAAATCAGGACCTGGCTATGCCCACTGAGAGACATGGCAGCAGGAATACATTCACAACAGGTACTAAATACTTCAGGTGAAGTCAAACGTGGTTTGATGTTCCTTTCAAGATTTGAGAAGTGCGTCCTCACCCTGATGCTTAAGTAACCAAATTAGCTGCAGTGCTGCGGAACTACTCTGAATACAACACTGTTACCCGTGGATAAATTCACATTGTGCTTTAACACGCACACGCAAATTTCTAAAGTTTAAGTGATTTGGTGTCAGGGTCCTAGGAGCCCCGCTCGGTCCTGGACACATGACACTGGGCTCACGGGCAGCCTACGGCCAGCTGAGGGCTGCCCCTTTCCTGCTGGTGGCAGTGTCATCTAGGAGGGATATGAATGGTCAGCTCTCCAATTGCCTGCATGAGACAATCCTCTGCCTATCAGTAGCACTTCTACCTGATGTTGATCTCTTCCATCCAAGTCTGGATCTCAAAATATTTGCTGGGACTGATCTTTCCGTATTTAACAGCTAAGTTTTCAATGTCTTCCAGCTGGCCTTTGCCTGCAGCCAGTTCCGTTAAAAATCTCTAAAATGGGAAAAACAGAAGAATGAAGAACATGATGTTTTTCCATTTCTGTGGACACAATTTTCAATAACGTCTAAGACCCACTCATCTCCCACTTTCACAGCTGGCTTCTCCACTTGCCTGCCTGCTGACTCCATGCACACCTGTGCACACAACTCCCCTGCAGCCCCCTGACCTCCCTGGTGTGCACACTACGCCTGTGCACATACGTCCCACTCCACTGGGATGCGAGTGCACTGATGTATTTTTTCATAATTTGGTACTTCTTTAAAGTGATGTAAGATAAACCACAGAAAGAATGCTTGTGTACCATGACATTCGCAGAGGGTACTATGTTCACAGGAAGATAAAGGGACAGAGTCACATCAGCTTCAGTAATTTGGCATAGTCTGTACAAAAATATCTGGTCTATGCATGACTCTCCAAGTTGAAATTAATGAAAAGGCTCTCAAAATATCATTTCTCAACTTTATCTTTTCTCTTAAGGTCAATTTGATTTAAAGGTGTCCTCTGTGAAGAGGAAAAAGGGGTACCTGATATTTCTGCTGCATGACCTCCACATTGTCTGCTTGAGGTTGAAGAGTCCGGAAAATGTTCTCTTTATCTCTCATCCATGACTGAAACTCTTTGCAAGAGCTACAGAAGCGATAATATCCAATCATCTCCTCCAGAGCCTTCTTTCTGTTCTGTAAAAGAGATGAAGACCTAACTATTGTCGTAATAACTCCTTACCATTTGAAGCAACAGAAAAAAGATCCTTGCATTTCAGCTACAACACACGGGTGGTAGCTTAGTAATTTCCCCAGACACTGCTGAAAGAGAACAGAGCATGAAATTTTAAGATCACAATATTTCTTCCCAGAGCAACAGTGGTTTAGAAGCATTAGAGAATCATTTGGAGAGTGCTCAGCGCCTGGACAGCAAGGAAGGCTGCTGTGCTACTTGCTGCTGCTGGCTGGAGACATAAGGCAGTGGTCTCTAGAATATGTAAAAGTCACATACGACAGGTTTGTGTTGGTCTTTCAGGCATGATTAGAGCAGGTGGGAGTGAAGAGCAGCATACTGAGAATTCAGGTTACAGTTTATTTTTTCTGGTGTCAGGCAAAACAGCCTGGTGATTTAAGAGCTACAGCAAGCAAACATTAAGGGGGGAAAAAAAGGGATTACACAAAAGACTCTGCTCTTGGACTAAAAATGGACTAAAAATACTGGAATGTAAATGGGAAATTTGCCAACACAAAATGCATTTTGGTACAAAACTTCGGTGATAATCTCAAGGCTTGAAGTCCTACAGGAATTAACAGGATTGAGGCACATTAATAAACTGAAAAGCAGAAGCCAGCACAGCACTTAATTTCAATTTGCACTGGTTTGGACTTGACTTTTTCATGAACTGCAAATCAGAAGGGCATATTATACCTCAGCCATGCTCTGTAGATGTTCGTAAAGTGAATCTATTTCTTCTTGGGTCTTCCAGATGTTCTCTGGAAAAAAATGATCATCTGGACTTGAGGTTCCAGTGGATGAAGTTTCAGATGCTGCCCAGGTTCGACTGAATGATAGCTTAATTGTCTTTTGATTTAAGTCACTGGGGGCTTCCGTCTTCATCATCTGTTAAGAAAAATTTAACAGAATCAGTGGATGAAAATTTCTAATTTGGATAAAAATTTCACATGGAAGGGAAAATTGGACTTGCTAGACCAAATCACAGCATTCTGATGCTTTAAACCAAAAACTGTTTCCACTGTTCTATTCTGAAAAAAATGAATCAAAAAAACTGAAAACCATTTTGCTTTTGTTTCAAGAAGAAGTTAATTTAGCTCATTTTAAAATATATTGATTCAGCAAAAATGCTCATTTTCTGCCCAAATCAAAGTTGTTTGGTTGTAGGGACTTTTATATTTTTAGAAGTGCCAACAAAGCAAGACAACTGATTATGCTCACAGTTCTCTTTGTGGTGATGTTATAGTACCTAAACACTTCCGGCTTCAAAACCTGTGAGTGCCCTAGTGAATCAATACTTTTATTTATGCATCAACACCATCTTGTCACATGCCTTTTCACATTTCATAGCAAAGTAATAAATTTTTTTTCTAAAAAAATTAACGTTGGATTGATGAGGTAAAGGAAAGACCACAAGTGATGCCCGTTGCTCTCAAATTTATTGGGCTAAACAATGAGTGAATATAGATGTCTAAAGAAGCAAACTATGAAGTATGTCTCATCTCCCCTAAATTCTGTTATTAAATGAGCTGACCTTAAGTCAAAAGTTCCCTTTCTAGTTATTGAAAAAGAGGGCCATCTGCAGAGGTTGACTTCATCCCATATGCCTTAAAAATAGGGGATGGTATGAGTTGCTCCTGGAGTTGTGGGATAGTTCTTCACTATATTAGGGTACCAGAAGAATTTGTAAGAATGTTTTGATTAAATGTCTGCTTTTTAAACATTATTGAAATTAATAATTTATAAGAATAAAAAATGAGAATATATTTGTGACAAATAGTAGAGGGAACTGATATGGATGAGAATATTTCTAGCACTTCAAAGAATACTAATTAGGTATGCTATGAGCAGACAAGGAACTTCTTTTTCACCTAAAAATTTACCCCAATTCTAATTCAAAACTGAACTTGGAATATTCTATTTTGGCAAAATAAATAAATCACAAATAATTGAAAAACCATTTCATTTACATTCTTCAACATAATGTGACACAATCCCTCGTCTACTTACTGCAGCTGGAGCCTGCTGTGCTGCAATGTCAGCCTGCTCTTTGAGGCGCCTCATCTCAGAGGAATAGGCTGCAATCTCCTCCTCCAGGCGCAAGTGACGATGCAGCAGCGCTTCAGCACTTGATTCATCTTTGCCATAGTCCTTGCTGGCCAGAAGGGGCTGCCTCTCTCGCAGCCATGAGTTCACCTCATCGATATCAGCGAAGTACTGAAGGAACACAGGGAAGAAAACACTTGGATTCATCCTGGAAGTATCATATCCAGCTCCTTTCTCGTTGTAAAATTATGAATAAGGAGAAATGCCATTAGGTCTGCAGCTGTAAGGTTACTTCCAGGTGTTGTGAAAGGTACAGGTAAGATAGCTCTAAACCTGTCATGTATTTCATGCTCACAACACAGCTAATTCACAGAATCACAGTGAGTAAAGAGATTCAAGCATTGTCTATATTGCTCTTTACAAACTCCTAACTAGCTAAAACTTCGTGGTACATAACAGCAGCAATGAAAGGAACCCACAAGGTATGATGTTGGTAGACACTAGGTAATACCAACAGATATTTTCTAAATGTTTAAGGAACACACAATGAACTTGGTCTACAACAGAAGTTTACTTTTTTACAGAATTTGCACTCTGCTTGGCTATGGTTGTAGAAAAGTAAAACAAGGTTTTGAGATACAGAATAAGGGTACAACAGGAAAAAAAGAAAATCCATAGTAATAAGGGACAAAAAAATAACTAAAACACCATAATGATATTAAACTTAATAGAGAGAAGAGAGAATTTAGACTTTCTCAAGAAAAAAGCTGTTCAAAGTTTTGTTCAAATATTTCATGGAAACAATAGATTGGCCAAAACTTAGGAAAGCAAGAAAAGAATACCTGAGATAATATGATGTGAAGTGATCTAAGAATGTTGTTTTTATAAGAATTCTTTATTTGCAGATGTGTGGATGTTTGTAGGTGTAAAATTGTAGACCAGAACGATGGTGTCAAACACTTCGCAGGCTTTGTGAAGTTCATGGTCAATCCAAGTCTCACAACAAATTTCTTTTGTTGTTGGGATTCAGACTTTTTTTTCATGTTAGAAAAATGCCATACAGCTACTTGATCCCACCCTCCAAAAAGACTAAAAAGATCAGCACTATCCTGTCGGTTGTTTCCATTAGTATTTTTACCTTTAGAGCAGCTCCCAGCTGCTCAAATCTCCTGCCTGTCTGGCTTGCAGGAGGATTGAGACTTCACTGCCAGAGATCTTTTTGAAGACCAGCAGCTGAAGACTTCCTTGCCACTGTTGCCTTCTGTGTGGGGGCACGGAGCAGAACTGAGCCACATCCATGTCCCACATATCACACATGCCAGCAGAACCCTCTTACCTGTACCACACTCCCCAGCAGAGCCTTCTCACCTGTTTGATGAGGGCTGCTGCCTGCAGGCGGCTTTTGCGATCGGCCACCACATCCTGGAGCTGCTGCCACAGCTTCTGGAGGTTGTCTGTCTGCCTCAGAATGTCGTCCTGGCGCATGGGGTTCTTTTGGCTGAGCTCCCAGCCCCTCCTCATCACATCTGCACATATGGCCCTGTGTGAATTGCACTCCGCTTCAAGAGCCTAGCACAAGGACAGGAACGTCAGCACAGCTCATTCCCCACCAGACAAGAGAGAAGACTGGGTCCTACTCTTGCCTACTGTCGTGCATACATTTCCAAGAGCCCCATGTCTTACCTTTTCAGCATGTCTCTCTTTACCCTCATCTCTCTTGGCCAGGAAAAGAAGGTGAGAAAAATAGAAATGACCAAGTTTTTTTTTTTGCCCATCAAAAGTTAGCTAAAATGGAGCTCAGTTTCTTCACAAGAAGACCCACTTCTGGTCCCATATGAAGCACATTCCTTCCCTACCCTTTTCTTACCCTCTTTGAGAAAAAAATCCCTACCCGGTACATTTTTTTAAAATTCCAAACTTTGGTCATGACACTTGAGATAAGGACTGGTTTGACAGCTTTCTTATAAATGCTGCACTGACTGAACTGAAAGACATTGATGTTCTAAAATCTTGCTTTAATACAAAGACAAGGCACCAGCAGCAAAGTAAGATACCTTGTTCTTCTGAATAGAGGCTGTGATCTGGCTGACGTCTTTCCCTAATGTTGTCAGTCTTGCCAGCTTCCACTTCTCAGAGATCCACGATTCTTCCTCTTTGCAGTCACGGAAGAATTCAAAAAGCTTCAAAGCCTCTTCTAGCTGAGATTTACTGAACCAAGGAAACAAACAGTGTGTGACAGAATTAGTATTCCATGGAGACAATGGTAGATTAATCAAAGAAAAGTTTAAAAATCCAGAATTTGGATGCCTTTAGTTCCTCTTTGTCATATATTAATTTATTCAGGGAATAAGACAAAAGAAACAAAATTATGTTTCCTTCTTTCTCCAGGAGATGAGGAGATAACCATTTGCTATTCAGACTTCTCATAAAGCAAGTTATGATAAATGCTGAGAATGAAGCTATTCTTCATCTATGAAAGTGAGTGATCCTTTCAGTCAGTTGCAATCAAGACACTCAAGTTGCTTTGGTTATGTTTTTATAAATGGAGAAATGAAAAAATCTCCAATGCTGGGAAGTTGAGCCTTCTGATTAAAGAATTAGGATTGGGCATCCTAATCAGGAAGAATAGAGCCACAAGCACAGCCCTACCGTGACTTGCTCTGAGCTGTGAGGTTCTGGTACAGCTGACGAAGCATCTGAACTTTTGCATAAAGCAATTCTGATTTAACTGTGCTGTCCTTGCTGATTTCTGCTGTCCTCTGGGTGATGTGTGTCAATCTGCCATCATAGGAAGAGATCTGCGAGTCAACCAAGTTGTGATTCTGTAGCAAATCTACTACTTCCAGGAGCTGCTTCCCACAGTCCTGGGAATTCACTAGCACCTACAAAGGGAAAAGAAAAAAAAGGCATTTTCAGAGAGTGCACCTAGGATCTCAGTACAAATTTATCAGTTGGAAGGTTCCTGTTGTCTCTCATAGCTTCTAAACGTCCAAGAATGTCAGCTAGGTAAAGCTAAAACCTGCCTATTTAGAGAAATTATACTTTTTTTCAATTCCACAAGCTAGTGGCAACAATCCAGAGTTTTGATCTGCTGCTGTGCAAGTAATGGGGTTATCAAATAAGCATCTGTTTTTGCACCTAAGATATTTCTTCTAATTAAGCACTCAAGGTCTCAGAATTTGCAGGCACAATGAATATCCCTTTGCTATAGACCCATCTCTAGGCAGATTGATTCACAGTCTGTATTTGAAGAATTCCACAACATCCCATTCTATGGTTTGTTCTAACTGCAATGTCCTTTTATTTGAGGAGTTTACTTGTCTATCTAAATAATGAAAATAAGTACTTTATATAACTTAATTGGTGGCTGATGAGAGGTGCTTATCAGTCTGTCTTCTTTCTAACTGTATCAATGGATACAATTACTAATTCTAGGGTACTATGTTTCCTTACCAATCTTTTCCCATATTCTCAGACTGTTGTTCCAACAACACTATTACAATTAGATATTCTTTGCCTACTAACACTAGGACAAGAATATTTATAACTTAGAGATAGCTCTTATCTTTAATTTGAAATTCACAGCTTCATATAGCATGCTGACTCTTTCAGCTTGGGTACAAGGCAACCTGTAGTCATGAGGATTTTTCTGTCTTCAAGACAAAGGATGTATATATACTTCCTCCCATTACAAAATCAATATGAATCCAGTTTTCTCACGCTGAAGAGAAGACTTTGTGCTCTGACACTCTGGTAACAGTTGGAAATTCTTGCTAAAAGCAATCACTATGCATTTACAGTGGAACTTTCCTTTCTCACGAGCTTATATACCTGAAAGCCTGAGCTAATTCCCATCTGTATAATTACTGCAGGTACTTCCAAAAGCTAATTCAGAAGAATTATGCGGAATGGAAACAGGAGGTGTTTTTATTCCACTTCTGCTTTTGCACTTGTAAATTCAGAAAATATTATTTCCCATCTTTATTTTGTTATATAACTTGAACCTATAGTGCATTCCATGTAATAGGATATCTGGCTTTCTGATTAGGGAAAGCCCCTACAGCAAAGCCTCTTTTTCCTCATGTAGTTACCTGTGATGATGAACTGAAATGTTCAGTTAGGCATCTAGGTAAAAATTGTGTATTTTTTCTATAACTGATAGACTTATCTCCTGGCACCAGCCAGTCCCTGGAACATGGGGACACACACTGGCAGCACGGCAAGCTGTGTGCTGGTGGAGAGGGCTCAGCACCTGCAGCTCTTTCAGCTCCTCTGTAATGGCATCTATGTCCCTCAGGAGGCCCAGAATTTCCTGCATGGTTCCCAGGGATTGTTCTCGTCTCTGCAGCTGATCCAGGAGATCCTGCCATTGCTTTGAAAGGCTTTTTTGCCTACAAAGGAAGAGAAAGAAATTACCAGTTTGGACCAAAGGCTTTGGGCAGCACTGGAGGATTCTCAGTGCTTGCAGCTTTAAAGGAGCTAAATGAACACATATGACCCTTGACATCAGTGTAACAGGAGAGGCCAGGAACACAAAACAGGTCAAAACAATGTTATTACAGGAATTTTGACTAGCACATCAACTGTCATTGACTTTTTAAAATTTAGATATTGTTTTTAAGGATGTTCATAAAACATCCTTTTGTCTGCTACAGTGCTTTCACTTGATACAGTGGAAAGGCTTGGAAACAAAGAAGCTGTCTTTAAATGGCTTCTTAAAATAAAACATATCATAAGTCACAATCTGATCTCAGTTTGATTTACTCTTTTATAACCGTTTTTCTGAGTTTTCACACAGGGTTCTGATTTAGTCTGAATTTAGAAAAGCACTAAAGCCCCAAAAGAGAAGTTATTTGTATGGCATTCTTAGATACTCACAAACCAGATTATACAATACCCGGAGATAATCAGAGAATTTATAATTTCTCAATTTTTACTCCAGAATGGAGTAAATCTGAGAATACTGTGCCTTAACTGATTCGTATCTCCCCAGATTGCAGACTGAAATAGAAATGTGTTGATTTGGGGAAAAAGTAGTATCTCGCTAAGCATTTTTTGATAGAAGATAGAACATTTGGTAGAAAATTGTAGGTATATTTTCATATATATAAAAAAAAGTTCTTAAAATTATATTTCACCCTAAATTGGTCTGAGGCTTTGATCATTCAAGGAAAAAAATTATAACTTTGAAGAAGATGAAGTGTTTGCCTTATCTGCTGAAACTGTTCACAGGCAGAAGAAATTCCTGACAGTCCTGCTCAGGAGGAGCAGAGATAAGATTCACAGTTACAATTAATTTTCTTCCACCACACCACAGACTTTCAACTAAATTTGACCTCTTCCACTACACAGTCTCTCAGCCATCACTCACTTCTGCAAGATTTGATCTTTGCCATGGTAGTTCTCCTGGCTGATAACGGTGGCCATTTCACCCAAAGCTGTGAAGCGTTCCCTCCTGGGCAGTACATCCGCCACAATGGCCTCCAGCTTCTTACTGGCAGCCTCCATCCTGTCCACACTCTCTGGCCAGAAGTCCTGCTTCCCAATCACTTTCCTCATGTCTTCCAAGTAGGACTCACGCAGGGCTGCCTTCTTCAGGAACCTCTGGGCTAGCTGTTCCAGCCTTTCTAGCCTCAGCATCTCCTTTTGCAGTGCTTTTCCCCGGTTGTGCTCTGACTTTTCCAACATGATCCAGTGCTTTTCCACATCCTGCAGCATCTTCCCCTCTGGAGGCAAGTAGGGCCGTTGATTGTTGGCTCTCTGCTTGGTCCTGATGTTGAAGAGATGAGCTTCAATCATGCCCTTCTCTTGGTATTTGGGAGGTTTCTCCACAGTGCGGAAGGTTTTGAAGTTGGCCATAAGCAGCCACATTTCCTGAAGAGAGTTGGGGAAATGACGGTCATCCAGTTCTAGCACCTTCTGTTTAATCCATTTCAGGAGGTCAGAGACCATCTGCTCATACTGCAGCTTCAAGTCATCTATCTCCTTCAGGAAGAACACAATCTGTGATGGGAATATAAAGTTACCAACCACATAAGAAACGGAATGAAGCAAGGCTGGTGAACAGAAAGCAGCCTCTTCAGTAGTGATCACATTTTTATACTCATGTAGTGATAGATGTCACATGTGAGACCAGGTGAAATCCTAGAACAGCGTTCCATAAAACACAGATAAATCAATATTATTTAATGCCTCATTTCAGTTTTTGTTTAAGAAATCATTTATTTTGGAATAAACAGCATGTATGTGGAGACTGCTAGCAATTCTGGTGTGGGATGACTAGAAAGCAAGAATCCCAAACTGAAGGTTCACATATTTTGTTTCACAATAAAAACAAAACAAAAAAACCCCCCAAAAACCAAAAAAACCCAACCAAACAAAAAAACCCCCACAAAAACCCAAAAAAACCCCCCAAAAAACCAAACAAAAACACACACACAAAAAAAACCCAAAAAACCCAACAAAAAAACTCCAACAACAACAACAAAAACCAAACCAAAAAAACCCCGCAAAAACCAAAAACCCAGATTTTTTTTTTCCCAGTCTCATTCCTCAACCCCAAACAATTCAATCCTAATATGTAATTACACCCTCTTATCTTCACCACTTAGGGTCTTAGGAGACCATCTGACAAGATCCTGGTGTTCTCACACGCACACAGCAGACTGTGGTCAAACAGCCCCTTCTCAATCTGTTCTGTTCTGGAACTGCTTCTCTTTAGAAAAATTATTAGAAAATGTTTTGCGGCCAAACAGGTAAGGATGCTAAACCTCATTCAACACAAAATTTCAAGTCCAGGATATTTATCTGTTTCATTTGTGGCCTGACCTGTCTTTATTTCATGTTCAGGTAAATACTGGAGCAAATATCTAGAATGAAATCCTTAATGAAATGTAAGGTGTTGGAGTGAAATCATCCTTTCTTTCCATTTTACATTTTGTCCATCTTTGTCCTTTTACTTCATAGTATTTTTTTCCTCACCCTAACTTAGTAAAAATGCAGATCTTTACTCCTGCAAATGTCAGGTTTAGTGCTGAACAACGTTGTCTGCCTCTATCACTCTGCTGAGTTTGCCTGCCCCAGCCAGGCAGATCAGTGAGGGAGATGGCACTGAGAAAAGACCCAGTCCTTCCAAGTGGTAATCTGCTTTTGCCTACCAGAAAGTGCACTTCGCAATGACTAAGTGCTGCAGTCTTGTAAGAGCAGTAAAATAGCACCAACCTTTAGTGCAGGAAAAGCAGCCCGTGACATCAGGGCTCCCTTTTGTACTTTCTGCCATCGTACCCAGTTCTTGCTGAAAGATCCTAGCAAATGCATGGTCACCTCAGACGGGACAGGGAAAGGAGATTTTCCTCCCCGAGCTGTTTCTCTCTGCCATCCTGGTCAGACACTTAGTCTGAACTCAAAGGCTTCCTTGACACATTCAGGCTTCCCTCACAATCCTATTAGTAAATTCAGAGCTGCCTATTTGAGGGGACTAAGGACATGAAGAGATTAACATCTGTTTCCTTCTCCTTCTGAATGTTTGTGTGTGTCAGAAATGCAGGAACACAGGAATGCAATATTAGAGACAGGCTAAAAATAGGGAAGGAGTCGACAGGAGAAAAAGCAGCAGGTAAGTGGAAAGAGAGAAAAGAAAGAGTAAGTATCACTATGAAAATATGGAAAAAGGAGTGGAGCATAAGGAGAATTGAAAAAGGACAGAGTAAGCAAATTGCTTATTCATAAAATACAAAAGTTATGGATTGCTTGCTTCTTATAGTTCCTTCAACACATGTTTGTGGACTCAAGGACTTTTTTGTGTTTATCAAAAGATAAATAATGTCTCCTGGCCAAAATCCAGTGCCTCATGTGTAGAGCTGTGAAGTCCTACTGCCCACTCGCCTCACTGATGCCCAAATTTTGACTGAATTCCAAGTCCTGCTCTTATCTAATGCATCTCTTTGGAGAACATGCTGCTCTAATACATAGAATCCTAGAGTATCTTGAGTTGGAAGGGACCCATAAGGACCACCAAGTCCAGCTCCCTGCTCCTTGCAGGACTACCTAACACTGTATGAGTCTTCTGACAAAGAGCGTCCTCCAGACACTCCTTCCCCACTAACAGGCTTGGTGCTGTGGGGAGCCATGGTACAGGATCATCTAATTCTTGCCCCAGACCACATTTTTAGTTGACCAAACCTTGCTTTGCAAAACCTTTTCACCTTGTCACCACCAGGGAAGCCTCAGTCTGGATTTTTGTGCCTCCCATTAAGCAATGCACTCCCCCTCTCAACTGCACAGGCAGATCTCCAAATCCAGATGTTCATGTAGGACCCATCCTGGATGTGTGGGTTTTCTGCAGGTTATTTCTTTTGTAATTTTGTCAAAACAAGTACAGATTTCTCTGGGGACAGAAGAGAAATTCTCTCAAGGGAAATGGTCCTCAGTGGAACAACTACAAAATTCCTTTAGTTTTCCATGAGTGGGATGCAAGTAATTTTTAATATAGCTCATGATTTTATGTGAGATGAAGTGTATGTGGAAACAGAAAAAAAAATTAACTTAGCTAAATTTAATAAAAATTTAATTAAAAAATTTAAAATGTAGCCAATTTAGCTAGCATTCTGTCCATTGTATTTGTTGTTGGTGGTGGTGGTAGTGATATTAAGTTGTTTTGGTTTTGTTTCATTTGTTTGGGCTTTTTGTTTGGTTGCTTTTTTGTTTGGGTTTTTTTCATTTTCTACCTAAGGAGTTAGAAAGAAATGATGAGGATTTTCACAGGAAATCAAAATTCAAAGTAATTCTGCAGAATAAGGACTCATCTTTCCTATTAAATGAGAAAATTGTTGACTAGGTCTGCTTTTGCCTAGTCTTAATCTTCTCCCAATATAATTGAGATCTGTATGCCTCAAGCTGCCTTGGAGCCATATCAGTTCTCAAACAGAAACTATGAGGTCAAAAAGGGATTGATTTTCAGTGAGATAATTGCAACCCTCTTGGAGATCAGAGAGTGTACAGGATCCAGGTACAAGTCTCAAGGTACGAAGTCTTTCAAATGGCTGTGCCTTTGGATTCTGTTCAAATGATCCTGAAGTTGAGCTTGCACAAAACCCCCCACACTTCCAAATTAAATTTAGCTTTACATTTTTAACTTATAACTTCCAAAGACAGCAACACACTTACTTTGTTAAGTCTCTTTTGTATTGTCTGGCCTTGTTTCAGTCTGGAGAAGTAGTGGTAATAGAATGACACATAAGTCATGATGGATCTCTCATCTGGGTAGGGCACTGCCACATCCTCAGCATCAAGCAGCTTGCTGATTCCAAACTCTTTCTCAGCAACATCAAAGGCATTGTTCAGGTTTTTAATGGGCTGGTCCTGCCGCAGTGAGCTATAGTGGATAAGATCAGGCCTGGGCAAGGAGAAAAAGAGGGCATGGAGATGAAGGTAGATTTATGTTTGTAGTAAGTTCTTCCAGATTATAAACCATAAAGAGTTTATGAGACTAAGTTAACAGTCACACAACTGTTAATGTTATGTGACATTAACACTGAAATTACTTTGGCCCTGAACTTCATTCAAGAGCATTGCCCCTTGCCTACATAGCAGGAAGGAAATTGTCTTCTATGAAACTGAATTACCACTTCCAGAAAATCTCTGCCCTTCTCTTATTTCTCCTCTTCCCTGGTGGGTGAAAACCAAAGCCCACTAGAGAGACACTTGTGAAAAGGGAGGTGACTCCCAGCTAAGTTCCAAAATCCCATTGTGGTATCCTGTGTAAGACACAGCAGAACTGTTGAGGACAAAGACGTGTTCAAGGTTACCACAAGTGTTTTCTCTCCCCTGCTTTTGGCTGTTTTCTTCACTCTTTTTCAAAGGGACAGAGAAGGGAGAAAGAAAGAGACTGAGAAGTTGCTTGCTGTGTTACAATTGAACAGGAGGATATACACGCTCCAAAGTTCATACAATAAAACCACTGCCTGAAAAAAAAATTTTGGAAAAAGAGCAATGGGGACATGACTGACAGTCTACGAATAAATGGGCAGTATTTTTCAGATACGCGATATTCCCCTGGAAATTCAATGTTACACCCACCTAAAGGAGCTTCCAAGCAGGAACTTTTGGTCCTTCCTTCCAAGAAGGAGAGAGAATATCCACTTAAGAAAAAAGAGTTTTCAGTGAGAAAGAGCAGAGAGAATCTGACAGCTTCTTGACAAAAATACTTGTAATTCAGACCCTGGAACAACTCATGTCAGAGCTAGAAACAGCAATGAGTAACTCAGCCTGAACTGATCCATAGACCTTACCTGTGAGCATGTATGAGTGCATTGAAGGCCAGCCCATCACTCCAACTTTTGGAGAAGTCCTTCACACTCACATTGGAATAGCTGGCAGTTTTATGCTGACACCAGAGTAATAAGGCTTCATTGGCAAATAGAACATCAGCTCTACCTCCAAATTCTTCCTGTGAAGAGAGCAGGGAAAAGAAAAATCAGTGTCATCAATATATGAAAATAGTATCAATGAGTTTAGCTTATGTTCCCAAAGATCACTCTGCCTTACTTTTGTTCAATTCACACATCCCCTCAAAGTCATGACTTACGGACTGTATCTGTCATACAGGTAGAAAGATTTAATGTGAAAATATAAGTTTTCTACTTAAAAATAGTGAAGTGGATGATTGCAGAAATTATAAGCTGAAATACGGGTGTTAAAATTTTTTTAACTTTTCTCTTCTGTAAGGTTTATAGAAACCAGGCAGAAAGGAAAGTTCAGTTTATTTGCTTCCTTAGCTGTGAAATAGAACTCAGAAAAAAAATATGATGTGTTCAGGTCTAATGTTAGAAATTATTGACTTTGATTTCATAACACCTTTATAGAAACTTGTTTTCATGTTCTTAGAGTACATTTTAAAATAATTTAAAAAAGCATATGGTTCTTCAGAGAAAGAGCAAAGGAGCATCATGGGACTCAAATCTAGAGAGAGCTGCTGACAGAGAAATTTGACATGAAGTCAAAAGTCTGTAAAAACTTTCTAGAAAAGGCTGAAAGACATGAATGTTCTTTCTGTGTTTAAGTTACTATTTTGACTCTGAGGGAAAAAGAAGTGGATTCAATTGCACAGGCAAAAAGACAAAGTTACAGTTTTACCTTATCAAGTTTGATAGATGAAATCTGGAATCGAAGTATGATAATCCAGATAAGGCCCAGGATTAAGGTTCTGTCACCATCTACGATATTCTCAGGACCAATCACTTTTACTTGTACCTGCTAATAAATTATCTGTTCAGCATAAAAGCACTTGTGTCCAGCTCTCAGTGTAGCAAAAGAGAGGGAGTTCAGGCCATTTTCTTAAGCAAAGGGGTATTGTGTTTACATATTTTTATTGGTCCACAGACCTGCCAGCTTCTATATCATCTCATTATGAGTTTCAGCAAAAGCCTGGCAAAGAGATAGTGGTCTCAAAGATTTAAAGTTCCAATATATATTTTTTGAAAACTGGTGGTTAGGGAGAGGGAAGAAACACATTTCAGTGCTCCTTTCCTCCAAAGGAGATGAACTTTAGCTGTTTCTAAAACATATTACTCAAATAACAAAAAAATTAAAATTTGATGAATTTTTTCTTTTAATAAAATCCCTCACCTGTCTTCAGAGGATATATAATTGTGTACTAGAGGGGGAAACGAAAATGAACATGATGCTATGATTAATTAATAACATATATAAACTGTTGTGATCTCTAATATCAATACTAACTTACCTTGGATTTCAGGAACGTGATGGCTTTGCTGTTGTTCTCCAGAAAATGCACTCTCATCTTTCCCCGGCTTGGTTTGGGCAAAGCTTCTCCAGAGAGCAGCTCCAGGAGTTTCATGAGAGAGATGCCATCCTTCAAGTCTGTGTAAATATCTTCTATCTCAATATTTACCTGTAAAGACAGCCAGACAATACAGACTTCAGCTTCACATTTGGCACAGAGAACCCTCTACTTCTAAAATGAAACAAACAACACCTTCCTGATGTTTCACTGAGTCTTCTCCATGATAATGCCTATATACAGGTAGTGGTGAGTCTTGATTCAGAAAAAATGGATTTGCAGGAGGACTGACATTATTTATGGAAGTAGTCCGGGGTTAAAAAAACCCCAACAACCAAACAAAAATGCAAACCCCACAACGGAGTAAAAAGAAAAAAGCAGGAGATTTTGAAAAATAAAAAAAAAATTGAGCATTTTCAAAATCAAACCTTTTGGGAATGCTGACATTTTTTATTTCAATTCAAGTGAAACTTTTATTTTATCAGATTAATTTTACACATTTCTTTTAAATATGAGCTGATAATCCCATTCAATGACTCTTCTTTTACTCCATAGTCTCAACAGGGTTTGTCACGTCCTGCTTAGGCCTGCACTACCACCCAAAATCTCTATATTTTTAGCCAGAGTCTCACACTAACTGAAAGGTTAATATCATTTACAAAAATGTGTTTTATTGCTGCCAGTAATGAGGTCACCCAGCACTTAGGTGACACAACATGACACAGTCTGTACTCTGACCTAACAAGAACATGCCTTGGGTGTTTCCTTTTGGCCTTATGCCACTTGCCATCTAGAAGTGACATTAAAACCATACCACACACCTAAGAACGATTTATTGTGATTTTGAAACTACAGTAAAAAACCGTTTTTTCTTCAAAAAGAGAGAGAAAGAGAGGGAGAAAGAGGGAAAGAGAAGAAAGAGAGAAAGAAAAGAAAGAAAGAAAAGAGAGAAAGAAAAAGAGAGAATGAAAGAAAAATAAAAGAGAGAGAAAGAGAGAAAGAGAGAGAAAGAGAGAGAAAGAGAGAGAAAGAGAGAGAAAGAGAGAGAAAGAGAGAGAAAGAGAGAAAGAGAGAAAGAGAGAAAGAGAGAAAGAAAGAAAGAAAGAAAGAAAGAAAGAAAGAAAGAAAGAAAGAAAGAAAGAAAGAAAGAAAGAAAGAAAGAAAGAAAGAAAAGCTAAACCAGTATATTTTTAAATTCAGGATATATTTACATGTTAAGGGGAAAAGGACAGACAGCAGGCATGGACCTTCTAATTTTTGACCAATTACTAATTAGCTAAAGAAATATTTTTCAGAGAAAGAAAAAATCACTGAAAGTATAAAAACAACTTAGAGAGTCTTTAAGTATGTGCTGTGTGTGGAACAAGGATTTACAACTTGCTCTAACGATTATCTCCATAAAAACCCTCCCTGTTCAGTTGCCAACTTTATTTCTTTTTGCATATTAAATAAAACTTAAAAGTCTATTATGTACTACAATAAAGAAAAGTTAAAGCTGTTATACTCTGTGACACTTCCATAAATGAAGAGTAGTTCAATTTGAATTTGTAAGAAGACAGGCTTCATGTATCTGCTTTATGTCTCACCCAGCTGTTGTTTTAATAGCTTTGTTGCCTCATTCTTCTCATAAAGATACCAGCCACAGATATCATAACAAATTCAATCCAATAGCATCCTTAGTGCTAGACTTGAAGTAGTCAACAGTATAACTGAGAGCACTGCAGTGTCCTGTAGTATGATCCAATCACCTTAAAGTGTGCTTGGAAAGCTGGGACGACACTGCCAGGAAGACCTAGATAAGCTCTGCGCCGTCTCTACCGTATATGGTTTGGAAAGCTCTCACAGGCTTTGCTCCCCAGGCTTTTATGATACCTTAACAAGTACATTGCAGGAACTTCAGACTGGAATTTTTATCTTTGAATTTGAAGGCATTTTTAAAATGAGAACCTGTATGTCTACAGCTAAACAGAACTAATTTCCTACACAATAAAAACCTAACTTTCTGCAGGTGGCGAAACGAGAATGAGTTCCGCATTTGTTCTCTCCTGCTAAGAAAAATAAATTTGAAAGTTTGTTGTGCTCTGCAGCTGCCTTTGTATGAATAACAAACTTAAAATGTTACACTGGAAAAAACCATCTGGTACTGAAACAGTGATGAGCTACAGTGGACCCAAAGGCTTGAGCCTGCTTGGTGCTCCCAATGTCCATTTTCACTACTACCATTACTACAGACTCTAGAAAACAGAATTGGTTTTGGATGATGTCATTCCCTTCTGTGCCACAGCTACATCATTTGTGCCTGAAATTTTATCTGCAGTAAGTCTGGAGACTAGAATATGCTGGCGTTACCTTGCATGCACAAATCGACTACACACTAGCTCTGAAGATTTTTTGAAGTCTGAGAGTTACTGAAAACAAAGTGCTCTGTACTTGCATGGCAATGTGTTTGAAATTGCCAAAATTAAGACTACTTTTTCAGAGCCTTTGAGCAGCAACTCAAAATGAACTGATCAGGCAAAGCACAAAGCCTTGAATTTTTGGCCAGGCAATTAAGAATTGAGCATTGCTTGGGGAAACCCTGATGTCTGCAGATAATTTACTTACAGGAAAAAGAAGCAAATAAGGGTTTTCCTCTGAGAGGATCTCCAATGTACAATGGATCACAACATTATGGGGTTATACAGTCTACAAAAGTGAACCTTGATTTCACAGAAGACTGGTGACATGGACAAAGGAGACACACGTGAAGTAAAAGATAGAGGCTGGAGCACTCTGGTTAGTCAAAGCCTTTCTTGCTTGCATGTGACAACATTCCAAAAAAAATATTTTAAAAATGACATAAAATAGGATAAAGTGGGTGGGAAAAAAAAAACAACCCAGAAAAAAAAATCTCCAAATTGAAGGAGCTACCTACATTGTTCCTGGAGAAGACATTGTTCATCCAGTTGGTGAAGGTTTTCTTTTGCATGGACATACGCTGCTCCTGCAGCTTTTTGATATGATCTTTCTCATATTCGGTGTCCATGGTCACCTAGGAAGTCAGAAACCTCAGTAGATGGCAGAGTGCTGAAGAGATCTGCCAGGCCACCTACAAAAAACAGTCACATGCCCAATGTATATAGGAAACCCAGCACCAACAGGTACAAGATTCAATACCACACCCAGTGTAATACCTGAATTTCCTTTTGCTTGCACTTTGCACTTTAGTTTCACCAACTTTACTTTTAACTTACTTGAGCTCACCCTTTTAAAATACATCTCTAGCTTCAGGATTAAAATGTTGCATGTGTCTATGCAGCTTTACTTTCTTGCTCTCAGCCTCCACCCAGTCTCCTTGATCCCATGAGAACCACCGCTACCTGAAAGCCATCAATAACTTCCTTGGATGTGCTGAAAGCACATCACAGAGAACTCAGACACTGCCAGAAGGAGGAATCTGCAAATCACTTCCAAAAAGAAAAAGTGTGTTATGTTCCCTGAGGACTGGTTGAGACGCTGTCGTTGGCTTTCAGACCACAGTATTTCCAACAGAAATCAAAGAGCTGCTTAGAAAGGAAATGGAACCAACTTGTTTCTTTCCTCACATGGGTTCAGTTTTTGCACATCTATCACAGTAAGGGTGGTGACGGAGGTCCATAATCACGTGAACAAGGCCCTAGCCTGGGTATCAGGAAGCATTATTCCTCTTCCCTACTCTTCTCTACCTCATCCATATCAGTGAAAAGTCAGGCTTGTAATTCCTCACAGCACCCAAACTGAATATTCAGAAAGATTAGAAAAGAGAAGTCTTCCATTTAGAGTCTGACACAATAAACTGGATTTCAGCTCAACTCAATAACTCTTTTGAAGACACTTGGCTGACATTGTAAATTATAACAGCAGTGACCTTGCTGTTATGAAGACAAGAGGATCACTTAAAAAAAAAAAAATCAGTGTAAAATCCGTGGCTACAAACATCTTTATTGACCAAACATCTTTATTGACCAAACATCATCTGCTTGAACTACTGATATAATTAGAAGTATTACCTGGATAGCAGCCTGGCTGGGAAGCCAAGAAACCTTTTGTGGCGATGGGAGAGAAGAGATGTGTCTACTGCTGTCAACCCACTGCAAAGAGAGAAGAGAATGAGAAATTAAAACATCCAAGAAACTGTGAGAGTGTGGAGCAGTGTGACCTACATCCTAAAATTATATGTTTGTTTTGCAAAGGTGAAGTTCTGAACAGTTATGGGCTTTGTACCCATTTAATTCATAAAATGTAAAATACTGGGAAAGAAAATTTTATCTGTCCTAGCATGAGAAGAGAGCAATAGGGAACTAGCAACAGCAGCCACTGGCAAATGGGAAATCTCTTGCCTGATAGTTTTCCATGCTCTGATTAGTATTAAAAAATTTGCCATTTTACAGTATTACAAGGTGTGGAAAGTGAAGAAGCAATGATTTTTTTTACTGCATTTGTGTTATTTCTTTTTGGGGCAGATGTTTCTTAACCCTTAGTGCTTGACTTCCTCAGAACAGGGAGAGCATTGAAACTTGATCGTTCAACAACAACACAGGGAAGGGTCATGACTGTAGATGAAAGCCTAATGAAAGGAAGAATTTAACAAACTCTGAAATAGAATTATGGAGAATATCCTCACAACATTTTCTTATCTTGTGGGCTAGTTCAGCACTGCCTACTTTCTCCATTTTAAGAGCAGATATTCAAAGAACTGCCTTTCCCTGCGGGAGAGGTGATATTAACTCACTCCCATGCAATAACCCATATAGGTGACCCATATCATAATGGCATTTCTGAGTTTGCCAAATGCTTCTCAGAACATCTGCAGGCTTCTTTTTTTTTTAAGGCTTGCTATCCAAACACTGCAGTCACCCTGAATAATGATGGAACTGGTTTCATTTATGTACAAAGGAAGCTTATTTGTTGAGCTACTGTCTCACTTAACAGCTCATCTGTTTCACCAAGTTAGAAATGCTCCCTGTATGGGTAGCTGATTACCTAAAGACACATCTAGAATAGATTATCTGCATTTGCAGGATGCATAAGCAGTACTAGGAGCCAACACTAGTCATAGTGGTACATTTCAAGAGAAAAAAAAGATCAAAGAACATGAAAAAAATGGACTTACCCAGTTTTGGAGGAAGTCCCTTCTGACGTTCAGCAGAAGGTTTTTCTGAAGAATGACTTCCACTAGATCCACTCCTACATTCACCTCACAGCTTTAATGCAAAGTGACCTTTGATTTCAGGAACAGAGACCAAGTATTTATGATCTACCTATGAACCTTTCATCTGATCTGAAAGCAATTAACCCATCAGAACACAATGAGTAAAGGTTGTCACAGGTCTTGTCCAATTCTGATGCACAAAAATAATATATGAGCATCACCAAAATTGCTATAAATCAGTTGAAAAGTCATGCATAGCTCTGATGCTTTGGTAAAGAGTATCTTGCACAATTGAACTGGAGGTTCTGCCCCTCTAAAGGCATTCTTACCTGGAAAATTGAACCTGCCAATGGACTCTGAAAATGAAAGCACAGCAGAGAGTACAAAGATTGGAATGATAGTCAAGTGGTTAAACTGGGATAGAGCAAATGAGAAGGTGAAACTGTGAAGTGTTAGGGATTTGCTCGGCACAGCTTTGCGGAAGCTTTCGTGCACAGATACCTGATGCTGGCAGGGAAAACTGGAGTCAAGCTGGCAGTGCCAGCTGATTCCAAAGTTTATTACTCATGGGCTTTCCCTTAATAACAAAAGGGAAAATAATTCTGGTGACTTATATAGATAACAGTGAGTCTTTTCTGACCTTTACAAGGTCACACATACACAGGACACATTTGCCTGGCATCATTGCCAGAATCAGAAAGTTGCTGTTAGGAATCAGTACTAGAAAATGGGCAGGCATCTGAAATCAGAGGCTGTAAGTAAAGATGTCAAGCTCAGAAATGAGGTAAGGGAATAGCAGTCTTTTCCCTTTTAGCAAGTGTAGTGTAGCTAGCATCCCAAAAGGACAGAAGGAAACATAAGAAGAAATTAAGAACCCCTGCAAACACAGGACAGATAAAACTTGATCAGTAGAACCTGTCTTCATATGCACACTAGAGAAACGTCATATATAATGTCATATAAAACTGCTAAAAATAAAAAACCTGAATATTTATATTTATGGGTATTTCTCAAAATATTCCCTCAAAATTCCTGGACTTGTGTCCTGGGCTAGCCGACTAATACTGTAAGCTGTTGGTTCAAATCTGGCACAGGTTGGCTAGCTTGTGGGTGTTGAGAGAATGTCCCTGCTCCTTTCAAATAGAAGGCAGAAGACCAGTGGGTGAGTTGGTCCTGGATGAAGGCATTTCCCCCTATTGCAAGTTAATTATTATCTTTATGGTTAAATGTGCAAATCACTGTCTTTGCTTTTTATGATGATTCAAGGCAATCAAAGATATGGTATAGAATTTCACTAACTCCTGAATATCTATCTAAAGTTCAAAGTTAAACGGTGGACCCTTATGTGACAGCAATAAATAAAGCCATTTCCTCAGTTATTTATATCCTAACAAAGTAAGAGGAAGGGCACAACAATATTTGCGCGCAGTTTCCTGGAGGGATCAGGAAAAAATCACCCGTCTGGGCTAATTATGGGTCCTCTCTTGTTGCCTTTACAGAGAAGGAAAGCCTTTCCACCGACCTCAGGAAGGAGAAGGGCCTAAAGAGTACCCTTCCCTTGCCTTGTTTCCAGCCTGAAGTGGTTTTCCATGATGGCAGATGTGTTTTTTTGTTTCCTAACAGGAAGGATCCTGATGCCGGATTCCCCTCTACAAAATAGCCACCAGTAAGAGGAGTTAGGATTTCTCACCACCTTATCTTATCTGCCCACAATCTTGTTCTGCTTAAGAGGAAAACCGAGGCTACGGAGACCAAACAGACCTCAAGCACAAGCACCCTGTCTTGTAGCCCTAAAACTCCACAGTTCCCAGCCCTTCCCCCTCTGCTCCTCCCCTCCTGGCAACACCATGTAAATTGAGAAGGACGTGACACTTATTTCTATCTATTTGAATTCTTTTTCCTAAATATCATCATTGTCCTCCTCTCATAACACGTATGTGAATTCCCAGTTCCTCTCTAAGATGGGAAGAAATGTTTAAGTCCCCTGCCATAAAAAGCATAAAGCGAGAGTCGCAGGGTTGCAGATGCTGAGTTTGCTGTTCCGCTCCCAGCCCTGATCCCTGGTGATCAGCACGAGCTTTCCCAGGGCAGCACTGGCTCTGCTCTCCAGGCAGCAGCACCGGCTTCCCCTCACCCCTGCTCTTCCCCCGGGGATGCGGGAGACTGCCAAAGAGGAGCACACACACACACAGGTGGGTGCAGACGCCTTCCAGGGCCAAAGCGTCCCTGCTAAGGCCATTTGTAGCTGACAGTCCTGTCACATAAGGAGCCCTTCATTGTACCAAGCTGCTACAGCCGTGCTCTGCGCTGCCACTGAGCGAAGGCAGCTCGAATTTCAAAGCCGTGTGACCACTCATGCCTGCTCTTGCAGGGGGCTGTGTCTATTCACATGGCTCAGGTGAAAGGTTTGGCACAGCCCATCACCCTCCATTACGTATGCTTTGCATGCACACCTTTCCGAAGTTATATGAAAATCCTGTCTGATCCTTGCTAAGGAGAGGGTTCCCCAAATCTCAAAGAAAATAAGCATGTTAAGTGTAAACACGTGCATGGCTGCTCAGCTCTTTATCCCCCACTGTGTCCCCAGCCATGTTATTTCCACATGTAAGAATCTCAAAACAGCTGGACGTTGACTCCATGGGGTATAAAGGCAGCGCCCTCCCGGGGCTACAGTCTTGTAGTTCACAACGTGCCAAGCAAGCAAAGAAATTATCCTGCTGCCTGGGGCCAGCAATCTGGGTCCCATAGGCAGCCCTTCCCTCTGCCACCCTCCCCAGCTCCAGCAAACAGCTGATGTTCAGTTTCATCAGCGTAGTGTAGACACAGGTGAGCTGAACGATGAGCCCAGAATGTTTGCTAACCACATCTAACCACATTCCTAACCACACATTACACGCAATCTTAGACCTCACTGCGGCATAGAGGAACTATTCTTTGGGTAGCGAGAACACTGGAGAGGAGCAGACAGTAACTTATTGCAAGAAGCTGTTCACTCATTTGGGAATGGAATACTAGAGCGGAAGAGAAGTTGGGAGGAGTTAGTCAAAAGCAGCTGAGGAGAGGCATGGCAACCTCCAGCTCAGACTGGACAGATTGCCTGCTTTCACAGGCCTCTCAGCTGAACTTTTGTCCCAAAATAGCCACATGCTTCTTTCAGCTTCTTTCCCCGAAGGAGTTCAGCACAGCACCCCCAGGCACCCCCTCTCCCTGCCCCCTGCATACCTGCTGTGCCAGCACCGCTGTCACCAGCCACCCCGGGGTGCCACCCACCTGCAGGCAGGGGGGTCCACGGTGGATGGAGCTTCTCTTAAAGCTGAGCTCTGCCTGCGAGGATCTCACCCAGCATCCTGGGATTCTGGGTTATTATAAACCTCAGCCTCCTCATGCTCTAGTCTAAACTAGAAGTTGCTTTTCTCTTTGAGTAGTTGGCTAGCAGCGACATGACATCAACAGGGAGCAGAACTCAAGCAGAACAGTCGAATTACATCATCCAAAGGAACTGGAGCCCCTCACTGCATTTGAAAAAGAGGACAGCTTAAAGCAAAATCAGATGGATTTATTTTTCCTGGCATGAAGAAGTTCAGTCATCTTTTTGAAACAGAAAATATATGTTTGCTTGTTTAGTCAAGAGTTAAAGACATTTTCTCCTTGGAGCTGTTTATATTATCTGGAAATTTCCCTTCTGTTTCTGAACCTCAAATAGTTAACATAAGAGCTTCAAAGGCTTTCTGAGATGAACACATGGGACAAAGGACTTTTCACTCTCTTTCCATTTCATACAAACAGGTAACAGGTTTCAAGTGACAGAATAGCCTCAATATTTTGAACATGAAACTGAAACTGGGCCTTAGAAATCACTGTGTTGGCAATGCCAGATCTAACTAGTGTATTTTTATAATTTAATTCAGGTATTTCCATTTTTTTCATTGCTACTAATGAAGACTGTTGCATGAGAGTGAAACTTCTTCACAGCTGTGTTTTAGGGGGTTGTTTGTATATTGGACTGACAAAGCATTTAGCTCCGTTTATTAATGAGACAAAACTGTGGGATTCACATATGGAAGTGGCTCCTGGCATCCCTAGTGCCAGAGCACTGAACCTACCCCCAGGGACAGTGCACACCATGGTGTGCTCTCAGGTTTTGGTCCCCCACTGCCCTGACCAGCAGATTACTGACTGCAAACCAGCCCAGCCATCCCAGATTCCTTGTGAGGGCATCCAGTCATGTGGAATGGTTCAAGGTCACCGGCAAAAATGTTGTATAAACATTTAACAAAAATCTATAAACAGTTAACATTAAAGGTGAGAATTTTAGCAGATGAGAGCTAAGGCATGGTAATACAAAATGAAGAAAAATGGCAATTACTCTCCATTGTAGGCAAAAATTGCCAAGCCCTGGGCTTTACTGCTTATACTTACATTGTTTGTTAATTACTTACTTTCAGACTAGACACATAATGAATGCATTTTGAGAAAAAAACACAGAATTATCTGAAAAGAAAATCACTAAGCTCAAGCAGCATGTTTCAGCAGTTCCTTGTTTAAAACATTTTAAATGGTGAACATAGAAATCTTATAGTATATCTGAAATACAACACCTGGTGAGATACATACCATTCACTAGCTTTCACTACAATGAAATCTTCAGAGCTCCAGACTGAAGTGGAGTATGGGTTGCTGACCTAGCAAGACTTTGGAAACAACATGGGCAAGTTCCATCTCAGAGAAAAGAATTGGTGGGAGAACAAGTTAAACCTGGCATTAGTGAGCTTCCAGTATTCACTGGACCAGAAACTGAATCCAGTCTACCACCAGGTAGCAGAAGTCCTCCAACGGGAAATGGAAGAGGAGTCTGCTTCAAAACTGTGGTTTCCATCCATATTTTTCCCTCTGGTCAGAAAAGCTGCATAGATTCAGGACTTCTGAACATATTGGTGAAAAACCACCTCATGCTCCTGACTGTGTTTTTACCACAAGAGGTGTTTATTTGGTGTGGATATTTATTTCCAGCTCATTGCCATGATCCCTGAGCAAAGGAAAGCACTTTCAGCAGATGCATTTGTTCACCTGAGCAAGGCAAGGCAGCCAACTTTTTCTCCTGTGTTTTCCTACCCAAGTCAGGTAGGCAAGCCAAAGGGCCAAGCTTTCAAAAGGTCCTCTGCACTCACAGACAGTACTTGCAGCATGGCAAGATCAGAGAAACTCAGAGCAGTGTCTGCTCCAAAGGCCTTACAAATGCACCACACATGGGAGCAAAAAGGTTTGGAGAAACCAGGTGGCACACCAGTACTCTTATTTTTCAAGGTTATCACTGCCACTGGAGTTAAAACAGAAACATTTCACAGTTTAAGAGTGCCGAATATTAGAAGCAACAATTACTCCAAAACTTACAAACTTGTCTACTTTTCCTGTTATCCAAATAGGAATTGTGGATTAGAGAGAACAACTGAAGTGTGCTGTAAACATTTCAAAGTCTGAAATATCTTATATGTGGAGCACATAAAACAACATTCTATTAAAAAACCCCAAAAACAAACAGCAAGCCCTCCCACCTCCAAACCCCACCAAACCCTCACCTTCCTCAGATTATTTTTCACTTTTATAAGGAGCAGCTGCAGCAAGTTGCTGCTGGAGCTGCTCCTTATAAAGTTCAAGAGCTACGCAGCCTCCAGGAACCCACACGCTGTTTGCATGTGAAGCACTTGTTTTCATGTGACATGTGGCACCAGGAGCCAAACAGCCCAGTTTGCCAACACTGCTACATATGAACTCCACAGCTGAAATTTGACCAGAGTAGGAGCAAGGGCTAAACTCTAGCATCCTGATGGCACAGGTATATCTTTGGAAATGCTTCAAGTAAGATGCGTGCAGAGGGGAGAAAGAGAGGGGCAGGAGGAATTAATTTCAGCACAATGTTACAACGAATGTTCCATTGATACCACTGGTTATTCTCAAGTAGCAGGCAGCATGGTGTGGAAGATGTCTTTGGATTTTTGGGGACAAACACATCAAAGTGCTTTTTGCTAAGCTGCTATTCCATCTACTCTTATTCTTCAAGGTTAGTACCCCCACTGAAGTTAAAAATACCACCTCTCAGATCAAATTTCAAACTTTCAATCCACACAGGAAGTTTTAGATTTATGTTCCACACTTGGACTTCACAAAACTTCCACATTTAGATATTAGGAAGCTCCAAAATTGCATTCTGCTATAACATGCTAATTACAGAGAGGTGCTGGAGGTTGGTGGGAGTTTTAAAATTTCTTTACAGATAAATTTAATTCCTGAATCAAG
Organism: Picathartes gymnocephalus; assembly: GCA_013390045.1. NCBI lineage: Eukaryota > Metazoa > Chordata > Aves > Passeriformes > Picathartidae > Picathartes > Picathartes gymnocephalus. The sequence goes on from WEKY01015655.1 coordinate 36,811, forward strand.
CCTTGGCACAAGCAGTAATTTCAGCAACAAGTTCAAGGGCACAGAAAATAAACAGCCAGAACCTATTATGGATACATGAACTGAGGTGGGAAAATCAGCAACTTGACAAATAGCTACTCTGCCTATAAGCCTTAAGTAGCAGGATTACAAAATTTGAGTCACTGAAAGATTATCTTCCAGAAAGAAGAATACAAACCAAAATCTCAGGTAGTTCAATATTAGTTTATTAAATCAGCAGTTTTTATCACAAAGCATATTAAAATATATTACAGTATCTGCAAAGAATTTACTGTGTAATAAAAGTGCAACAATAATGAACTTACAACTTTGTTTGTCTAGTTGGACAAACTGAAGCACACTGCAGAGATCAAGCCTTTCCTCAAAAATCAGAGTGCCTCTGAAGTGAAAACAGTGTTTAACAAAAATATTAGAAAAGGTGAGCATGTAAAATAGAAAACAAAGTTAATGTTCATTCTCTCAGTGCTAAGTTGCATATATCCATCAAACCATACACTTCAAACTCTGCTTGAGATCCAACAATTTAAAGAGCCACCAAAATGAGTGCACATTGTGAAGGAAAGGAAGTGACAAAAAGAAAAAGAGGGTGCATTTCAAGTGCTGGCAATAAACACTGTTGAAAGCCAGGGACCACATAGCTGCTGCTTTGAGACCAGGTTCCACACAAATCCACACCACACCCAACTGAAAACTGACTTAAAAATCTTTGTAAACTCTCCAATTTCAAGCTGTCACAGCTTTAAGTCTCTCAGTGTCCTATATTGTGGTTATGAGCAGTAGTCACACATTTTCTGTTCCTAACTACAACAAAAACTCATAATTTCTGAAGGAACAGAACTAGGGTTCCAAATTAAAACTGTGTTGTGGAATAGTTGGGAGAAAAGCTAAAAGCAGCAGTTTCTACTTTAGTTTAAGACAGTAGGCTACAACAGTGGGCACAGATTTCACAGGATGAATTACAGACAGCTTTGAATGATCTTGCAGAAAATGTTATTAAAATCCTAGACATAAAATGTCCAACCAATCCAGCATCTTCACCTCTCTTCAGCAGACATTAGTAACAAACTGAACCAAAGATTACCTCATACTGCTGTTACCAATAACTACTTAGAGCATACTATCATGAGAGAAGGCAACCCTGCTCACTTCTCAGGCTTTTAAGACATGGATTCACTAACTCCACAGAACATTACCCAAACAGTTGTGTGTGGCTGTTTAACAGAATGGGCTTGCCAACAGCCAGCAGGGCAAATGGGGGAGGCCCATGGACCTGCAAGGACGCAGCGAAAAGGATTCCCTCCCCTGAGCAACATCAACCTACTCCATCAGTTTAGTTGTGCAAGAAACTGCTGTTTAAAGTTCACATGAAATGTACTTTATTCCTATCCTCTAAGTGTGATGCTAGCTCACTGTACCACACACCTAGAAATACATTTATGTAGCTGTGGATGCCGACCATGAAACACTCCTATTCTTCCAGACAGCCAGAGAAAATCCACCTTTACTCCTATACATGCTTCATGCATTCATCTTCCAAATTCTACAGGAACACAGGGCAAAATACTACAACCCCATCTAGGCAAAATATTTTAACATATCAAAATGATGTATTTCAATTTGTCTGCCTTAAGACCAAGCTAGCATACTGCCACAGAGACTGAGGAAAAGGCTGTGTTCTCCATTTTACTACCAATAAAACTAGAAAAATAAAACCACTGAACCTATCCTGCTCTCACTGAAGGAGGATATTTCTAACAGCATGGGACCCCATAGCTCCAAAATGTCTGGAGCATCACCCCAGCTACGTGTGGTGGGAACCCAAGCATGGTCCACCCCTGTAGCCCTGTGCTGCTGCAAAGCGAGGTAAGGCAGAGTTGGAAGATCAGCAGCTTCCCAGATCCTCTCAGCTTTGCCTACACTACAGTAGTCACAATACACAAGCTTGCATTCTTTCTCTTGGTGGCTTTCCTGATTAAGCTAGCCACTAGTACTAAGCTGGTCAGTAGTGTATAAAGTGGTACTGACTGCAGACACTACCCACAGACAAACACACGTTACTACTTCTGCAGCCTTTTTCTTTTTCTTAACACCTGCCATGTCTACAGACTAAGTTTTGTTCAAACAAAAATAAATTACATAGAAAATAGTTATTCTGCAGATGTACAGTCACACAGGCAGACTCAGGGTCAAGTTTCACAGCTCTACTGAAGTGCACAGAGATGCACTAAGGTTAATTTGGCTCCTAATTTAGGTCTAACAGAAATAAAGTTGGTATGTTTGATTGATAGGAAAAATACCTAAGAATTAAAAAAAAAAAACAACTCAAGTTGTCAGAACAACTTAACTATGCCAAGACATCCTCGATACAGGCCCAGAAACCTGGCAAGGTAAAGGTGTTGTTCTGCCATTACTTAAAATAGCATCATTGTTTTCCCATGGAAGAGCCCTGATAAAGTTCATGGAAACTGCACCTCAAAATAGAACAGAGGCAGAAAGATGAGAGGTCCAGAAAGATGTGAAGTATTAAACCTGACAACCTCCAAATATATGATTTGTAAAAAGAAGCTGAGGCTTTTATTAGATCACCCACAAAGCTGAACACGGAAGTGTGACTAAAACCTTAACTGGGAGACAATATCTAAACTATTTCCCTCCCCACCCCTACTGCAAAGATGTTAAAGCACTTTTTGGCTTGCTCTGTCTCAGAAGGCACTACTGCTGCCAGTTACTGAGACTTAACAAAAAAGTGCTCAAAACTACAGTACCTTTGATGTGTAGGGTATTTCCTATTACGAATGGAATACAAGCCAATTCCTGCTCATACACAGAGACCAGAACTGACTGCCAAATTTGATTTTAGGAAAGAACTGGCCCTCCCTGAAAGACTCAAGTTCACAGGGCCAAAAACTTGCCTTCTTTTCAGGTACTGATAAAAATCAGTTGCAAGCAAAAAGTAGTTTCAACTTGCATTGTGTGTTGTTGGAAAATAAATATTTATTAAGCATCCATTCCTTTCATGGATTGTTTTCAATAAAGGAGTAATATTTGGAGGGATGAGTCTATCATATATTACAGTCAATGTAACAGTTCCTGTTAGCCTCCCCATCCTTCAAATCTGCCCCCATGGGAATTGAATCTCTCTTTTGTGGTTGCCAGCCACCTTTTGGCAAAAGAAAGTGTTAAAAACTTCTCTTAAATATATATTAAAAAATATACAGACATAACTGCATAATTAGCTGTAAATAGAAATTAAATACCAGTGAAAATATCCCAAGACAATTTGATGTGCTTTGAAGAGGCTGACTTTGAGCAATACACCTTTTCTGAACAGAAAGTGAAGCTTAATTTCAATGCAAACATAGTTTTTTAGCTTAAGAAACCATTCTGCTGTCACTTTGAACTATTCAGGAATTCATTGTCTGCAGAGAAGCTAAGCTAAAACCGCAAAGAAAATTCTAAATCCAAGGAACAAAGGAGATCTCAGTTCTTCTAATGATAATACTGAATATATAGTGCCGTGTAAAACTGAAGAAGCTGTTCTTCAGATAAGACACAATGACAGATTGAAAAAATAATTTTAGTATTATGGGGTTCTAGCTAGAATCTAAAGTTTTAAAACAAGCTTGCTCATATTCTGAGCACTTACAAGACTCTCCTCATCACTTTTATATCTTTTTCTAACCCCAATTAAATAATAAAAAGAACAAAAATAAAATTTCCTTTTATAATCAGCCTTATCTTAGACTATAGAGATGCTGACATTCACTCAATGGCTTAAGTACATTTTTAGCATCTAAATGTTGCTTGCATAGGCAGGTGAATTTAACATTTTGAGCTTCAGCTTGCTATTTAGAATAGTTTGGAGAAACTGGGGGTTGGTAAGTATTTAGGTTTGGTGAAGGTCAGCAATTTTTATGCATGGTCTTTTCTGCTTTATGTTTGTAAAGGCAGCGAGACATGGACACAGGACTAGAAAAACATTTTCACCTTAATGACAGAGCTATTATAAGGCACTTGTGATAAGCAGGTCTGAGTGAAGGTCAGCAGGGACAGCGACACGAATGTTTCCCTGCTGCCATGCTTATGACTTCAGTAGCTTGCGTGAAATGTGCTGTGAGGTTTAAGGATCTAAGCTTAATTTCAAATTTTGGTATTTTCAACATATTTCCTGTGGGATTTTCAAAATCCTCATTCTTCTCCTTGTATTGTTCATTCTGCTGTCTGGAAAGGTTTCCTGTGAGATGGTGGCACCAGGTGGGAAGGTAGCGTGCCAGGAAGTTCATATCCATCCAGTTTGATCTTGATGAGATGTTTTGCTAATGCAAACTCTTCATCATCCAACATTCCATCGCCATCACAGTCTGCAAGTTTCCAGATCTTCCCCAAGACACTGTTGGGTAGTTTAGAAGTCACCATCTCCTTCTTTGCACTAATCCCAGATATTTTGCCATTGATTGGTGACAGAGTGTAGAAAATCTCATCATAAGCAGGTTTATCTTTGGCAACAACCCACTCCTCTTCATCAGCTCCTTCCTTAGCACCTTCCCCGTATCCATGGCCAAAAGGTCCTGCCATGGTACCATCAAATGCTCCACCATGTACCATCTCTGTGGGCATGTTGCTCTCTTCCTGTCTGATTAGGTTCATCAGGGAGGCAATTTTGTTGGCCAGCATGTTATCCACAGCTTCAATTAGCTTTGGTTTCAAAGAATGAAATTTAGTGAAGTCACAATTCTCCAACTGTTCCTGTGAATGACACAGTGACAGTAGTTAAAAACAATTCCAATACATTGAAAAGTTTCAAGAATGGGCTTCAAATTAAAATAATGAAGTAATAATTCAATTAAAATAAGTATCTGTTGCAGCTGTTTCTATAGCTGAAACTCCTCTTGAATGAGAAACAGAAGTGACACATATGTACCATACAACCAATATATTGATCAACCACACTAAGACAATTTTGCAACAGCGTATGAGTTTGTCTATCAAATTACATTTACAATACAATTTTCAAAATGCAGTGGATAAAACCACAGTAGTTGATGAATGTTACCCAGCAACTTTCCGTTTGATGATTTTCTTCCAAACGTCAAAGAAAGCATATAAGTAAGTCTTCAGTCCTGCTAGCACTTACGCAAGTGTTTAAAGTCAAAAATAAAATCAAATGTTTGCCGGACTGTTCTGATTTCATAGATTAAACTTCTTCGTTGTGGATAGGTCAGGAAGAAGTGTCCTTTACCAATAAAGAAAAGCTGAGTTGGGATAACACCACCAGTGTTTTATAGCAGTGCTGTTAGAACTCATGAGGTCAGATGATCCCTGCAGATTTGTGGAGTTTTCATCCTACTGACCTCAGTGAGATGTTTACCTAGCTGATATGTACTATTCCAACACAAGCCCAAGCATGTTTTACACCACAGAGCTGGAAAAATTAAAAATGCTTTAGGCAATTATTAAATTATTTCCACATGGAAAATGCTTGCCAGGAAGAGAAAGTTACAGTGGAAACTGTTAAAAAAACCCAAACATCGCTGCCACCACCTCCCACTTTTCGTTAAATGATGTTAAACTGCTTTAACAAATCCCATTTATCACCTCGAGGAGCCACTCCTATACCTATGAAAATGATAATGACATGAACCCAGGAAACCTGGGGTAAAAACAGTCAAGCAAGAACTCTGTTCAGGTGACATTTACACACAATCATCTGATTTACAGCACCTGATCAGAATAAATTTATGTAGTGCAATAAATCTCAGGAAGCAAAGGTCAACTTGCTATCTGTTTTGGCACAATTTTGCTTTCTCACAATTTTGCTTCTCATTACAGAAGTGACTTGATCTCTCCTGTACATATTTGCTGCCATCTGCTGCTGAGTCTTAACTGACATGCACTGTAAGTTTGAAAGTTTCATTCAGATTTTGTTTCAATATTCAAATCTCTCATTTCACATCACAAACAAAAGCAGCAAGGGAAGAAACAGTCAATTTTTGCCACAAAATCCCCTTTCAAAACCTAACTCATGAAACCCTTCCAACAATCCTGCTATGAAAACTTAGCTAAAATACATCTTGTTCTTCATCTGTGATTTGCTATCTCATGCCAATAGTTGATTCCCAAGTTAAATATTTTAGTTCATGAAAGAAACTTGTCCTTTCCCATAGATAATTAGCCAATCCTCACTCTTGATGATTAGCTGTGCAAGTGTACCACATATACTGTCAGAATGATAGGTCTGGAAAACATCCTCCTTCACAATCGTGACTAGTCCATGGTTAGAGAAAACTGCAGGCTCCTGATCTCTTGTTCTTCAGCTTCCAAGCTGAATTATCCTCTAATTCAAAGGCCATTTAAGAAGTCTATGATCTGAGATCCAAAAATTGACAGTTGAGGCTTGAGGAATAAATGTGAAATCACTGCTAACACAACATTAGTTGTTTTTCCCAAGGTTACTTTCCAAACAAATCATCTCAAATCAGAGAACAGAATTAAATAGGTAAGAAAGTGACTGAAAGTTGGTTGAAAGACTGCAGGAAGTCCAAAAGAGGAAGAGACAAGAGGTATTTAAAAATTAGTTGTGAGTATAAACCAAGAACTTCACTCTCTTTCACAGAATATAATCTTAACAGGACAGGAAAAGCAAGACTCTTTTCAGAAGCAATAGGTTTTAAGCTGGACTTTTCAAGTAACACATTGCCTTTATTACTCACTGGGAAACAGTACCAGTAAAAACAGGAACAGAATACAGTAAAAATGAACTTATGACCAAGGATATCTTCACCTACACAAATATTCGATACCATTAGAAAAATGATAACATAACCACATTTAGGATTCAGAACAAGAGGCCCCTTAACCTGTGAGTGTTCACTGCCATTTTATTTGCACAAAGCCTTTAGTACTATCTGCCACAAGGGACCAAGTACTGATGAAAAGGACAGAAGGTCAGATTCCTTATTTTCACATTCTTTATGAAGTCCTGTATCAGTGACTACACACGAAGCAAGTTACCATTCTTCTTTGGTCTGTACCACTTCCAAGTCACTCTAACCTCCTACCAGACAAATGACTGTCACTTTAACTGCTCTGTTGCCAAAGACCCTAAGCTGTAATGCTGAAGTACTCTGTCCTACCTTTTCCAATTTGGCAATCCTGCTACAAAGTTAAGAGTTATTACCAGTGGAATGGTGATCTACCATCTTACCTGCATTTTCTTGACTTCAGGGAAGTCACCTGCTGAGATATGGTATTCCCTTTGGAGCTGGATGTAGATCTCTGGCAATTTGTTGATCAGTTCCTTCTTCTTGTTCTCTTTTCCAAATACAGAGGGCATCTCTTTTTTCAGATAGCTGATGATATAAGCATGAACCTAAAAAGAAGCAAAACTGAAATCAAAACTACTGTTTACTGACACTTAACAGTACCATTCCTCACCTAGCTCATAAAAAGAAACAGAAATATGTTTCCCTAAGGAAAGATATTATCAACTACTGTTTCTGGAACTCTGTGTTTGCATGAACAGTTAGCCATCAGTTAGTTATTATTAGCTTTTGCTGCTTTCAGCATTCCTTTGAAGGGCAGAGAGAAAGGAAACACATTTCAAAGGAATACAGATGGACACTTACAGTTTTAAGGAGAAGCCTGATACAGCATTCTCTAGGTACCAACAACAAGAGAAAATGCAAGACCCCAAATCCCACATCCTGCCAGCATACACAGATCTCCAGCCAAACTGGTCCACCTGTATGATTTAGAACTCATTTGCCTCACCAAGCATTGTGGGCATCAATGGGATAATTCCTCCAGTAATCCAAGGATGCTAAGTGGCAGGGCTATATATTTGAAGTGATATTGCATTCCTACCTATTTACTCACAGAAAAGTGAGTAGTTGCAGTCTGTATTTATGCAGCCACCTATGCAGATGACAGAGCAGCCAGTTCCAATAGGAGCAGCATGCCATGGCTGCCTTGCAAAGCCCTAGGGAGAGAAGTAGAGCCTTTCCAGCTTATAAGGAAAGACATTGATTTAGGAGGTCAGTAAATACATTGATTCTTGCATTGTCATCAAAATATCCATCCTGCCCATGCCACCTTCCTTATACCTTTATTCTGAATCATTCATCTTTTCCGCCTTGCCACTCTCCCATCACCTTTCCCCATCAAAAGGGTCTGCAGAGAGCAAGGTCCAGAACAGAAACAGTGGTTGCACTTCCTAACTGAGGTGAGTTCACTTATCCAGCTCATTGTGTGGACATTGATACTCATTTTGCATGCAAGACGGAAGGCATCAGGGCAGCCCTCTTTTAGAAGTAATGCATGGCTATCACAATTTGATGTTATCAAACTGCTCTCCTAAGCTCTGACCTGGCCAGGACCGTGGGAGACAAATGACCCCCACAATAGGATGTCTTTACAGAACTCAGGTCCTTGTTCATTTAAAAAGAATGCAGCTGTCCACAAAACAGAAGTTACTTACAATTTTCACATGCACAGAAAAAAAGAGTTAAAAATTAAGTATGTCTATCAAATTGTTGGGCTATAAAGGAGAAATTTTCAAGACTGGAGGAAGACAAACTACCATTAAAAAGCATCAGTAGAATAAGTGATTGCTTCAGTGTTGTGTAAATGTAATACTTAATACCTACCAAACCCTGACAGAATGTGTGTTATAGCATTCTACACAAACCTTACACAATCTGCACAGGGCAACTGCTCTCCCATTTATTTCCTTACTGGGAAAAAAAATCTTTGCTTTTAAAAGAAAAATTATGTAACCAGCTTTTATGTGCACATCTTAAGTTCACAACTTTCACACAACACCACCTCCTTATATCTAAAAAGAGTGTATGCATTTTAATTGCAAATAAATTTACATTTCTACAGAGAAGAAAAAAGCCCCAGCATAAAGAAGCATAAACCCATGAAATTTTCTGAGAGTATAGCTATGAGTATTTCTACAGAATTACAGAATGGATTCAATAAGGGTATTTTTAAGAGTGTTTATAAATAATTGTAAGTAATTTTATGGATCTTATTTCTATCAAACCCAGAAAAGTATGTTTGTAATTCACAAGCACTAACAGTTTCACAGGCATATTCTAAGTGGCCTAAGGTCTGCCAGTATGCACATATGTTTCTTGTAGATAAGAACGGTCCCCATCTTTGAAATGGGATAGTGAGTCACAGGACTCAGGGAAAAAAAAAAAAGAAATAAGAAAGCCTAATGCCCAAATTTGACAGCATGTTAAGAGTTTGTTTCTGTTTCTAGTTACTGTAAATGCTTTAGAAGACATTAAGAAGAAGGTAGCACAGAAACAGGGTAAAAGAAACGTCCCAGTCAATGCTGTAAAAAGCCATTTTTGACTGTCAGTACTTTGGGAGCAGTTTGGAAGGCAGAAAAATGACACTGGATTACATTGCTGCTTTCCTGCAGATAAACAGTTTATTCCCCTTCCGTGACTGTCTAACAAATCCCTAAGAGCACTGCATTCTGTATTTACCTTTATCCATTTTTATTTTACATTTCATAGAAATATCTAAAAATTACTCAACTGACACTCCTTGCATGCCAAAATGATTGTAACAAATGAAAACAAAATGCTGCCAACATTTACAAAACAGACTGGATCTGAGGTTGCTCTGGGATCAGACCAACTTTTAACACACGTGATCATTGTGATTTTAAATGGAATTTTCAAAGAAGCAAATTCTACAGGGTGCCCTAAAGCTCAGGCCACAAAAGACCCCCAAACAAACAGCCCTCCCCTCCAACCCCAAAAAATAACCCCACCAAAAAACCCCCAAAAGTCTGTTTTCATATTCAGAAATTTAAATAAGCCAACACAGGAAGTGGTACACAATCCCCAAACAACTATTCACACACAGATGGAATTGCAAGTCCTCTTCATTTTTGATTAGAAATTCACATTAAAATGTGTTTCAAGGAAAATGCATTTTGTTTGATAACCCCACAGGAAATTAGAATTACTGTCTGCTACCAATAGCTTTCTCCCCAAGTGACTATCTTTTCCTTGAAAAAGTGACAATTCAATCCATTTGCTAAAAAGACACAGTTTATAGCGAGAGAAAAATTGGGAAGGGTGAGAAAAGGACACACCGAGAGCAGCAGAGACTGCTCCTTCAGTTTTGTTTTCTTATCGTTTCTTACCTTTGCAAGTCTTGCCCTTTTAATGAGATCATTGAGCTTCCTCACAGCAGCCTTCTGCGGGAGACTCTGGATATCCTTGAAAAGATCCTGTGCCTCGGCTTCGAAGAGCCTCCGGTTGTCCGTGTTCCGGAGAGGATGGGCCCAGAAGGAGCCGATGTAGACCCGCAGGACCTCTGGTGTGTCAATCACCTTTCCCAGGGACCACATCAGTGCACCATACACCCTCATCAGCTGCTGCGTGTCCACTTGGTCAGCCTTGTTAAGCACCACTCGAATCTTGTCATCCTGGCCCCGGAATGACTTAATGGCCTCTGAAAACTCATCAGATATATCCAGTTTATGGGCATCAAAAAGGAGGATGATTCGGTCCACCCTCTCAGCAAACCACTGGAGGACTTGGCAGAAGTCGTAGCCTGAAGGAAGAACACACTGTTACAGTCTGACCATTCAGAAAAGTGAGTCTTGGAGAACGTAGGGCTGAGGATAGAGAACAAGAGGATAATAGCCTCTACCTGGGGACAAAAAGGGGATTGATCACTCAGATGACAGTATCTGTGGATAATGATCTCAGGACAAGTGTATCCTGCATTTCCTTAGACCAGTCTCACTATTACCACCTTTTGTTTTTATCACTGCCTTTCTTTCAACCCTGCCACCCATCTCTTATGTCACTACGTTTTGTTTTGCTGTGAGTTATTGTCTCACACCCACATTTGCCTCTTCCCAGGAGTCTGGTTCCAGCAAAGCACCAGACAGGACTGTGGGGCTCTGATCACAATCTCTCTTTATCACTGCTCATACTGTCAGTTCAGTAGCACTGCTAATCTGAATTAACAAGGAAAATGGTGCAGGTGCAGCATTCCAGTGCAAGTCAGCAACCAGAAATATTTGATTTTAAAACCATTTTCAAACTCATCTCTCCTTACCTGGCAACACTTGCTGTTATTTTTGCCACAGCAGACTCAAAAGTACAATTTACAAGTAACGTGACTGCACTGCTGATGGCTTGTAGGACATGGCAGGTTACAGAACACGAGCAGTGACCTTTCTGATCACCTGAAACAAGCTTTATCAAGTTCTACAGGAAAGCCTATTCATAGCACTTGTCTAAATGCTTTTACAGGTTCAGCTGGTACCTAATCCACACAACAAACAGCATTCAGGAACTCCTTATTCAGAAGTGACACATCTAATCCACAGAGTCACCACTGGTGATGCAGCTCTGGGCTTGGCATAGATGTGACTCATCTAGGATGAGTAAAGAACAGCAAAGGATGTACTGGGAGCTTTTTGCTTTTTAAAAAAAGCAAATTAACCAGTATCCATTTTCTCCTGAACTCTTTCCCCATACTTTTTGAAACACTTGCCTGCACACTCAATCATGAACCAAACACTCCCTCCCTTCCTAAAAGCGGTTCCTCCCTACATCCTGACAGACACTTGTTTTTCCTTCCAAATTTTGCAGACCACACAGACATTTCTGTCACAAGGGCATTGTGAACATCACCAGTGATGCTGCAGAAGCAGCACAGGGACAGGCATTGTCTGACGCGGGGACAATGCTGGCACACGTCTGCACATTCTCTTCCAGCCACTTACACTGCCCCTGAACTGACAGGCAGGAAGCTTCTGGCACATCCTCCTGCCGACAACAGGAGCGGGAAAGGTGTGTCTTGAGACATCTTTGAATGTTGCCCTCCGTGTATATTTTTGACCCTTCAAGCAATCAGCTCCTTCATCTGTGGCATCTCTGGATGCTTTCCAGAGTTAAAAATAGAGCATGCTGGGAAATAGTGCATATCCTCTAATTTTACATAGTCTCTTTACTCTTTTCCTGCATGTTAAAAGGAAAGTTAACATTTGAGTCCTCTCTTGGTCTCAGAAGTCTTCAACTCCTATGATACCTGTCAAATTTTAATATTATACAGATGTTACATTCATTCATAGGTAAATAGTGAAGGAGTAGCTAGTGAGATGGGAAAAAAACACCAACAGCAAAGAGACAAGGTCTTACACTGAGACCCTATAATGTTAATCTTCCACCAAACACTTTAAATAAGAAAAGCTGCAGCTTACCAATGTTAGACACAAGCTAAACTTCTAGAAAGCACAACCCTCTCTGACAGAGACACATTCAGGGATAGCAGAAAACATCTTGTACAATCCTGCTTATATTTGCACACAATAACTTAGAAAGTCATCAAAGCAACTCAAACTGCAAAATGTGCTAAATTAGACTTATAGCATAAATACGTTTAAGCCAGACCGACCCCTTCAGGAAGCAAGTCAGACAAACCTTGCTTTGTGCAGCATCACAGGACAAGACAAGTTCGTGCTCCACAAAACCACCTATATGCAAACTGCACAAGCAGCCCAAAAGCCATTTACAGGAAATGTATCTGACTGTGCAGTATTTCAGCCAAGGGTGAGTGTAGTATTTCCTAATCATGATAGCATGGGATAGGTGCATGCAATAAATCCATAGGCACTTGTAGATAACTTCATGTATGCTGATACCTAAGTATATGAAACCTCTATTTAACCTGCCCTCGGAGCCTGGGACACTGAGAGAACAGTGCTCTAAAGCCAGCTCCCAAAACCTCATATTTGGTACAATCACACTGATTAACCCTAACAGCATACTGGAGAACCACACTTGGATAAAAGAACTATGACAAGGGACACTTTCAAGACAATCTTTCCTACATGGAAAAAAAATTCATGAAATGCAATCTAATCAAGTTAAAGCCTGTGAAACAGGTAAGAGTTTGAGGTAATCACTGAGCTACATCAAATTAGGTGAAAGTCTGTCATATCAAAGGGCAGGCCAGCTAGGCTGTAATAGTTGATAAGGCACATACCATCAAGACAAGGAATTTCTGAACAATAAGGGAACAAGAGCCACGTTTTGTTAAATCACAGGAGCGATTCTAGAAGGTAGTGAAGAGTCATGGTCCTTCAGGCAACACAGAACTACCAGTGAAACACAACCTGGAGTGAAACACAACTCTGTCCTGCACTTGGAAGTCTGAGACTTCCACAGCACTACCTAATGGCGTTGAATTTGGTTACACAATCGCTCACTTTTCAAGTGGCATATTAATTTGATACTCTAGTTTTCTGCTTATTTCATGTTTCCTTCCGTACTGTAACAAAAGTGGCAACAGATACTTGATTGCTGCATTTTTTGCTTGATGAAAACATAATTTTCTCTTGATTTAACAAGCAAATAAGGGGCAAGATGTACCTACTTTTAACTTGAGGAGGAAAAAGGGAGCTGGAATCTGCAATGGAGAAGCAGACTACCGCTGATTTTATCAGACTGTGTAAAATGGGATCTAAGCATCTTGTGGGCATTTGATGAGAAGATAGTTTTCAGGACTAAAAATCATTAATTATACGCTCAATTTTTTCTGTCTAAAATAAGAGTGCCAACATGCAGTATTTGTTTTATTTCTGGTTTCACAACATTCAAGCCTTTGCTTGCAGAGATGTAGAGCTCTCATGCTGGTCATCTCTACTATTTCACCAACACATAAAGGAAAGTCCAGCACTCTCCCCATGATGAGTGCTTTATATGACTATGACTAATAAAGAGGACAAAACATCACTGAACAAAGGATCCAGAAACATCTGGTAGACCAGTTTACTAGGTAAGCATAATTTAGATTATAGTCCTAAGAAGTTAATCCCTTATTCTGTCAGTTTATTATAAAGACAAGACTACTGTTGCACAGCTGCCATATACTGTGCTTGTACCAAGATTTTCTCAAAAAATCCCAGGTGTGATATGTTAAAGAAATGCTTTTCTCTGACAGAGACATGAAACACAAGTTTCCATTTCTTAAGCAAAGGTCTGAAAACAGAGGGCAGCTTAAGGCACACCCTGCACCACTACCATTTACAACTCCACAGAAAGGTGACATGCACTTAAATGCAGCTGAAGAATGCAAGGAAGAAAGTTGTTTACATTATACTGTTCTGTTTAAATAGTTTCTCAAGACAGGCTAATGTTTAAAACAGCTTGATAAACAGTATTCCCTTCTCTGCAGAGTTTTCATACTATTAAAAATATTCTCATTTGCTCTTCATCCTTCTACCATTTGACTTCCTCTTTTGACTAAATTACATTATGGCATGACTGAGCAACTTTAAGAAGCAACTCTAGCAGCTATGCCCACAATAAACCCACCTTATTTATAGCCCCACCCCCAAATTTTTTAGACATGACCAACCTATAGCTATTATGAAACATTTCTTCATTCATGAACTTCAATAGCATATATGAGTCATTATTACTTCATGGAAAGGAATTAAAATGATGAAAATCGGGTTTTTTCTTAGGAGTGACAGAGCACTAATTAGTCAACAGACCATGCAACTGTAGCCATTTGCAGCCACAGCAGCAGAATGACAGAAATACCAACTCCCAACAGCTTTCAAGAGAAAAAATTCCAAACCCTACATCCAGCCTTCAAATACGGGCTGTACAGGGCTTGCAGTATCAAAGTATGGGGCAGACCACTACACAGTACCACTAAAACAGGCTCCCCAAAGATTAGGATGCTGATTTGTCCAGTAGAGCAGAAAAAATTTAGTGAGCTTGGTTACTGTAAAGCTCTGCAACTGACCTCTGCTGATGCGCTGCTTCTCTCCAGAGAGAATGCCAGGGCTGTCGATGATACTGATGCTCTTCAGGACCTCGTTTGGTAGCTGAGAACACATGAACCTGCAGGGAAGGAGAGAAGAAAACCATTAACAATAGCTCTAGCTCACATACAGATTGTTGCGTGAGAGCTCCCCATTATATATCTGATTTTAGAAAGACTCGAGATTCAAAAAAGTTTCTGAATCCTGACAAACCTCTATGTTTGGCAACCATACATGTTTAAGAAAAAATATAAAGAGACCTTCTCAAAAAAGAAAATACAGGGAAACCTTGTAAAACTGTACGTCTAAGTGCTGATAAGACTCCAAATTTTGCGAGAGCTGACAACCTGGGCTTTAAATGCAACATTAAAAAGACTCCATCAAACTATCGTTTTGCTAGGACCAAAATTAGTACACACAAGAGAAAAGTCTTCATGTACTTCAGCTTATGCCCAAACTCAAGGACTGAAAAGGGGAGCAAGCAGAAAGCCATACTGACAATATTTTTACGTTCCAGTCTCCTGCCACATCTCCCTCTTGCCTGATTTAGCACTGTCTGAGCGATCCCTACTCCCTAACCCACCACTCTCCTCAGCTGGGTCACCAGTGAAAAACACCAGTATTTCTCCCACAAACTCAGCCAAAACTATCACACTGCCAGAATCAAGAGTTTAAATTACATACAGTATGCTCTAAACAATAACCTCCTGCCTCTGCAAGGGGAGACAAATTCAATGGCGGTATTACAGAAAAATAAATAATTCACGAGGACTCTGGGAGCCATGCAGAACACTTGGTGTGTTACATGCAAGCTGCTCTGATGCTGCTGGGATAGTTCACGACTGAAGAACTTCACTGCCCTTCATCATAACATGCCTTTAAGAGATTTGCTTAAGAGTTTAATCTTCTTATCAGGGAGCAGCTGCAGATACTAAGGAGCACACAGAGTAACCCACCCTCCTTCTGCGAGGTTGACCCACACAGGGTTAAGCTGCAGCCTAAGGCTCCAAGATGGGGCTGCCCTGTGTGAAGCTATGGCTTCACAAAGCACCCTGCCACAAAAAACAGGCTATCACAGACAGGAAATCGTAGCTGTGCCAAGGTCAAACAAGACCTTGAAGGCCTCAGATGATCTGAGCTAGGAAGAGTTCAGCCAGTCAAATATCAGATACAAAATGTAAACTATATCAAAATCTAGATGCTATTTCGTACAATACAAATTATTCAAAGGAAATTAGGAAGAAAACAAGTCCTAACACCTTGCTTCACCTTGTTCCTCAAGAGACTTTGCAGCAATGAGCCTTTAATGAAAGCACACAGTGTCCCTTCTTGGATAAAACAGAAATGGCAGCATCACCTGTGCCTCTCCCTGAAACCCAAGAGGGCGTAAGGAAACAGCAGCCATCTGAGCCTCATAAAACCTTAGGGTACATATTAAGACAGGAGTGAAAAATATAGTATGGGCTAAAAAGAACTGTCAGCATGGCAAATGAGAGAAGGCAAAGTCAAATATGTAGTATGATTACAGGTAACCTAGTAAAAACTCAAAGATAGTGAAGCCTAAGACAATTTCATCTAAGTCATAAAGAGAAAGGAGTTGGCAAGTTTTGAAAAATGCTGGGGAAAGAAAAGCACCTAGATCTCTGCTGAGTAATGGAGGAGTAAGCACGACTGTTGGGGAAGATAAGGGTGCTCACAGCACTTCAATATAACAATACCACAGCCACCAACAGAACTGGAATAATTTAGTCAGGTACTTTGGAAGTGCATCTTTTTAGCTAGCCAATAATCTTGCTTGCATAACAGTCAGAAACTGACACAACTAGTTAGATGATTTAGGCAAAAAATTACATCGCCACTGATCCAAACACATACCACTATTAAATGTTCTGTGCAAATATTTGAATATTATATACAATTTACAAAATACAATTTATATAATTTGTATTATACGTATATTAAACTTCTGTAGAGAGAGCACAATGTTGAGAAAAGGGAGAAACAGAATAGTGATGTGGAAGACAGATTTTAGCCAATCATCTCAAAATTGTTATTTAAAACAGGACTTAACTACAGCTTCCCACAGCACATATTCTTATCTCTGCAAAGCGATAGCCAAGCCAACTGTAAGCAGCTATAAACTTTCTTCTTTGAATAAGCACAGCAAGAGATAAAACTGTACGTGATGAACTTTTAACACGCATGCCAGTATTTATCGGCCAAACAGGAAAGTTCATTGTTAAAAAGAACCAATTTAGATTAATTGGCTCTCAAAGTGAGGCCTCTATGTCAAGCTACCATCAAATACAGGAAGAAAACAAGGTGATTGCTCAGACAGTAAGAACAGAGTTATTAGTAACTAACTTTCAACTGGGAATATTTAGCATGCTATTTAAGTTTATTATCAAAGCATTCACAGCCCCTGAACAACTCTTCCCTTTCTACAAATACACAGCAGAAGCTAACACTATCTCCCTCATCTACGGAACTACTTGAATACCCAGGTAGACGATACTAAACACTTAACAGCTCGAGTTTTTATTTTATCCAAGGGGCACATTCGAATCTTTTCCATTCTTGTAGATCTTTTTTACATCTCCCAGCAATTCTTAATTTTAAACAGCTATACCAAGATATCCAGTGATATCAGCGGAAAGGAACAAGACAGCATCAAAGAGAAAATATTTGTTTCCTTTTTTTTTTGAATGGTAGTTTTTAATAACTGTACCAACCTATCAGTTTTATTGAGTAGAATTTTTGCATAAACTGATCCCAAGTTCCACCTGGTGTCATGCCTTAGAAACAAGTCACCCACTGGATAATTTCTACAGTTTTCTGTGAACTGGTTTTAACAACTATTTTCTACTCAGATAACTGAATATCTCTATTGTAATGCCACTCTACCTAGTACTGACTTTTTTTATTTAATTCACCTGAACTGCCACCACTCCTGCTTGTATTTGAATATTTATTCATGCTGTTCAAAACAGAACATGCCAAAATATAAACATAATCATCAGAAGACAGAAAGAAGATGATCTCACCTGTTCAGGAAAGCATTTCCAAAGCGGCCGAGTTTCCGGAATGGCTTCTTCGGATCAACAACGAGGGCATTTCCAGGAACATTTCCTTCTGTTTCTCCATACATCACAGCAATAAAGGAATCTGTGGTAGGCTCTGGACCAATCCGCATGCCTGGAAAGTCTTGCTCAAGCAGGTATCTGGAGGTGGAGAACACATAAATGCATTTATACACAATAGCTATATTTATACTTAAATATTCCAAAAGAATGAATGATTGGGATTCATGGCAAAAGCAATACCTACAATTTGCTTGAAAATTCCCAAGGATATGCACATTCTATAAGAGTAAGATTACGTTTGCCTGCATTTCATTATTTCTGTTAACTGGGGAAGGAGGAAGAGAATTGAATTAGTTTTTCACAACATCTAGGTAAAAGGATAAAGTAAATCCCTTTACAAAGACAGTGTGGAAAGCACTCCCTCAGGTGCAGTGCCTCAGCAATTTCAGTGGATGCTTCTACCAATGACCTGAGTGCTGTACGTTACATTACAAGCCATGGCTGCTTTTCTGAGTGTTTTCAAGCCGATACCAGTGCTGCTGGTACAAAAAGGGAATGGTTTGAAACTGCATGTGAGCAGATTCAGTTGGCTGAATGATCTAACCCTTTAATCAGCTTGATATGATCTCACTAACCTTAACTCGTCCTACCAGAAGCAGACAGAACCATTATGAGACAGTAAAATTTTATCTGTTTGGGAGTGAGGGAATTTTTTTTCTTTTGATCTGCGTATCAAAAAGTAATTGTTAACTAAGTCAGATCTGCAGAACTTTAGGCCTAACAGTAAAGTACTTCCAAAAGGCATCAAGTCAGGTAATGCTATACCACCAAAAACCAGCTTGCATCTCCCTTTGAGTATTCCACTGACAGAAGACACAGCACATACTCAAAGGACCCAGCCTTGACTTTCCAGACAACAAGGTGTGAAATGAATTAAGTGCATATTTAAGTATTAAAACTTAATGGAACCAGGGTATTTATTTACATAAAAAGCCTGTCTGCATCCCTTAATGGATGGCAAGTGTGAAGTAAAAGCAGCCCCAAGTCCTTCGAGCAAGCCTCCCTCTAGCACACATTCTATGACAACTGCCATCCCTCACAGACAGACAACCCTGCTTGACTTAAAAGCATGAGTGTTATCATCCTCAGTCACAACAGCACCATCTTGGCACTCCAGACTAAAACAAAGAGTTTTCAATGTCACTCTGCAGTTCTTAAAAAAAACAAAACAAAACAAACATTCAGCAACATTTGAATGCAGGAGCAGACACTTCCAGGGTAACAGGACAATCGCCATCTATTGTAAGCTCATAAATTATGGCATGACTATGGATATTCAGTGGTGACAGTCTTTTAGATACCTAAAAAGTAATTTCATGGCCTGTTCATGAATTTGTTGCACATGTAACACTTGAAAAAATTTAGGAGTTACAAGTACGGAGTACCTTTTAGGATTTCCAACAACTCCACTTGCAGCTCTGAACTTGATAGTGCAAATTCAGATTAGCAGTTTATTGAAATGACTAAACCAGAATAAAGTGCTACTGAACTGCAATGATACTCCCAAGTTAATGTCATAAAGGCAGCTTTAAAGAACAGGCTTTTATAGCAATAACAGTCCAGGAAGGCAAGACCTCCTTTCAAATACCAAGCCCCACCCAACAGTCACAATGCTCTGCCTGGTACAACTATTCAACAGACAGAGGAATCACTTTGCAACACAGGTATTTTCCATTAAGGGGCTCACAATTGCACATCAAGAATTAGTACAGACTAAAATAAACCTCTTCTTGAACACTGGCTGTGCTCAAGTGTGATGGGTTTGGCTGGGACAATTACTATGTGGCTGTGTTTTGGATCTGTCCTGGAAAGTGTTGACAATACAGGGATGTCTTCATTACTGCTGAGCAGCACTTACACAGAATCAAGGCCTTTTCTGCTTCTCACCCCACCCCACCAGCAAGCGGCTGGGGGTGAACAAAGAGTTAAGAGGGGACACAGCTGGGACAGCTGATCCCAACTGACCCAAGGGATGTCCTGTACCATATGGCACCGTGCTTAGCATATAAACCTAGGGGAAGAAGGAGACACTTGGAGTGATCGCATTTTCTCTTCACAAGTCACTGTTATGTATAATAGAGTCCTGTTTTCCTGGGAATACCTGAACTCCTGCCTGCCCATGGAAAGTAGTGAATGAATTCCTTGCTTTGCCTTGCCTGTGATGCTTTTACTGTACCTACTAAACTGTCTTTATCTCAAGCCATGAGTTTACTCACTTCTACCATTCTGATTTTCTCCCCCATCTCACTGTGCAGGGTGTGAGTGGCTGTGTGGTGCTTGGTTGCAAGCTGGAGCTGTGGGGTGGGCTGAGCCACAACAGGCTGTATCACACTTCTCAGCATGAAAAACCAATTTTACTCACCCACACAAAAGGTAAGAGCAGTCTTCTGTAAGTTGAAAAGCTGCCAATGTTTCTGTACCAAATGCTACATTAGCACAGGAAAATACCTGGATTTTCAGCATCTGCAACTACACTCTCTTCTCAGGAATTTCCAGCAGAGGAGTTCAAAAAGGTTCACAGGAAGAATGCTTAAAAATAGCCAGTGCCCCAAAGACAGTCTAGATCAAACAACAGACATCCTGTTGATTCTTCTCTCTTTGTTTTTACCTGGGCTATAACCTTTCAGCTTTGCCAATAAACATTCATCTATGTTCCTCTGCAAGATGTATAGCCAGACTAAGAGAAACTAGGTTAGAAAGTTCCAGAGATAGGAAAGATTACTCACAGTTGCAGATACAGTGAAGTCTAAATGCATTAGCTAGGCCACACTAATGCACAAATGCAACTGAGCTGGACAGAGCATCATTGAACAGGGATACCCTGTGATGCATCAGGAGATAAACTCATGGTTCCTTTATATGGCTGCATACTACATATTGCACCAAATATTCCACTTTTTTTTTAAACACAGCAAAACTAGCAGATGTTTGCTTCAGTGTAAGAATTCTGCTCTAAATAACTCAAAGGTTTCATGTGGAGCTAGTGAAGAAGTTATAGCTTTCACGCAAAGAAATTAAGAGGGATCTTAATCCCCAAAGAAATAAACGCAGCTGCACAAATGATTGCACATCACTTGCAGACTCCAGACATTATGCACACAAAAGGGTACTTTCACAAAAGTCAGCTCTGGCTGAGTTAAATAGAAGGAAGTTTACAATTTTTAACCTCTGAGTAATACCTGTGAGCAAAGTAAAAGCACAGCCTGGCAATCTGAGGAATTTACTTCTGGTTTGTCTCATGTTGATAAATTCTTTAAAAAACCATCACTCTCCTACACTTTTAAAATAGAAAAATAAATGACAAGTTAAGCATTATTAGACTAAAAGTTTAATTAGCTGTTAGAAGTAAAGAAACTACCTATTTGCATTGACTACCTCCTATCTCTTTTTCATACAATACAATTCTCCTCTCCCCACTTTATTTTCTGAAACAGACATGAGAAATCGAGACAATTACAGAAGCTGCAAGGCCAAGCAGCTCACATGTAAGATAACAACTGGCTCTCACCATACTCCCACTTCATTAAACACGACTGGACAAGCATTAACATTTGGATATATTTGTTTGAATTTTCAGCATTGTCAAATTCTTGACTAAAACTATCACCACACTATACCTTAGACAGCAAAACTGACTGGTTGCACTGCATTGTTCCGAGTGCCAAAGCAGATAAACAGCATTGAGTGAAAAAACATAAGAGCTGTTAGAAACCTGGAAGTGTTTGTTTGCATATCTTAATCCCTAGGGACATTTAGTCACTGGTAGATCAGTGTTTTCCATAAAGACTTGGTGGAAGGAACTGGGTGGATATGAATGTGTCAGAGGTATGAAAAGGTGAAGTTCTCACGATAACGTCTCAAAGTAAATCCCAAATGAATATTTGACAGCTAAACAGAATTGTTATGTTCACACATAAATCCAATAGTAAACACTTAGGTAGACCTAATACGCCCAGATGATTATGAAGTGGAGAAATGTGAACAAAAAGCAATATTAATTAAGACTTTAAATAATGTTTGCTTATTAAAAGGTTTGCAGGAATAAAACCCCTATAGCGCTACTTCATTCTGAGTGAAACTATCTACAACAAAGACAGAATTATAACAACCTTGAGGGGGTATGACATTTTTCCATGGGAGATTCAGCCTACCAGAGGTGAAATTTATTTCTGACTGACCTGACCTGGACACTATAATATTTTCCCACGTCTTCTTCTAAGTCTTGCACGAGCATACAAGAACTTTCTTTTTTGCCCTTCTTTTTCTCCTCTAAATTGGATTTTGAGTAACAGTCACTGTGACAGTATTGCCTAAGTTGCTGCCCATCTTCAATGGTGCATTTTTTCATGCTGATTCAGCCAATTATTATCTTTGCTGTAGTGAACACTGAAGTAATGAATGTTGGTCATAGTAAGATCCTCTAGAAGCAATAACAGATACTCTGCCACTGACTCGGGCTCAGCAGCCAATGTCTGTCTTCTCCAATACCTTGTACAAGATTAAACTGCTCTGCAAGCTACCTAAAATGAGGACAGGAGAAAGGGGTAAGAGGGTAAAGAGAAGGGCACAACACAGTAGTAGCCACCTCCTGCATCAAGTCAGATATTTTAATAAAACACATGAGAAACCCTCTTTGAAAACTTCATCTCTGTCAAAATTGTCTGGGCATCTTTTTCTGGCACTGACAAATGCTAAAAAAAAAGCTGGCAAGAGCTGTAATAAATTATAGGTCTTTTCTCGTTCAGACTGTAGATTAGTATCAGTCAACCCTTTTACTCAGCATCTTATTGTCATAGTGATAACAAGTTACTCACAAAGCAACAGTAGCAAAAATACACCTAAGGCACTGCAAAGAATATTAATGTTTCTGAGCACAATACTGACTCGTACTTCAGTCAAATGTGGGCAGTTATAAAGGACAGAAAAGCTGAATGTGCATAAATCAAGAACCTGTGCTCTCAACCAAGGCAAACTCTTACAGGAGGGGAGACACAGAGTTTTCTATGAACTGCAAATAACAGAACAACTCTGCTGACAGGCAGAACAAGTTCTGGTATGCACATATTTGTGACCATTCTGCCTCCCTGTGCATTACCTATGCTCTCCACATCCCTTGTCCATAAGCCAAGTAACATAACTTACCTGGAAATATATACAGACTAACAAGGCAACTGTAATTTTAAAGAAGAAAATGAATGAGTATGTCTAGAGAAATGTTAAAAAAATCCGAATCAACTCCCCCCCCCCCCCCACCACCACCACCTTGTGACTGTGGAGATCCTGAAACTAAGTTTCTTTGCTTTTAAATACATCCCTGTTTCTATTTTTAAAATATTCCACTGAGCAACACCTCTTTATGTGCTTGCAGGAATTCTGTAATAACCAGTAAAGAAACCATGTTCAACTTCAAGCTTTCAATTATCTGGTTGTAAAACCAGAAAAGACACATGATCAGTTCTGTAAACATCTGAAAAGCTCTCAGGTGATTAAAGGTAAACATCGCTCTTCAGTGGAGAGGGGAGGTAGGTATTTTGCACTGCAAGAAGGAAAGTGTTATGGCAAGGCTGCCTGTAACCTTTGGAACTGAAAGATAAATATTTGTAAATTTTACAGAAGGACTATAATGAACTTCAGACATAAACAGCTCAAAATGAGACCCCCTCAGTGTCTTTTGCAGAGTTTGGTACAACCTTAGACTGATTTGTAAGGGGCATGTGACAGGGAAACTCAAACATATGCAAAATATTCACAGATTCATGGTATTGTGCTTACCCGAGATATGCTTCAGCTTCCTAAAAATGAGTTACCAAGAAACTTAGAAATAAGGAATACAGGAAAGACAGAAAATACTACAACAGGGACAACAGCCTTAACTCACTTAGTAGTGATACCGCTTCTTCAATGTAATTGATCAAAATAAAGGCACACGGAAAGGAAGACTTTCCAGATACCACGTGTCTTTTGCCCAAAACTCTTGTCATGTTACTCTTCTATGATCACGTCCCATCTGTGCGTTAAGCTACTTTTGGGAAAAAATGGGGAGGAGATAAGGTTAAGTGATCCCTCATGGCCGGTGCACTCACACCGTTTTAACACGAAGCCCCTCGTTTACCTTTGAAATAACTTAGAGACTAAAATAACTAAGGGGAAGAAGACAGCGGGGTTACACTTCTCAGCAGAACATAGATAATATTCTTGAACAGGAAGCAAGCGGCGAGCTACAGAGCGTGTAACAGGGTCGGGAGTGGCACCATCCTGGACACAGCAGGGAGGCTCTCGGCGAGCCCCGGTCGCGGGCAGGAGCCAGCCCCGCCGCCTGTCACCGGCACGGCGCTGCCCGGCCTCGGCTCGCACCCCGCGGGGCAGCGCTGCTGCGCACGGGCGGGCTGCGCCGCCAGACCGTGGGAGGGATTCACCGCAGGCAGCACCACCGCAGGCAGCACCACCGCGGGCAGGAGGCGAGCGCGGACGGCCGA
>WEKY01015655.1:61656-89785 GCA_013390045.1 Picathartes gymnocephalus
AGCAGCGCTGCCGCGCTCCACGCAGCGGCGGGGCCGGGCGGGGCCCGTCTCCCTGCAGTACACACCCTTGGAGCAGGGTGCGTTCGGGGTTTTTCTGAACGGGAAGCTGGTCTGGTGTTGTTTTTTGGTGGTTTTTTTTTGTGGTGGTGGTTTTGGTTTTTTTTTCTTTTTTTTGGCCACACGTCGGCCTCTGGAGGTTGATTGTACCTACTGCTCATCTGCGCCAAAATATCAGCCCCTTGCGATGAAATCCGGAAACACTTTGACAGCTCCGATCTGAACACAGAATCGCCCAAATGCTTTTCGTGTTTTTCTGATGATGGTTGGTGTCTTTGGATGCCAAAGAAGTGTGTGACTAAGCGCCGTGATGTTTAGCTACGACATCAGGCAACTGTTTTAAACACAGTGAAAAATCTTAGTATAACATGGAAAGGTTTCTGTGAAACGTGTGTTGCAGATACGGCCGTTAGCTTTAACCTTGGGTCCTGCAATGTGCTAAGCCACGCAGGAGGCTTAACCATGGATTTTACAGGAGATTTTAGTGGAGTGTAACGCCAGATTCACCACAACCTTGGGGAAATCAATAAAACAAATATTTTTTGTCCTCTGACTATAAAGTTTGTGCTCGCTTTCTACTACATAGAAAACGAAAACTTGGGATCTCAGTTTAAAAAAAAAGGAGTGGAAATTTTCACTGAAACTGTGTTTAAATACTATATTACAAGTGTATCTTTTGTGTTACACACTTACAGCCTTGGCTCCTTCACAGCATCCGTATCATTTAAATCCCCATTTGTTGGTCCAGCACATCTACTGTTTCACATTTTTATTATGTACCTTTTTTCCTCTTCATTTCCATATTGAATACTGCATTTTCTCGATATGCTCCACGTCTTTTCTAAATACATCAGCAGGTTTAGATGTGCTCTTTCCATCTCCTTCCTCTCTATGCTGTTCCTCAAAGAACAGATGTTAGACTTTAGCAATGCTCAGTTCTGGGCATTTAACCACTTTGCCTTTTCTTGGTTCCTTGCTTTGCATTTTATTTAGGGCTGTGAATATGTTTTGCAACTCTTTTGTTGCAATTTCCATGCTGACTCCAAAGATTTTATACCATTTCACGTAGGGTCTTGCGGACTGGTTTCCTCATTTTTTAAAATCTCCTTTTCGTAGTTTGGTTTCGTATCCCTTTAATTGTCATTACTTTTCTCTGTGGGCTAATTCATAGGTAATTAAGTTATCCTCATAGTTACTTATACCTTCTCTATTTTACTTCAGTAATGTCTTTTAAATTAGTCCTGCAACACCACATCTTCAGAGGTCTGACTGCTTCTAGTTATTAATTATCTGCAAAAGTATCTGAGCTGTGAAAAACCTAAGTACTGCAGTGTGGAGTGAGATTCCTTTCCCCCTTGCCTGTGGTGCTAAATCCAGTACTTAATGACTGGAGAACCTTACATAACTCACATACCTCACAGGGCAGGTACAATACTGCCTCAGACTGCCCTCTGAGTCTCTCGGAATTCATGATTCAGTGCAGGAGCAAGGCAGATGCAGAGCCATTGTATTTTTTTCAGTCCCTAAAAATTTTCCAGTGAATGCATCAACCAGTTTTTTTGAATGCATAAAATTTTATCAACAAGAAATCTTAATTACATGTGTGCAGAACTACCTCACTTTGCTTAAATCTGCTGCCTGCTAGTTTTGCCTGATCTCCTCCAGGTCTCGTGATAGAAGAGAGGTGCACTTACTTCTTACACCTCTCTCTTCTCTGCCTTTCACTCCTCCTGTCCTTTTCCTAGGTTGCAGATTCCTTAGCTATTCGTGCCTTGTGTGGGGCAGTTCCACCTCCTTGATCAGACCCAACATTTTCCTCTGTATTCTTGTTGAACATAGAAAACTGAGATACTGAGTAATTATTCCATGCAAGATTTTTGAAATGGGGTAAAGCGTTCATTGTTCTCCATGACCCTTTCGTGTCTGCTGGAAAGCAGCAGGAAGGGCAGGGAAGTGTTTGCACTCACACACCTCGTTCTGCTTGTCTTCAGGCTTCCTGCCTGGATAGTTCCTGCTGTCGGTGAAATAATTTTTGCCCTTCAGACAATGAAGCTGTAACTGTATATGGGATCCTGGGAATGCTTCCAGATTCCCAGGTCTGGCTGTGCCCTCTGGCTACATCCCGCCCCATATTGTCACGAGCATCCATCAGCACGACTGCTGTCTTTGCTCTCTCATTTCCATGGGAGATAAACTCTGGGCATACAGTCCAGGAGTTCTATGGCTCCTGCAGTGTGCAGGTAAGTGTTCACTGACCTAAGTGGCAAACAGAAGGATTACTTCTCTGTGCACCACCCAGGAGGAGACCCTCAACCTTGAGGGCAAAAGAATTTGCAATACTTCCATTTTTGGCCCACAATAACAGGATTTCTTGACAAAGTACACTACAGCAGAAATGAAGAGCAGGGAAGCCTGTAGGAAACATGGGCTTGTAGATATAAGATGTCTAATAAATAAACCAATAGCATTGAATGAAAAAGTTTAGAAGAAGAATAAATGTAGACTTTTACAGATTCCATCTGTCAAAACCCCAGACTGCTTACTGAAAAGGAAACATGTTAATGTCACAGCCAAAGCATCAGAAAGTTGAAAGTTGATGTTCTGTTAACTTCAGTTGCCATACTCTACAGCAAGTTAAAAAAAAAAATCATATTTGCATGAGTGATATTAGGTACACAATTTTAGTTCTGCTTTGTCTGTGTTTCTTGTGTCTTTTTGACGCAATAGTCTCAAACATTTTAATATTATCAATGTTAAAGAATATTTGGTATTATGAATCGCATTTAAATCCAGCTTGCTAAAATAAATAAACATGAGTTGGTTCTTGTAGAGATGGGTCTTAGCTGTAATCCTAAACTCAAGGGGTCCTTGGATCCTGGACTAGCTTACATCCAGGTCTGGAGCAGATATACTTTCTTCTTCAATAATTTTTCAGCAGCTATGAAATGTCTGCATGTTGTCTTTGTCTTGCTAGTAGAGGAGGAAGCACCTAAAATAAGTGGCTGTAACATGTATTTGGTATGAAAACTGTATATTTACTGTAACTCCTAGTCAAAAAAAAGTGGTTTATTATATAAATTTAATATTTATTTACATTCACATAAAGATTCCTTAGTTCACAAATGGCTTTCTTGATTTTGTTTTAGAGACAATGGATTTTGTTCTCCGCTGCATTTCTGGACTGGCAATCCTCTGTTTGTACAGCACAGGTAGAACACAAACACAAGCAGTGTAAACTTTCTCACGCTTCCTTGTCCACGCAGTTTGGCCCTGGCCTGGAAGGTCACTTCTGCAAGTACAGTGGAGCACAGCCTCACCTAGCCAGGCTCCTGAGCTTGTCAACGAGGGAAGCACATTAGTTCATTAAGGAAGGGCTGGTTTTTTCAGTTTATTCCCTCCACTGACAGACAGGCTTTAACATTTTTGATGACAAATAAAGTGCTATTCTTAGCACTCTTTGGCTTTTCTTCACTTCCTAATAAAACTCCTTTTCTTCTTCATCAACAGGACTTACAGATACTTTATTTCATATTCCCCGGTGCTGGGCAGTCAGCCAGGGGCTGGGTTCCCCCTCTGTCAGACACACTCATGCCATTGCCATCGGGTGGTTCTTGCATTGCTTGCTCTTTCTTATGCTGCTTTTTCCTCTCCACTGCAGTACGCAAGGCCTGAAGAATCAAATCTTTGTTGTTCTGGACATTGTAGTAACTTAGATTCACCAGTTTGTCAAAATTTTCCTCTGAATAGCTCAGATTGTTTATGTAATATGGGCCACAGGCATTGGCAACATCAACTTCACCCTCTGCCATCTCTGAGGGACTACGCTTCACACCTAACAGACAAGACTTGGTTAATTTGCAAACAGCAGTTAGGGTCTGGGTGTTTCTCAGGCATGCACAAATAGTGGATCACAACCCCACACTAAATCAGTTTTTTGCTGGTCTCTGCACTGATGGGACACAGCATATGAGCAAGCTGAACTTCTATCTATCTGCTAGTACACAGAATAAACAGGTTCTTGGAAGGGAAGAAGTCAATTAATTTTGTTGGATTATGAAGATTACTGGATCTATATGCCTGCTAAAGGATGGCTGGAGATCCCATCCGTGGGGCAGAGACCTGAGGACATGGAGATCCACTGCTGTGTGCTATTCTGTACTCCCATGTCACAGCTGCTTGCTCAGTACACCCTGACCAGTGGGATGGGGAGAGAATCAGAGGAGCAAAGTGAGAAAACATGGGTGGAGATAAAGAAAGTTTAATGGGACAGAGAAGGAAGAGCAACATAGTTCTCATTCCAGATCCCAAACACAGCACTATACCAGCTGCTAGGAAGAAAATTAACTCCTTCCCAAATGAAACCAGGACAGCCTGGCATAAGGGTTCACATACATTTTTATCGTTTCTCATCACTTCCACAGACCCTTCGATTTTCTGACAGCTGGCGTGAGGGAAAGAGAGCATCAGCAACCCAGAAATGGTAGGTAATACTGTCAGAGTATCAGAAACATGAGAATTTTTCTGTCAGCCTCCAGTGAGACCATGACATTGCCAAGAGGGTGTTACTGTAGCAAACAAGCACCCTCCGGTCACAGACACCTGCACCACCTGAACCATGGCAGAGTGTTAGGCACTGGGAAAAGTCAGCATCTCACTGACAGGACCTCATGCATTTGGGGAATCTTCTCTACCAGCATGGGTCTAACAACACGGATCAAAGGGTTCTCATTCTCCTTGAAGGGTCTTTCTGGGTCCAACAGATGTACTCAGCTTTGCAGACAGTGTTACAGTGAACAGGTACCACTCAATGAAAGCAGTCTAAGTCTCACACATTCTCACACAGAATTCCCTTTCTACTTGATCATGGAATAGCCTAACAGTACAGAAGTTAACCAGTTTGAATATGTCAGTTTTACTTGTTTACTGCCCAGACTTTAAATTCCCCTTGCTGAACAAGCTGATGGATGAGCTGCCTCTGGAAAAACTGCCTGTTCGTGTGATTGTAATAATACTTCACATGCTGTACAATTTAGGTCTGGGTGAGGGCATGGTATTGAAGCACTATAAATTAAGATGACCTACCTGCCTGTCACTAACAAAGGGCAGACATCCTTTTCCAGCCTCACAGGACCTTCTGCAGCATCCATCCTGCTGCTATGGAGGTCATGTCTCAGCTGCAAGGTGTCAGTCCTCCCAGAAAACTGCCTGGACAGAGCCCTTTCATGCCAGCTCAGCTGACGCTTTGGCCAAGGGGGCATCACAAGGACCCCTTCTTTCTCTTCCTGTTTAGTCTCAGCTTGCAGCTACCAGCTGAACCAACAAGCTTGCCTCAAGTGAATGCAATATGCAGATATCATGTGGGTCTTCAAATTGGTTTTCTTCATACCTATCAATACTCCTTTTTAGACTCCCTGATAATGTATGTCGTATGATAATGTATTTAACATCTGCACATCATCTGATGTGCACCAGATAGTAGATAACTGACTTAGGCACAGCATCCCTTGTTTCTGGAAATTATTGAGGGAAAGAAGGCAGAACAACTCCTTCACACAGCAAAACAAAAGAGCAGTGCAGTATAGAAGAGCAGTACAGAAGCTAATTCTCAGCTCTTATTTCTTCTTGTCTCCTTTCTTTAATTCTCTCTACAAAGGGCAACTGCAGAAAGTAACCTTTCACTTATCTAATCAGTGGTAAGGGCTGGAGTAGAATAGCGTGTGTACATGCATAAATACCCTTGGTCTATTCGAATCCTGTTCAAAATTTCAGCTGTACACCTCAAATGTGCAATGAACTCAACTGACAAAGCAAAAGTACCATATTGTTTTTTGCAACTTACTTAATATAAAAGGATAAGAATTGATACAATTGGGACAATAGTTTCTGCATTTGTTTTGGTTTTAAATTTAATTTACCATGTACCAACCTAGAACTTCTGGCTTTCAAGTATACTGTGGGACATTGATGTAAACTCACAATTTGAGTTCAGAATTTTAGCATCTGGAGAAGGAGTAACTGAGACTTTGGTTCCAACAGAGTAGTATGGCATGTGGGATATGGTACCAGGACTTAGAATTCATCTGTTTAGAAGCGACTGGCAATGTTGCTATTGAAACTCTTTAAATTTCAAAGTGAACAGACACTGTTGGAATGGCTCAGTGTTGTACTTTCATCACTTCACTGTGCCTCATTGTTACATTCTCATCACTTTGCTAGTTCATACTTTTGTTTTCAAGGTTCTCTGCCTAACTGTAAGCCTGGAAATTATTTTTAAAAATTAAATCCTTAGACTCCTTGGAGCATTCTCTAACAGGAGAAGATGACAACTATGAGAGGAAATTACCCCTGCTAATTCCTGCTGCTGCAGATAAACAGAATATTCTTTTCCTCAATTAACTACAATCCACTTATGAGAAGCCAAAAAAAAAATCTGAAGAGGAAAATATGTGCCAAAGGCTGATCCCAGACACTTCTCAACTGTCCAGGAAAAATCACATATTTTAAGTTTCTTTATATGATTCAGATCTAAGAAAAGAGAGTTCAAGTCTGTTATTACAGCACGATCTGAAGAACAGTTATTATCCAGTAAAAAAAGAGAAAGAAAATTGCCACTGCCTCTGTTAATGTGGTGGGTAACTATAAACTTACCAGGTGCTTTGTATTCCCTGAAGGTGTCATTTACTAGAGGGAAAAATATCACAATAGGTGTTTCTGGGCTTTCTTTGTCACCAACAATGTAGCATTCCTTCAGATGTGGAGTTTCCTGATCATCTGGCACCTTTGTAGGAAAAGGAATTCCCTGTTTTGCAAAGTATTTAGAAGCCTCTTTCAGGGGCTGGTTGCCACAATAGGAAAACAAAACAAAAGAAAACATCAGAACATATGGGAAGAACTTTGAATTTGACCAAAATCTAATTTCACTGGGAATATCTGTGGGGCAAGGGACAGGTTCTGACAGATTATGGTACATATCCCATTTAGGTGTAGGTTGTTTATGGAGCCAAGACTTGGAAGGCCAGAATTAAGTGTGATGGAGCTGAGTATACATGCCTGTCTTTGAAAATCTACATGCCACATTTGGCTATGAAAAAGTTGCCTTTAGACAATTTTTATTCCTAAGGAATCTAACATTCCTAAATACAAACTGTTGTTGCATTTATTTGCATATCTGGTCTTCTGCATCAAACCTTTTTACTGTTGCAGTTATATTGTCCTGAAGGTACATTTCCCCTTGCATAGGGATATCTATGATTGCATAGAGAAATATTAGACAATGTTTAAAGCAAATTAGCTTCATTCATTCTACATCTGACTGCCTTCAAATCACCTAAAACTATTTACATGTAAAAATGGGCAGATACAATTTACTAAATTATTACTTCCTGATAGCATTTGTACTGTTCCATAAAGTTATGTGACCCACAGCAAACTGTTAACTTATTTACACTTCCCAGATATTGGGGAAAAGCAAAAGTTTCCATGAGCAGAGGATCGGCTGCTCTGGGAACTCAGTGATGAAACAGAGAAATCAGTAAAGAAGGATGTTTAAGACTCACCCCTGTCTGTGAACCTGAGCTGTAGTTGAAATGCAAAATGACATCCACTTTCCTTTCTGGTCTCATAAGGGGTGGGTAACTGGTAGCAAAGGCAAAGGCAGTATCAATCAGGATGAGGTAGTCTGTTGCTGTTGTCAGGTGGTTGGGCTGGGAGTCCAGCTCACAGTCTAGGAAAGAAGCACGTTTGTTCAGAGGGCGTGCCCAATGCAAGGGAAGTGCTGAGGAAAGTCTATTGTTAACAAAAAGGGACTTCAACTTTTCTTGGATCCTAGACCTACCTATATAGCTGATGGCTGCAGTTCAGTCATTTCTCAGTTCCTCATCTGGCTTCCTCTTTTCACTCTTTACTCTGCAGTTTCTTTGGCTTTCCTCTGACTAAAAAGGAGTAACTTAAGGCTCAGGAGAATAGTCTTAATTCATCTTGTGTGTTACTCTGATCAGGTTGGTGTGTTTTTATGTTTTCTTTTTTTTTTTTTTTTCCTTGTTAATATGAAACAAATTAAAATGGCACCTCACTCTCTCAACACAGTAAAGACTAAATATGTTGGGTGCCTTGCTCACTATGAGAACAGGCACACGGCTACAATTTTACATGGAATATCTGGTGCCAGACTGAACGAAAAAATTCCCTACCTGGATGAGAGGGAATACCATTACAAAAGCTGTATCTTACTCACAAGTAAAAATGTAACAGGAAACAAAGCTCCCTGCTACATCCCGTGAGTATCGGCCAGGCAAGAGACAGTGTATGGCAGCACTGGTGCCGTGCTGCAGGCATGCAGGCTGGCACAGACATATGATGGGAGACCAGCTGGGATTCTTCTCATCTATCAGTCGTGAGACTTCATGAATTTTTTAAAAGAACTTATTTTGAAGACTCTCTTGCTACCTAATTCTAGCTTTCGGCGTGAAACAGCTTCAAATACTATCAGAACATCAGAATGAAATGGAAAAGCTATTAGCTTGATAAATTTTTAAGGATTGTTTCTTTTTCACAAGGATGGTTGAAACTATAACTCAAAGCAGGGTGTTGTTACCATACCTTTCCACTTGGAAAACTCGCTCTCTAGGTAGTTGTTGTTTATCTGGAGGCCTTTCAGGAAGTTATGGATTTCTGAGGCTGCTGGACGTAACATTGCAATGTCTCGGAAAATTTCTGAAAAGCTGTCAGGAGGACAAACCACTCGAGTGTCCAGCTCATTTGGTCTTGTAGGGAACAGGGCCTCCTCATCTGCAGAAGAAAGAATAACAGTTTATGTATGTGATGTCATTGTTGAAGTCAATGTGTGCAGTCATCCTTTAGTTTAATATGTTTGGAAAACCTGGACTTCTTTCTCTTTTTACTTCCAGGATTTTCACAAATCTCATGTTTTTTAGTTAAGCTTTGGAAACACCCTTCTCCTCACTTAACAGTGATAAAGCCTTTGTTTGTACTGCAAAAGAGTCCATCTCACCTATAGAAACAGCTTTGCTTTGCTATAATTTTATCCATTAAATATCCTGCATTTACTTTGTCTTCCTTTACTACTCCATGCCACACTGTCTCTCTCAGACACATAAAAAGCCACACAATAACAATCTCTCAGCCACAAAAACATAATTAATGTTGCTCACTAGAAAATACAAACTCCTTGATTTAACAACCAGAAATTACTCCCTTATAAGAACTAGAAGATAAAATAAACCTTTTTGAAACACTTCTCTTCCTTGTCACCTTTCCTCTTTGTAATGAGTTTGTCTTGTGTATTTGTCCTTGAAATCTGATCCTGAAGATCTTTCTTAGTTTTGTATCAAGTTTTGCAAATCTCATCCTTGTGACTGGTTTGAAATGAGTTCCAATAGTACAGAAGTTTGTGTCAATGTTTTGTAGACCTCAGAGATGCAAGGATGTTGTTTGCTCTCATTTCTCTGATGCTTCAACTTCTGAGAGAGAAACTGGAAGATTGTGGAATGCTGTGTGAACATCTTCCAACTACAGGGATATTTTTCTCTAGTTTTACCCTCGTGCTCAGAAAATATCTCATAAGAGGGCCATTGTCTCTTTTATTTTTCTGTGATGGATCCTGTGGGTTCTTCTCACATACAACTGAAATAATTGCCGTATGTAATACATGGCATGAATTTCCTCCTGGTTTACATGTGGATAATGGAAATCTATGAAGAGAACGTTCTAAAATGACTTTGAAAAACTCAGTAAGAGAATAGCAGCACAGAAGGAAAAAAAAAAAAAAAAGGAGAAAATAAAACAAAATTATCACATAAGAATAACCCACCTATGTCACTAATTTTGTCTCGGGTCCATTTGTGCCAGAAGTCTTCTGAATTAACAGATATATACCAAGCATCCATGAGATTCAAGGAAAATACACTGCTCCAGATTCCTGTGCCATAAGATATATTTGACAGAAAATAAATGGGGTGCAAAGGAGTTTGCTGTAAACCTTTCAAATAACTGTGTCACTGGACACTTCAGGGAACCGGGGCAGAGATGACCCTGCATCATTCTAGAGAAGGTAGGAAGAAAGTCCCAAGGTGTAGAAAGAGGCTGGTAAACTGACAGCCTTTCTGATCACAGAAGGGAAGACCTGGGTCCTTATCTGAAATTGCAACCACGGACAGAGAGATTCTGAGTTGCTTCCTTATGCCTCACCATTAGCTGTAGTGAAATCTTTACACAAGCAAAAAGTTTCAACTTCTCAAAAAAACCCCTGAAACTTCCTTTTTTCTTTATATGGTTGGTGGAAGTAGAAAGAACAATGAGGCAAGAGATTGCTTTCGCAAAGGGGAAAAAAGATTTCCTTACTGCTTTCACTTTTTTATGCAAGAGGGAAAAAAAGATAAATATTATGACTTATTGGCACTCTGAAATGTAAATGTTATCTTAAGAATTAATCAGGGCTAGATGTGGCAAGAACTTTGTAGATAAAAAGGTATATTTTAGACACTCAGACTGCAGAAGAAACTGATGATTTAACTAAGCAGCAATGAGACAACTTTTGTTGCCGACAAAGATATGTAAGTACTGTGAAGGTCTCATGTCAGTAAGCATAACCACAGATGAATTCAATAAGTCTGTTAAGAGGAATTAGATCACAGAAAAATTAAGGAATCCTGCAGATTACCTGTTATCAGTTCTGGTATTTTACCATATACTGCTCCTGGGAGATAAAAAACACACTAACTGTTTAATTTCAGAAGAGGTGTTTGTGCAGGAGCAGATGATATTAAATTATATTACATTTTCCCAGAACAACAAATCACCTTCCAAAAAGCAGATTCTGGATTCTGGGATTTTCTTCATCAGGCGACCCATGAAGAACTCACTGCCAAAATCTTCTGCACAAATGAAGGCGCCATATTTTGGAAATCCTACCTCATAAGGTGTGAATTCTACCCATTCTAAAAGAAAAGGCATAAGACAGACTGATTACAGCAGCAGAGGCATAATTACTTAAATAAAACATTATATTGGCCAGGTTTAGTCAGACTGACTTCTAACTAACACACTTTGCAAGCAAGCATTTATTCACTGTACATTTCACAGTGGTGAACATGCAGAACAAATTTTCCTCTTAAGTCTATATGTCTCTATAAACTTTCTGACACATTTTACAAATGTCTTCCATTGTCCTGCTTTTGATTCTGAATACAGAATTATGCTAAGGTCTTCAAAATATTAACTATTACATTTCTCCTCTGAGGTGGAATAGCCTTTCAGAGTATTTGTGCGTTGAATTGATATCCTTATCTAATCCTAAATTGACCCCAATTGTGATTAAATGTCAAATGCAATTCTGGAGTATTGTTACCTCTAAAATCCTGGTCGCTGATTTTATCCTTCACATTGAGAGAGAGGTAGATGGGCAGTGGGTTTTGACCCTGATTTAGTGCCTGCTGCTGATCTGTGAGCTTATGGCAGTCCTCCTGTTTTGAAGAATGACAGTAGCTGAGGACAATTGGCTGTCACAAAGAGCCTCCCACTTCATCTAAACTTGGGTTCTGACAACGCAGTGCATACATGACTCCAACTAGGATGCTCCCCAGTCACTTAATTCAGAAAGGTGCTGTCATCCCTTATCCCTGCCCCAATGCTTCAGCACACAAATAATCCTAAATTCATCTGTTGAAAGATATGGTATGGAGCAAATGCTGTTACCCACACTTTTGTTTTCAGAAAAAATGTCTTTGAAGGTTTGAAAAGCACTCTTGATGGGAAATGTTTCATTATGAAAGAGTAAATCCCTCCCTGACTGCCCAGAAAAACTTTTCCTCAGACCTGTGACAGAGACAAGGCTCACGCAGAGTTAATGTTCAGCAAGGCTTGGCCCTTCTGCTGCAGAGCTCAGGCGGGGTGGAAAGGGCAGGATGGTTTGGGAGCAGAACCAAGGTTTGTGAATATGCTCCTACAAGCAGAGCTGCAGCTGCTCCCCCTCACCAGAGCAGCCCGTGCAAGGATGGCAGTGCCACCAGGCTCCCCCTGGGCTGTTGTTGGTCAGGGGACAGGGCTGTGGGGACACTCACAGCTCACTGCTGAACACAATCCCAGGGAGTCTCTACCACTGTGCTGTGACCAGGCAGTAGAAATGTGGATATGTGTGAGGTTAATCATGTTATAGGGGGAATGTTTTCTCATTCTAAAGTATAAACGGCCTAGTGGGAAAGAAATATTCACAGAGATTAAAATAGAGCCTGAACACAGCTCTTGGTGGAAATGTTTACAGGGTGATGTCCTATTAACAGCTCAGAGATACTGTCTTTGGGCTTGTGATTTTCCTTTGTCTTGCCCTATGGTGCAGCTCTTTTAAAAGAACAGCAGGATTTTCATTCAAATATTTACATGTGAATTCACAGAATCACAGAATAGTTGGAGTTGGAAGGGCCCTTAAAAATCACTTTGTTCCAATCCCACTGCCATAGGCAGGGGCACCATCCACAAGACTAGGTTGCTCCCCATCCAACCTGGTCTTAAACACCTCCAGGGATGGGGAGTCCACAACCTCTCTGGGAACAGGTTCCAGTGCCTCACTACCCTTATAGTGAAGAACTCTTCCTAATACCTCAGCTAAACCTACAGCCCTTCATCTTAGGGCCATTTCCCCCTTATCACTACATGACCTTGTAAATAGTCTCTCTCCAACCTTCTGTAAGCCCCTTTTAGATTCTGTGAGAAACAAATTAAAAGTTGTTCATACTGTAAGTTTCCTGTTATTTCTTTTTATTTCCATCCTTTCTGTACCAGGTGTGATGTTAAGACCTGTATAATACAGCCAATAAACAAAATGAATGGTACTGCCAAGGCACATGCTTTAGGCATCTGTATGAAAAACAAACAAGGAAAAAACCTCTTTTGTGTAAGGGTGGTCAAACACTGGCATTGCCCAGAGAATTTGTGGAGTCTTCAGCTGTGGAGATATTCAAAGCCCATAGTTCAAGGTAGCTGGCCCTTCCTGATCCTGCTTGGAGAAGATGAACTCCAGAGGTCCCTTCCAATCTCAACTTTTTTGATTTACTGTCTTTCCTCACTGCTGTATTCATTAGATATTCAAATCTGAAGGGAAAGGTGCTGTTACTGTACCTTTTCATGTAACATGGTTTCAATGATGAGTCCCCATAGATCCGTGAAACACAGCTGATGTCCTTCCTGTTTCCTCTGGCACAACTCTTTCAAATAGTACTTCAGACGATCAGGAGCAAAACAAGTAACAAATTTATTTTTAAGTACATGCTTTCGGACATCATTGAGTGTTTCCTTGAGATCCTTTTGGGACCAGTCAGGATCTTCATACAAGTTTGACATGGTCCTAAAAAAAACCCAAAAAACAAAACAAAAAAAACCCACAAGGAAAAGTGTGAGTTCTGAAGCAGAGCTTTGGGAAGTTATGGAGGTTTGTATATTATGTCTTCATTTACATGAAAAACAGTATGTGTTTGGTACTATCCACATATTTAATTAATTGCAATTGTGGGAAAATACCCACTGAAAGAACAACAACAAAAAACCACAGCAGAAAAAGAAAGCCTTTTCTTCATAGTTAAAATCATACAACTCAAGATCACTTCTTGAGTTCACAGGAAAATTCCTGTGTACTTAATCTTGGTCTTACCATGTAGTTCCAGATAAACCAGTGATATAGGAGACACAGTCCAAGACATTCATTTCCTGCACACTGAGGAGGTGAGCGTACATGGCTGTCAGAGCTCTGGTTCCACCACCCGTTGTCATGATTGCCACCACAGGTACCTGTTCAACCCCAAAATACACATATTCAGTGACATGGTCTGAGAAGGGACAGAGACATCTCTGATTAGAAGGAGAACGTTACAGCACTGATAAAGTAGTAAAAATATGCCACCAGTCCAATGTGAAGAAAAACCTGAATTAATAATGGGGCACGTAAGGAGTAAGAAATACTTCATACTTCCCTCTGTCAAGCAGCTCTGCATTAGAATATGAAATCCATTATCACCCTTTCGGCACTCTTTTTTCAAAACCATTAACACAAAGCAGCAAAAAATTAGAGGAAATGGTACCTTCTTTCATCTGAATCAGATTATTATCAGACACAATAGACCAGAAAATATCAGTGCTGTCTCACAGTTTCCATGCGAGCAGTAACAACCTCTCTTTTCCTGAAGTTTGCCAAAACTATTGTACAGTTATTCCACAGGCCACGTTAGAAATGTCAAGAGGGATGGATTTAAGAGCACAGGCCAGTTCTGAATCCCTGAAACCAGAAGCTGGTGGCACCATTCCCTTTTATGGTTGCTGGAGGGAAAGAGAAATCACGCTCACTCCACCTACCATGTATGTATATACAGTACTAGGTATGCAAGTGAGATGCAATTACTTGCTTCTGTGATCAGACAGAAACTCAGGGACTGGCAGCCTTAGAAAAAGAATTAATTCATACATATGAACTGCCTCCTTTAACAGTAAAGACAGCTACTGTGTGTTGGAGTGAATGAATGTCATGTACAAATCATCAGGAGAATATCTAGAGACTGTTCTGCAGGGAAGTATGGGTGGCTATACACCCGAGGGGAAGGGAATGACCCATGGCTTAGTGCTGGCATTTAAAGACAAGGTCTTGTGTCTGAAAGGTCCAGCTGTGCAAGAAAAGCTGAACTCAGTCTAGGTCAAAACAAAAAAAAATTTATCATGTCTGCATTTGAGTTTAGGCTTCACACTCCAGTCATGGGTGCATAACTAAAAAAAAAGAAACCTGATATTCCCCTGCCTTAAAACCTCTATTACCAATTCTGTTTGCTGAGCAAGAACATGCTGAGCAGATGAAGTTGGACTGGCAGTGTGCTGTGCTCACACAATGGGAACCTAAATGGTGGCACAAAGGATAAACAAAGTCCACTTTTAACCGTGAGTGCTGAATCCACTGTTTAGATCTGGCCTAAAAGAAACTTTGGCCTTGTTTCTAAGAGCACCTAGCCCTTCTCTACATTATGGTGCAGACTGCTACTGAACACAAGGCTAGATTTTGTAGCTTCAGGGCTACAGGCCTTTTATTAATGTTTCTGATGAGTACTTATTTCTTCCCTAGAAGAGAGAAAAGAGGTCAGGGACTGAGTAAAGAACTCAGCCATAGCTTGTGCATGAAATTACAAGGTTTTCAGGAAAATGTGACCACCCATGCTACGTTTTGACACTCATCTGTGCAGAAAGCAAAGAATAATTACGTCTCAGATACCTCATCGTCCTGCAAGTCCTCCTCCAGGTGGAGAATGTCCTTCAAAGCAGCTGCAACGACCTTCTTCCTCTTGCAAATGAAATCCTGTTCCTGGACACACAGATCAAACCCCAGGCGTACGTCTAGGTCTTCCTGGCTGGAACAAGGATCAGCTATCATACATCACATTTGCAGTCTAAGTGTTCTAATTGCTTTACTTCATAAACAGACATGCCTTCACTACCAGGTCTATATAAAGCAAAGCAGGAAGATATTAAATGTTCTGGTTTGTTCTTGGAGAAAAAAAGTCTGTCTGCCTTTGAACTGAAAGGAATAATTTTTTTTTCTCCCTTC
The DNA here is from genome assembly GCA_013390045.1 of Picathartes gymnocephalus. Taxonomy (NCBI): domain Eukaryota; kingdom Metazoa; phylum Chordata; class Aves; order Passeriformes; family Picathartidae; genus Picathartes; species Picathartes gymnocephalus. The sequence goes on from WEKY01015655.1 coordinate 77,306, forward strand.
CAAAGATGCCTGGAATTAAATATAGCTACAAATGACAGTAGTTCCTTTTCAGACATAAATCCAGAAGCCTGCAGAGGGCAGTGTTTTAAAGGTGGTTTTGAAAAGTTGTGTGAAGTTCCACTGATACCTGGGAACCGTTCTACTGAAGTTGTAGATTTACATGATCAGATGTTCTTTTGATACTTATAAGCACTATATTTGTGGTTTGAAAGCTGTTATGAAAATCTTGCAGAGGCGTTCTAAGGAAGAAGTTTTTAAATGACAGCTGTAATCTGTATGTATATTTCATAGCAAATTTACTGAAAATAAACAGAATGACAGAAAAAGCACCTGCTTTTCTGGAAGTTCTCTTCTGTTACAATATGGTACATAATGTAACATATCTATCTTATAAATTTTAATAAGGCCTGAATGATATTCCAAAACACACAGTATGTTTCCTTGGTTTAGAAATAAGCAATCACTTCATTAAGTTTATTTGGGTTTATCCCTTTGAGTAGACATTATAACAGTAAATGCAGGTACATTTATTATTTCAATTTTTTTTCACATCTTAGAGTACCCAGGCACTCTTATTTTGATCTTTCAGTGAAAGAAAATGGTTAGAGAGGCCTTTTGGGAAACAGAAAGGGTTTTTTCAATTAGTTTTGAAACGTTGCTTTTATTGAGAATCTGCATTTGGCAATAAACAGTAGAGGTATCAGTGTGTCTACAGTGGCCCTTACCATGTGATATTGATTGCAGCACAGTATGAATAGAAAATTGGTGTGTTTTTTATAAAACCTTTTCTTAAGTCCCTGTCCCATTAAAAAATCTCCGTTCCTGAAAATCTTCGCATTATGTACTGAGTGCATTTTATTTCATAGTCTGAAATGAGGATGGACCAGCATTCAGGACAAAGGCAGTAACAAAAGGATTGGAACTTGATTGACAACTACCTAAATACAAAGAACCAACAGGAAAACCACAGGTGTCTTACCATTTTTTCACCTTAAGGAGCAAATCAAATTTTCTGTGCTGAAAATTGAAAAGGTAAAATGATCAATATTGATCTTTTGTTTAGAACAGTCTCTTTTCCCCACTCAAACTGAGACATAGATCTTTTGGGTCATCATTACACCTAGAAAACCCTCCATCTCAAAAAACTGAGACCTCTTCTCAATATTTCAATAGTAACCAGAGATGTGCACTGATTTAATAGATTAAGACTTTTAACACTATCATCTGCAGTCCGTACATTTTCTCTCTTGTAAAACTCAGGTGTAGCTTGCCCGGTACCAGTTAGGTACACAAAAAAGTACCAGAAGAGCTGCAGTGCTACAGCTCACCTCCCTGGGAGGATCCACCACTGAAGATGGGTGTTGAAACCAGAGCCTTTCACATAACAATGTCAGATACAAGGGGAAGCCAGGGAGGTTGAGCACCCCACACGTGTGGCTTGGGTTTGCCTCCTGTGGCAGTGTGCCAGGCTGCAGACTCACCACTCTGTCCCAGTCACACCCAGTCACCTCCAGCCTGGTCTAAGCACACGGAGCATGAGCAACAGCCTAGACATTTTTCTTCTTCCCCCTTCTCCCTTGGATTTCCCATTTTATTTTGCTCCAAATAATTCATTTCACTATGCATTGCCCTAGATTGGAGGGAGGTTAGAAAACAACTGTCTCTGTATAAAGAGAAGTGGCCCTTGGTTTCCGCTTCTTGCAAATCAGAAAGAATTTCAAAAAGCTTGCAGAGGATTCCCCATGGCCAGCAGACACTCACCTCACCAACTACTTCCTGCTCGGAGGGGAGAGACTTCAGAGGGATTGTCAGGGGGACACTTCTCCTCCTTGCTCCACATGACATGCAAGCACACTGAAAAGGAGCATGGAGTGCTTTTTGGTTAAAACATAAATGTTCTCCTCTTGCTGCCTACTCACTTGTAAATGTCAGGTCACAGGACTGTCTGTGTTGTCTACCATGTTCTGGGGGGTAACGTACAAAGGTGGGAAGCTTCCTCTTCTTTCTGAGTGCAACATCCAGGGAAGGTTGCTTGTATCTGGCATAGTGGAAGAAAGTGGGATCTGGGAGAGGGGAGCGGGAGTCACAACCCACTGAAACTGTCTGGGTTTCTTCAAAGGATCCTCTCACTGTAAATGTTAGCTCATTCTCTAAAACAAGATAAAATGCATACACAAAGTTATTTATAATTGTAAAAAAGAGAGAGAGGAAGAAAAAAGAAGCAAAAAGTAGCTTTGAACAAACTCCTTCTCTTCTTCCTTTGTATTTGGAAAGCTGTCTTCTAAAAGTGATCCAAACCCCAAACACTTCAGGTGGCTGTATCATTGTAATGTGCTGAGCAAGAAGTCAGATGGGAATGCGATATGAATGGCACTGAATTGTAGACTGATGCTTTTCTGCGGCAGTTTCATCGTGACACAGTGAATACAACCTGGTACTTTGCATGGTAAATCATCCTCACCCCAGCCCCCTAAAATAAGATCTGACTCTGCACCAGATTAGTTTAGCTAATCCTGCCAGTGTGTGTTACGAATGCTCTGAGATTGCCTACCAGATCCAGCCCCTCAGGGGATGTGGGCAGAGGAACTTCTAGATTCTGGATCTTGACCAGGGTCAGGCAGAAGCCAGCTGCCGAGTGGCTAACCCCTGCAAAAAATGAGGTGTTTCTGTGCACATGCTTAAGTCGAAGTGACAGAGATCCTGAGCAAAGTTAATGCCATGGGCTATAATACCTGAGGAATTAAGCTTCTTCAGGGTTTAGCAGTACTGCAGCAGAGGTTTGCAGAATCTCAGCTTGGGGTTTACATACCTTCTGTATAAGCATCTGATTCTAGTTGTTTCTAGTCTGGCACAAGACTCTCCATGAATTTAGAACCCTGAACCTATACCTGCTGCAGGACTGGTGGCATTCCCTACTGCAAATATTTCACAAATCATCTTAAATGTGATCAATTAAAGCCTTAGTATTTCGATGATGCAATGTCCAGGCCTTGTTAGAGACAGTAAAATCACTGATATTCCTTTTAAGAATTAACAGTCTTACCTGAAAAACGCTTCTTTTGCCTCCTGCTGTCCAGGTGAACTTCCAAACAGGCTTCTTCACGACACTATGGTAGGTGTGATGAGGACAGAAAATTAGATAACTCATCCAGCCATCTCACCACCGGTGCTGGCAGATGTTGAAAGAATCGTTGTAGGAAAGGTCATTGCTTGAACGTGGGGGCCAGCTGTGTTGGACACTTTTGCCAGGCACAGTAAATGTGAGAATTAATTTATTGTCACATGGCAAGATGGTGCTATGCTAAACACGTTGTCATTTTCAATGGATGCAGACAAAACAAGGAAAATTATAACAGTCAGAAGGCTCCTTAAAGATAAAGCTCCTAAGAGAAAGTATCACTAAAGAATAAAGAGTTACAATGTTTCCCTCACCAACATTATAGTCAGCTATGTTAAGGAACGATGAAGGAAAGAACACAAAAGAACAAATAATTATTTTACCACGATTGCCCCATTTGTGATGATGGTTTCAGGAGGACCCCGTCTGGAAAACAAGAACAAATAATATGTGTTTCATAAAAAATATGTTCTGGATACTGTCCTGAATGGCACACATTATTCTCTCTAAATTTTTAATTACTATTATTTTCTTTACTTCTTCTTCTTATTTCTGTAAGTATGCTGCCTTGACACTAGATGTCACATAATGACCCAGCATGAATTATTAAATTGCTGTAAGGCACCTGGAAAGTCCTTGCAACAACCTTAGTGGCACCAGCAGGACATGAGTTGGGTAGCAACATTCTCCTCAGTCATGACTTTCCCAGAGCACACTGTCCAGTACATCTGCAGACTTACTGCAGTGGGATTTGCCAGCCAGCTCTGAACTATGTAAGACAAAAATCTTAAGACAAAGTCACAGAATTAAAAATTCTCAACTCCTCTCCACATCATGGCATTTTTGTTTTCATTTTCTAATGCACATATTAAGTTTGGAAAAAAAACTTATCTCTGGCTATTAAGGTAATACTGGATCTACAAAAGGTTTCCCTGCACTAATGCATAACTCCAAGCTGCTATTCCAACAATAATGGGGTTTTACTCACATGCTCTCCAACACAAACTCAACTTCCAGCTCCTCCTTCCCCTGAAAATATAAAAAAAGAAGCTGTCTCAATTAGCATGTGCAGAGGTTTTCAAAGTGACCTTAATTTCTGCAGGCACAGTGTCCTTTATATTTAATAAGTAAAAATATTCTATTTTGTGCTTGCTATTATCAGCATTAAATGGCAGAGGCAGCATTTTCTTCTCCAAGGAAAAGTTCTCAATTCTTCTCACAGATCTAAAGGTATTTGGTGCTTATAAATCTCCCTAACAAATCTTTCTATTCCACACTTTCTTCTCTGCCAGATTCCATGTGCTGGACATGATATGCTAAGGTTTAGCATTTAGGAAAATATTGTGAGAACAGGCCATTTCCCTGTGCTTGCACTGTTTTGGTTTTTATAGTCTTTGTGAGGATTAGATAAACTGTTATTTTCTATCAGATTATTAAAAGTGCAAAGCTTCCCTAAAATTGCATTTACTCTGGAGCTTGGGAATTTGGCCATGATCTGTGCTACAGGAAACCAACAGGAATTTGAGAAGGCCATCTATTTTGTCACTGATGTGCAGTTTCCAGGATGTTAATAAATTTTGCTACATTTTTACCACCAAGCTGGTCCTGGTGGTAAAAACCAGAAGTGACAGTACACCTCTTTAAACAGAGGGGAGAGAATGGACATCAAGCTATACTAAATGTATGACCGAGCTCTTACCTCTGGGTTTAGTGGGAATGCTGTAAAAACTCTTTCCCCAGGGGGGATTTTAGCTACATCAAAAAGCACAATTGCACAGTCATCATCATGAATGATATCATCATCAGAAACAGTAATTTCCAGAACATTCTGGGAAAAGAAAAGAAAAATATCCAATTCACTAGCACATATGACACACAAGAAGTATGACATTCTGCAGCTCTTCCAGGCTCAGTGTCTGCTTTGCAGAGAGGAAATAGAAAAGTACTGATGAAAAAGTGTCAGAAGGAAGAGTAAGAAAGCGAGTATAAAGAACCAGCTCTTAGTCTCGTCAATTAAAGCTGAACTGAGTTCTCTTTTAGGTCAGCTGTTATGATTTTAAGTAACTCTCATAAAAAAATGCAACCTTCCAGGGAGGAATATGGATTGCCAAAAGTCCTATACTGCTTCCTATCTGCAGGAGCAATAGAGATCACTTCATATCAATAATCACCTTTCTAGGTCCTTGGACATTCTGCTTTCAGTCACCTGTTCACAGGTATTTGAGTGTAGTGCAATTATCAGCAGCAAACTGAGTAAAGGTCTTAGTCATACTAGAATTAGGCAGCTTTCTGGCAGTATCCCCTGCCATGACTTCATGTCCTCTCAGAAAAAGATGTGTTTCTCTGTTATAGTGTAATTTTATATTTTCCTTTCAGTTTCTCTGTGTTGTCACTGTCACGGGTCCCATCACCCCTCCCCAAGGAGGTCAGACTCTCTTTACCCACATATAAATAATAACTATCTGTTAGGAGTAAAGTGGATTCCAGCAAAGCCAGAATTGTTTTGCTTCAGCTTGCATAGGGAATTTTAAGTAAACTCAGAAATGCATCAGAAGACATTTCTCGTTTAAGGGTTTTGAAAGACACTGCATAGAGACAAGATGAAAAAGAGAGGTTTTGGTTTGTTTACCTTGACTTTTCTCTGTATCCGGAAGTAGAAAGTTTCATTCCACACAGGATTTCTGCAGTTTTTGATGGTTTTGGTGTGGAACATTTCATCTGAAGCTGTTGGCAACCAGAGCCTCACGTAGCAATCAGACTGGCTTACTGCAGAAACATAGGCACAAAATATCTGGCAGAGGAGGCATGATACAAGCAGTAGAGACACTGAAATGCTCTATAGCTTCAACGTGGGTGAGACATGGCCAGCTCTTTCTGATAAACCTTGGCCAAACCAGGAAGATAGAAATCACAAAGCTGGATAAAATTAATATTTTTATCACAACAGTATTTTTAATAAACAGTGTATTCAAACAATTATGCATAATCTTATACGTTAAAAGAAAAATCACAATCCTAGCTAGGAAATAGAACAGTGCATATATTCAGGAGTCTTATATTGTTCCGTATCAACAAAAATTGGCAGGCAAAACCGTGACAGAGGCAGCACAGCACAAGCTTCAGACCCTGAGAGGGACTGTGCATAAATTGTCTCTATAGCAATTTAACCTCGTGAGAAGGATCAAAAGAATCAGGTTTAAGTCTGATTCAGATAGTAATTGTCTGACGTACCTGGCTGTTAACTCTTTATGACAGAAAATTAATTATTCAATGATTGTTGTCTCCCTAGGTGGGGTAAGGAGGGAGAGGCCTACAACTGTTGCTTCAGGAGCTCAGTAAGGACTGGAGACTTTTCCTGGTGTCTGCTGATGCCTGGAAGACCAGGAATCTAATTCCTACTTCACATCTCTTCCCAGGAAAAGTGAAGTGACAGAAAGGACCTGCACCTTGTGGATGAAGGGAGTGGAGTGAGGCTGCACTTGCTCTATGTTACCATCTCCCATAGATCCTGAACCAAGTGAACACCAAAGAGATTCTCAGACCTTGGACAGGAACTCTTCCAGCAGCAGCTAGAAGGGTTGATCCATCCTGTTCTGTAAATGCAGGCTTTGGTGAGAAAAGAGGAGGAGTCTGGTGCCATGGCAGTCGGAGAGAACCACCTCATGAGCAGGGAGATGAACACTTACTATCTGTAAGCACAGTAGAGGTCTTGAGTCAGCTCCTCAAGGTTAAAAGAGAGTTCATCCCCATGTCTTTGTTCAGGATATATTGCTTTGGGATATTTTACCTAAAAATAAGGTGCTGCCTGAAATCCAGAGACCCTGTGACTGGGACATCCTCAAGGGAGGATGCCTATCAATTAGTTACCATGTAACTCTTCTTGATGAATCTTGAAGGAATTGCTTGACACTGCCAGAAGGTCTCTCTAGAAGGCAGTAGACTGCCTGTCTTCGAAATTATTTCCACTGACAAGATTTCAGAGTCTCAGATTTTAGCATAATGAAAGTGACAGGATAATATATTGACTTTGGTAATTACCAGTATAATAACAAATTTACTAGGAGCAGGAGGGCTGTGCTTGCTGATCTGTCTGATAACTGCAAGTTCTTCCCTCAGCGTGGTGCCTAGCAGCCTGCTGAGCTGTGACGCACCCTTCCTGATAAATGGTATCGCTGCCTCTGGTCTACAGAGCCTGCACAATAGCCAAGAACTAAATGCTGCTTCAGAGCATCTGGACCATCCCTCCTCTCATTAATGCACCTACCACTGCCAGTCTTAAGTGTTTTAAAAACATGAATCCAGCATCCCCCAAACTGCCAAAGTGGATGAGGTGGGATGTAATTCAGAACATTTCTGAACTGATTTAAGACATAATTTCTCTCCCTCTCAGTTTCTAGCTATCGTAGGGTATAGGAAGGATAAATGTCTACATTTTCTGCTGTACTTGCAAAGGCACATTCTTTTATTTCCCTTTCTTCTTCTAAAGAAAACCAAAACGTTCTTGAAAACCAAAATGCTTTGCCCTCATTTTAAATTCCATTTTTTCATCACACACTGTATCAAATAGGACTCATGATAGAACTGAGAAAGCTGGCACTGCTAAATCTCTGAGCTAACCATGAACGGACAGCTGCAGCACTTACGAATGTCTTTTGTTACTGTTTTATCCAGAATTTACTGATTTTCTGGAGTGTTTTCTTTGACAAGATATCTTTGTGAGGCTACTTTCTAAAATACTACTACTACTACATACTTTCAGTGCATGTGTTGATTTCATAAATATTTATGTAAAATCATCTATTGACAATTCTTTGTCAAACTGATGAAGTACAGGATAGATAAATGGAAAGTGAGGTGGATTAAAAACTGGTTTAACTACCAGGATCAAGTGATTGTGATCAGCAGCACAAAGTACAGCTGGAGACCACTCTCTACTGGTGTACCCCAAAGGCTGACAGTGGGGCCAGTGCTGTTTAACATCTGTGTTAACAATGTGAGTGATGAGACAGAGCTCAGCTTCAGCAAGCTTGCAGGTGGAGCAAAACTTGGGGGAGTGGTTGACACACCAGAAGGCTGAGTTGCCATTGAGAAGGACCTGGACAGGTAGGAGAACTGGGCCAACTTGAGCCTTGTGAAGTCCACCAAGGGAAATGCAAACTCCTTCACATGAGAAGGTAAAACCCCAGCACCAGGATGGGCTGAGGGCTGAGCAGCTGGACAGCAGCTCTGCAGAGAGGCACCTGTGCATGTTAATGCACACCAGGTTGAACACAAGCCAGTGAGGTGCCCTTGTGAAAAGCAAGGCCAGCAGCCTCCTCATTTGCATCAGAAGCAACTGGAAAGGTGGTCCCTTGCTCTGCTCAGCACTGACAAGGCCCCATCTCTGGGTTCCCCAGTACGAGAGAGGTAAGGACGTGCTGAAGTGAGCTGAACAAAAAAGTCCAGAAAGAAAATGGGGGAATGGAGCATCTGCTCTATGGGGAGAAGCTGAGAGAGCTGAGACTCTTCAGCCTGAAACAGAGAAGGCTTAGGGGGTCTTATCAATTTGTGTAAATACCTGATCAGGGGAGAGGAAAATAAAGAAGTCTGAGTCAGACCCTCCTCTGTGGTGCCCAGTGAAAAGTAAAAGGCAATGGACACAAACCAAAATGCAGGGAATCCCACTGAATCATAAGTAAAAATTTCATTTTTACTATGACACCATAAACACAGTCACACACTGTCACAGATAGCCCGGAAAGATTGTGGAGTCTCTACCCTTGGAGATGTTCAAGACCCAACTGGATATGGCTCTGAGCACCCTACTGAAGCCAATTCTGTTTATGGCAGGGGTCTGGACTACATGATCTCCAGAAGTGCCTTCACACCTCAGCCACTTTGTGTGATTCTGCCCTAACAAGGTTATTTGGCCACAGACAAATTACATAATAGTGTTAGTAATTCCAGTATGCAAATCTGACCTTGAAGATGGGGTGAGGTGATATCACTAGGACAAAGTACATTCACGTCCTGTGAAGAAAGGGGACTATGCCACATGCGGTTTTGCCACAATTCATCTACAGTCCCTACCAGTGTGGAGAGGTTATTGTTTTCCATAGGATTCCTGTGATTTTCTATGTTTTCCTTTAATTTTACAGACAGTATTCCCATACTGTGACTCTAACAGAGCTTATGTATTTCTGTAGAAGTTCCCTTGAACCAAGGCTAAATTGTGAGGCAAACAGTGAGATAAATAAAAATAACAGCATAGTTGAATGTCTGCTGAATACTATGATGACGATTATACCCTTATTATATGGGAGCCCTTGAAATGACTAATCAGCTTACATTTCTCCCTCTTATTCCTGAAAAAAGTGTACAAGAGAGCTACTGAAAATGTTCCAGTTTATCCATTTCTACCTGAGAGCTAAAACAAAAAAAAAATTGTATTTGCATTTTCTTCATGCTCCACTTGTAATGCAGTTGCTGGGCTTCGTTAGCAGCTTCATGCCATGCCAGGCCCTTACTTCAGTGCGTGTGTTGCAACTTCCCTGATGACATGTCACCTCATGTGAATGCTGAGACATCTGAACTCAGTCTCTTTGAAAGTCAGCACTAAGTGACCCTGATGTCCTTTTCCAGTTTGTACCTTCTGATTTAATTTGTATGATGGTGAGACGGTTTCTCAACTCCATCTGCAAGCTAAAGGTGGGATAAAAATACAAGACCAAAAGAAGCAGTTCAGAACTGCAGCCATGCGTGCTACTCTGTGAGAGTACAGTCCTGTGAGGTATACCTTAAATGAATCATCATGTACTAGAATCACTCATCTCCATCACAGGTAAGGACAAAATTACGGCACAGAAAACCAAAGCATGTCAGAAAAACTAGTCTCATAAGAACAATGAATGTAAACTACAAAATCCCATCTGTCCTGTTACTGCATTTCATAACACCAAAATGAAGAAATAATTTTCTCCTAGTGAAATATTCTCCACCTGCACAGACAGGTTCTCCTTGAATCCTACAGTTTAATACAGTTCACCTAAAAGGAGGAGGAGAACCGCTCCCATTTCTCAATTGTTGGACATGATCTTTGGGAACATTTTCCCTCACTAGCTTAGTACAAAACAAACAGTATTGAGGATTTACTTCCTACTGCAGTCTATCTGAGAGAGGATTTGGACTCAGCTAAGGCCTCTACCAGCATCCAGGTGCCACATTCATCTGTAAGCACAATATTACTCTCCGTGGCTTGCTTGTGGAAATAACAAAAGCTCACAGATCTACTGTGTTTAATCAGTGATGTCTTTGACCAGGGATGAATGGAGTCCCCATGTGAATGAGCCCTTCACCCAGTCCAGCCATTTAAGTCAAGTGGCAAAGTAGGATTTCCCCCCTGGAACAGGCTCAGCGGGTGCAGTACCTGCTGCAGTCCCAGCTGAGTTTCACAGCCTGGGTCACTTCTTCCTCCTGTGCCACTGTGCTCCCACCAGCACCACCTGCTTTCCTGGGACAGGACCATTAGTACCACCTGCACTAGCGGTACTCTCCCTAATTTTCTTGCACTTATTTTCCGTACCAAAAATAAAACTTATTATCTCTAGAGGATGACTCTGATTTGCAAAGACTCCATGGGTACTGCCACAGGACTGACTCATTTCTTCTGAGGGGATAATACAAAAGCTTCCACAAACTAATTTCATAAGATCTTAGAGGACAAAGTCTCTGAGCTCCTCTTTTATAAGTATGCAAGGTCTCTCTTCATTCAAGGGTGAAAAAGCTTTGAAAGGTTTTCAGAAGATCTGAAAACAAAAGGAAGAGTCAAGGGAGAGGAGTGATAGTTCTGACATCCTAGTTAAGACTAACAGGTTTGTTTCCACAGCTGAGAAATTTTCCACACGTGCCTGTTTTCTACAATAGAAAATATACCTGGTAAGTGCAGTCACATTTCAGCCCAAGACTTAACTTTCCTACCTCAGCTCTTGATCTGGCAAGACTTCTCTCGGAGAAGGTACTGTTTCCCAATAAAAAAAAAGGACCTGTCAGCTTGAAGTTCACTCCAAGTAATTACTTACTGGGACACAGAGCTCAAATTCACCTCTGCAGTCCAGGGCGACCGTTGCAAACACTCAGCACCGGTGAGGCTAAATATGTCAAGCCAGACCTGACACCACCACTCTTCACCTCAATCTGTGTTAATGAGCCTGAACATGCACTCCAGCAGCAAAGGACAGCTCTAGGAATGTGGAATCAGCTGGTACCCCATGTAGGCTGCCACACTTTGAGAGAGCAGTACTGTCACAGAGACCTCTATACTCAAGTCCTCAGGATTAGGTGAGATCCATCCAGTGGAGTTTTGCTCTTTCCCATGGCACTAAGTAGTGGTGGAGAGATGACATCACTGCAGGTCTGTTCACCTGTGCTCACTAAGGACCTGGAAGAGGTTTTCTTCCACTTGTGTAGCCTCAGAGCAAATCCCCTCTCTTGGTGCCTGGGCTTCAGGCGTGCTAGATGAGCCAGATCCCCTCACTGATCCTCTGTTCGTCCTTGCAGCAGGGACAGGGTGCCAGCTTTAGCTGTAGGGGCTGCCATAAAACAAGTAAGAGCTAATGATGATGGGAGTGGGCTAGGTTTGGAGCTTGGTGCAGCTCTGTGTGGCCACCCAATAACTTGTTTGTTTAAGGGGAGCAGCTGGAAGGTGTTGGAGAGTCTGTGCCATCATTGTCCTCCTCTCCCATCACCCAGCTCCTTTTCCATTCTCTTGGTAGACAGACACTGAAAGGGGTGTCAGCAGCAAGAAAAGAAGCTAATACACCAGCTTCCCTGCCATGTCATCCTGACCAGACATTCCTCCCACACATGGGGAGTTCTGTAGAAGAAGTGACACCACTAGCAGAGTTAGGAAACATGAGCTTTTGTAAAAGCACTAGCACTGACTTCCTGCTTAGAAGGAGCAAATGGATGCACCAATGACCTAAAAAGTCATTCTTTTACCAAAGGCTGCACTCAGTCTTGGACTGAGGAGGGGAATACCACTGCAAAACAGGTTCCAGACTGCAAGACACTCCAACTTTAATGGCATTTATTCCTTTCTAGTACCCCCACCACCTTCACAGCCAAACTGAATAGAGCAATGGAGCCTGGTGATGACACCCAGTGCCTGCAGGGCAGCAGGATGAGTGTAAGTGATCTTATCTGGGTGCCCTCCTCTCCAGCGCCCACAGTGAGATCAGGGAGTGCCAGAAATGTTTGAGTCTGACCCACGCTTACTAATTGGCATAAAGGTCAGTTAAGAGTACAGCGGAAAATAATTAGTCCAGGTCTGTCAAGAGCATTTGCATGGTAAGATAAGACAAGACAGAAACCAATTAGACATAGCA